>SMJT01000010.1:0-321620 GCA_004349715.1 Crucihimalaya himalaica
TATGGTAGTTATAGATCTGAACTGATTAGGTGATATCTTTTGGAAGACTTGGAAAAAGGGTCTTACGATATTTCAAGAACAGGTGAGTCTTCCGTGTTTTCAACCTCTTTCTCTAGCTTTTAGGCTTATGTTTGCTTGAGGGCCAAGCAAAGGCTGAAGTCTGGGGGAGTTTGATATATCATGGTTGTCTTCGCCCCGACTTTTATAGCCGATTGATATAGGTCTTGTTTTTTAGAGTCCTTTCTAGTGTTTTTGTAGTGCTTTTTTGAGTCTTTTCATACTGGTTTGGAGCAGTATTGGATACTCATATTGGCATCTCGATTGGGAAATCCCCGCATTCTGGAGTTGATGTTTTTCAAATTCTGCGATGAATACAATTGCCTGTGATCGTTGAAATGAGTTAAATGATACAGTAGCATGTATAAGTTCTTTGGAAGTGGTTTGAGCCATTCTAACGGTGCGATGCAAAGGTTATGGGCCAGGTTTTTGTTGTGAAGACAAATCCAGTCCTGGCGAGCACAGAGTCTCTGGTATCGTCGAACAACTCAACCTGGTCATCGATCGGATAACCGACAATGCAGAAAAGATAATACTATATTCTTACGAGTCTGAAAGAGTCTGCAACTTTGGCCCATATGGATCTCTATATTTACTGATATTAAGCCAGAACACGTGGTTTAGGATTAATTTAGGGTTTTTTCCACTACTTTTTAGAGGCAGACTTAGTTTTTTGAATCATTATTCTGAAATACTTTGAGAGAGATTGGTTCCGGGTTTTGTGGGAGACAATTCTGAACTCTTGTTTACTCTTGGATTTATTTTATGCAATTCTATTCAAACTATTGATTTTCTGTTTCCTCATTGGATCATGTCTGAGTAGATCCTTGTTAGGTTTAGGGATTATTCAAAGTGTGTTTGATGACTTGTTAGGTTGATCATGAATTGATAGGGAGATTCAATAGAGTTCTTCAATCTAGACTTGTGATTACTTGGCTCAGATTTCTAGCTTCAATGACTGAAATCTGATCTTAGTTGTGATGGCACGAAAGTGTGATTGATACTGAAACTACGTGTTAGATGAGCAAAAGACCTATTCGCAAAGAAATTTGGTTAGGATTTTGTGAAACAATTGAACCAGATCATTAAATGGCTTGTTTGATTCATAGGATTTTCAAAGAAAAATTTGGAATTTCTAGGTTTATGACAATAGATAATCCTTCCGCAGCGCGGTTGGTTGATTTTACCATTTGTGTTTCAGTTCAAGAACAGGCTTAATATGCCTCCTGTACATTCTTATTTTGACCTGCAATTCTGATTTACCAGGAGAATTCCCTAGGTGCTTGGCGTTTTTTCCTTCCATTGAATTACAACAAACTTTTGATATTCTGATGTTTATTTTAAATGCATTTACTTTTTGTTCGCTAGCTTTAATTCGAGTCTTTAATATCTATTGAGTGAATTTCTTGAGTCTGTTGTGGGTTCGACCCCTAGAATACTACAGCTACTGCTTAGATACTTATTGGGTATTTATATTTGTAGCATATCACCCCTTCAAGAGTAGCTCCACTTGGCCGTACATTTTCAAAGAGTGTGTTCACATCAAAAGAGTTTGCCCTGTAAGTTTAAAACCAACAATAAAATACCATGACGAAGCTCCACGTATTCGTAATTTAAACCACTTTATTAATCATAATAGGGTACAATATGTTAAAGTGTGTGGGCAACCGGTGAATCACGCTTATACTTCTGGAATGGCTTTAGAACAGAGGGGTGGATGGTGATGCGTGGTGCTTAAATTATGGAGGATAAATCAGTTCGCGCGTTAAGTGTGTTATTACTACAGTAAACATATCGTATTGATCTAGACAATACCAATCTAATTCCCACAGGTGGTGATGATGACAACTTTGGCTGGAAACTGAAGAAGGCTTATCGGACATTTTGTTCGACCCAGCGATGGAAGAGGTTGAAGATTTGAGAGACGACTTCTTGATGTTGATATGATAGCAAGATACAGGGCAATTGGTCTCTAGATAGAGAATTTATCTATCTAAATCTCTGTTTTAAGAACATAAGTTTATTTATATATATTTATTTGAATTTCATACGATAACAAAATCTTACAGACTTCCAGTGCGAAGTCTACTGTGAGACTTCACCCAAAACTCGAGAAGTCTTTAAGCCCTAAACTCTAAAATTCGAACGTTTAATTCACTCTTTGTTAACAAATACTAACATTTGACATCAAAATAGGTATAATATGTTCAAAATCTAACAACTATACGAAGGATCGCCATTTTATATCAAAAAACATATCAATCTAAGTCTAACACCTAAAGATATATGCATGAATTCTTACCCATTGGTAACCTCTAACCTATATGCCTCACATGGTTTACATCAAATGGCTTAGTTTTATTAATTTTTTTTTAAAACCTATTCGATTTGATTTAAAATAAAATTTATCTTTCAAAAATTTTGATCAAAATATTTTTTTTATCATTTTTTAATTAAAAATTTCACATTTAATTACGGTTCAGACTTCATGGTCGAACGTCTGCGACTGTTTATGGTATTTGTAGAACATAATCAACCTTACATGCTTAAAATTATGAAAGTTTCAGAAATTTTAATTTATAAAGTTCATATATTTTAGATAATCTATCTTTTCTTGAATAAATTGCATTAAAAATATTTTTTATTATTTTTCCTAATTTAAATCTAAGGTTTAATTACGGTTCCAGACTTCATGGATGTCTAATGAACGAAGTCTTACTATGAGACTTCGTTCAATGAAAGTCTATGAAGTCTACTGTGAGACTTCGCTTCACGAAGTCTACTTCGGCCGGACGCGGAGGTTAGAACTGTAATTGCGGTTTCTGTTTTTTTGTTTGCAAATAAGGGGGTTAATGTAATTTTTATACCCCAAATGTCTAGTTTTGCATTTGTTTCAATTTGGGGTCTAGTTTTGCATTCAAATTCAATTTTGGGTCTAGTTTTAGCAATTCGCCCTAAATATAATGTATTAGCCATAGTTGAGTTTTAGATTTTTTTGATTTTAACATATATTTTAATATCTGAAAATAATAGTTAATATATTTTAAATTTCTTGAATGAATGATATTATGTTTTAGGGAAAATACTTAAATTGTTAGAAATCAAGATTCCCTATAAGAAATCGAATTAATGATAAATAAAATTGTTATGGAAAAAATGATATTATTAAGATGTTTCAAAAAAGATGGTTTAGATTCGGATTTATAAGTTTAAAATATAAGATTAAACCATTAAATTGGAATATTAATGGTTTATTTTTTTTATAATACACGATTACGTAACATTAGGGATGTTAAGATTTAAAGAATATTTACTCTACGATTTTATGGCAATATTAGTTTTTTATAAAAAAATTGAATAATAGGTTGATGAGAATAATGGCCGAGATTTAAAGACCACACATGAATTAATGGCTGTGATTAAAACATCTTGGACCACGATAAAGAGCTTAGATTTAAAGTAAAAATCCGTGGATTTATCCGAAAAAGAATCTGGATAATTCGATTAACGAATCTTTTAAAATACGTTGTTATCCTTAATGAATTTTTCCTATTTGTTAATAACAATAATGACATTCATTGTAATTGTTTACAAAACAAAGGTTTGAGTCAAAAAAATTGCTGCAAAAATAATAAGTAGATATTTAAGGTTTCTCTTAAAATCTAAAATGGTAAACAATGTTCCTATATTTTTGGAGTATTTTTCCTATTAATATATTTAAGGTTCCTCTAGGCCCCTTTCTCTCTATTTGAAACCCTAAAATTAGGGCTGAGAATTCAGAGAGGTTAACTGTGACAGAGGATTCGATGAAGTGAGAAAGAAGATTCGACGAAGTGACATAGAGGATTCGACGAATTGAAACTGAAGTTGCAACTGAGGATTTGGCGAATCGGATTGTCCCCTGCAATGGCGATATTGGGATTTGCAGAAAGTTATTAGAAGTTGGAGACTGTGAAGCTTAAACAAATTATGGAGCTGGAGAAGGAAATGATGAAGTTAGCTAAGGAGCTCGAGTTGCAGAGAATGCAATTCCTTAAAACTCAATTGGAGATGTTACGGATTGTGGCTGGAAAACGTGACTCCAAAAACAGAGCCTCTCATCAACGTGACGTCTCTCCCTTGCTCTGTTTCGTGACTCCAAAAACAGAGCCTCTCATCTTCTTGGCTTCTCCCTCTGCACCACTCACTGTATTGTTTTGAACGAAATCTCTCAATACTTTTTGTCTCGTCGATGTCCAACCAAAAAAAATATTTCTCTTCACCAAACACCACAATCTATCATACTTTTCACAATTCGACATATCTAATTTAAACCTTGATTATCGTTTGCAAACTGTAAAATTTACATAGGGGACAATCCAATTCGCCAAATCCTCAATCGAAAATTTAGTTGCAATTCGTCGAATCTTCTTTCTCACTTCGTCGAATCCTCTGTCACAGTTAACCTATATGAATTCTCAGTCGTAATTTTAGGGTTTCAAATAGAGAGAAAGGGGCATATGGTTCACGTTATCCCTTTGTGTTCTTAATCAAGAGAAAGGGACTTAAGGTCTCGTTTTTGAAACCTTCTAAACCTATTAGAGGATTAAAAATAATTGTGCTTGGTCACAATTAATTGGTTTTAATTTAAACCGGTTTAGTTTTAATTTAAACCGATGTAGTAAATTATTAGACGGAAAACGTTTATAATTAACGGTGATGGGGTCATAACTCGAAACTAAAGTTTTGTGGGGATAAAACTTGTTTAAGTTTGGGCGTGTGGCTATATCAAGAGGTCGAAGTTTCGTGGGGTTATAGACTTAAATGAAACTTTGCAAGGGGCTACACCCTGACGACCCGTTTTTTCATCTACAGGATCCGCGCGTCTTTGAACGGATCGGGTACAGGATTCGTTTTTAAATGGTTCATGCGACAAATTTTGAACAAAAATACCTATTTCAACTTTTTTTTATGATCTTCATATTTTTTTTATACGATAGCATTTTATGTAATTAAAAAATCAGTTTTATTTTCTTATCTAAGTGTGCTTTCTCTTTAATAATATATATATAGAATTACGGAAATATTGGTGGAAAAGCTCTCGCTCTATTTTCATTGGAGTTTCATATATAGCAGGATACTAAGAAATAAATTTTAGTTTCGTCAATTTAATTCAACATAAAAGAGATTTTTTCTTAATATCTAAAATGAATTCTTAATGCAAGGTGAGTTTCTGCAACGCAATGTAAATTATACGGTGAACAAGTATGTGCAATCAATTGAATTGAACTTAGATTTTATCCACTGGATTATACTGTCCCACAAGAATCTTTCGCTTAATTAATATACATACAAGTAACTCTTAATATTATATCTACGTAAATATATAGTGTTTGTCGATTCAATGACGTAGAAAGAAAAATAAAAAGTAATGGGGCTTCGTAATTGTACGTACTCGACAACATGCGTGGCAATGACTCACCTTATCCATATTTGATATTACTTTCTCGTACTCCTTGTGTTTACAATACTTGTGGTAATATTTAATTAGAACCATAGACTTGAGATTGTAATATTTACTAGTTACATTTATAACGACAACATGTACTATTAGAAATTTAGAACGGTTTAAAAATCTCACAACTTCATAAGTAATAAGTTTTGCTTATATCTAAAAACTTTGCGTTAAGTCTGTAACCATACGGTTTTCTACTCTCAATGTTTAACTCCATATAAATTATCATTTCGAAGTGTAACCCATGGCAAAGTCTAAACGAGTTATGAGCATGTGGCAAATGGTGCTAAACTAAACTAAAAATAATTGTAGAGAGTAAGGCTCAAACCTGCGTGAGACATCTAGATAGGCCAACACATTAACCACTCCACCAGTTGGTATTTTGTGATAAATTGGACAACACTTTAATATATCATAGTCAGTTTGTTTTTTTTTGCAATATAATGATTAAAATAGAAAATGTAAAATAGAATTCATAATTTAATTATAAAAATTATGATTATTAAATATGGTTTACCACGAGAAAATTACGAAACCACGTTTTTGGCGAGAAAATTACGGAATCATGTTTTTTTGCTGGAAAATTACGGAATAACGTTTTTAGCAAAAATTACGGAATCACGTTTTTGGCGGGAAAATTGTGAACCCGTATTTTTGGTGGGAAAATTACGGAATCACTTTTTTTTTGCGGGAAAATTACAGAATCACGTTTTTTGGCTGAAAAATTACGAAATCACGTTAATCCTATGATAAAACGTGATTTCGTAATTTTCACGCAAAAAGTGATTCCGTAATTTTCAACCAAAAAATATGATTCCATATTTTTCTCACCAAAAAACGTGATTCTGTAATTTTCCCGGCAAAAACATGACTTTTTAATTTTTCCGTCATAATCCATATCTAATATTCATAATTTTTATAATTAAATTTTGAATTCTATTTTAACTTTTCTATTTTTATCGTTATGTTGCAAAACAAGACAAACTGAGTATGATATATTAAAATGTTGTCCAATATATCACAAAATACAAATATGTCCCAGTGGTTAACGCGTTAAGTTAAACCATCGAAGTCAACAGAAAAAATCAACAAAATATGTTCATAACTCGTTTAAATTTTTCCATGGGTTACACCTCGAGATGATACTTTATATGGAACTGAGCATTGAGATTGGAAATTCGTGTGCTTATAGACATAACGTAAATTTTTTGAGAGGCTACACCCCGACAACGGGGAAAGGGCCTATTTCCAACTGAACTATTTCGATCGTGCTTATTTATATACGATCAAAGCTGTCGTGCTTGTATCAATTCGAACACTTGAACAATTCAAATAAGCTATATGAACGTCAAGAATAGTGCAAAAATCTAAATTGACTTTAACGGAAGTTAGTCAAACGTTAAATCCGCTGACTGGGTGACATCGTGGCAAGGTTCTGAGCGAGAAATACATAAAACGTCGTCGTTTTAACAGGTTTTTAAAAAATTAAAAATTTTGCTGTCAGCACAACTCAAACCGTGGCCTATTCTCGTTCTCAGCAGCACATTACCAGTTGAGCCAATGTAAATTATTAACATTGGTTCTAAAACAAAAACACTTATTCCCTAATTCGACGAGAGAGAAAAAGCTTAAACAAAAGAAAAGCTGAGCTGATTTCTTCGACAGCCTTCTTTCATCCGCCGAGAGTAAGAAGCTTTCCCATTCGTTGGGTGACTCGGAACCACCGCTTTCCGGTGAGCCGCCACATTAATCCCTGAAGACGTCGTAACAAAATGAGGTAAGTTTCTTTTGAAGATTTTGTAAATATTAATCCTGTGATTAACATTATACACATTTAATTCCTTTCCTGCTTCGATTAAGACACCTTTACATGTACGTATATCTGTTTTCATTAATACATTGAAAATACTAGTTGAATTTTGTATCTTCTCGGTCAACAAATACTATTCGTATTTACATGTATTTCTTCGTTCTTGATACTACTCGTATTTCTTCGTTCTTGATAAATTACTAAAGTCTTGATAAAGTCTTGGTTTTAGTTCGATTAATTGTAATGGTAATTACATGTAGCAATTGTAATTACACTTTTTATGAGCTAAAAAGTATGATTTATTCTTAGCCTTCCAAGTGTTCGATGTAATGCCTGTGAGAGTAGTTAATTGGTTTTATTGAAAATTTTAATGTCGATTGCAGCTATTTAGGTGATATTACATTCAACGTTTACCATGGTGGCTATTGGATAAAGCTACATGATGGAGAACTTGCTTATCTTGGGGGTGGGGAGACAAAAACTTTAGAATGCAAACCCGAAGAAATCTTCAATGTGCTTGTGGATGAGTTTAGTGAGGGATTGTATGGCCAGAAGTTATGGTATAAGATGCCTTTTGAAGACAACAATGAACGGAAGAGTTTGTGCAATGGGGATTTGAGTTATGAGAAGATGTGTTTAGCGGGGAAGTGGACTGGTTTTGTTGATATTTTCATGGTTAACACGACAAAACATCCAGATGATGTTGAAGGTCCTGAGCTGTATGAAGAAGAGTTGAGAGTTGAAAGTAATGTGATGAATTTTGTTGATGAAGATGATCATTTTGACTACCGAAGCACACCTAACTCTGATGGTGAAGATGGGGAGGAGGGGGGTTTTGTGAGATGGAAGAGAGGAAGTGGTGAGATGAAGCTAAAACAGGTCTTTGACTGTTTAGAAGACTTCAAAGAGGCTTTGGTGGATTATGTGATAACGGAAGGATGGAACATACAGTTATGCATATGGGGGAAAGAAAAGTCAGCAGCTAGGTGTGGGATTGAAGATGAGAACTGTAAATGGAGGATATACTGCTCTTATGAAGAGCCAATTGGGAAGTGGATGGTAAAAGTTTATGAAGATGAGCACAGTTGCGTGAAAGATGGTTATAGTAAAATTTTGAAAGCTCCCGTGATCACAAAATTGTATTTGGATACCTTTAGGACAGATCCTGAGATGAAACCAACGGCAGTTCAAAAAAGATATTCAAACCCGGTTCAATTTGATCACACCAATAGACAAGATTAAGAAGGCTAAGGTTAAAGCATTGGAGATCATTAGAAAAGAACATGAAGAGCAGTTTTCTAGACTCAAAGATTACCGCTTAGAGCTCCTTAGGTAAGCAACTAACTCTATCATTTATGTTCAATTTTTTGACAAAAATTCAGGTTTTAAAATTTTCACGTTTTTGATAATATTCATGTTATGTCCACAAGTCAAACAATGAATCAACGGTGGTGCTAGACACATACATGGATGATGAAGGAGACGAAATCTTCCATAGATTTTATGTATGTTTTGCTGTCATCCGTAAATTGTGGAAAACTTGGTGTCAACCTATCGTTGGCATCGATGGATGCTTTTTAAAGTGCACGCTTAAAGGACAATTATTGACTGCTGTGGGAAGAGATGCTAATAACGGAATGTACCCAATAGCTTGGGCAGTGGTTGATGTAAATTTTTTGAGAGGCTACACCCCAACAACCCTCCATATTTGATATTACTTTCTAGTACTCCTTGTGTTTACAACACTTCTGGTAATATTTCATTAGAACCATAGACTTGAGATGGCAATATTTACTAGTGACATTTATAACGATAATATGTACTATTAGAAATTTAGAACGGTTTAAAAATCTCACAACTTCATAAGTAATAAGTGTTGCTTACTAACTGTACAATAACAATTATGCTGGAATTTAACCACTCTATATCAACTTTGCATGTATGTTTCACACCAAACACAAAAATACAATTTACTCTAATTTATATTGTCAATATCGTGTATCATAAAAGACCTCATGAAATTCGTATCAGTACTATACATTTCTAGCTAGTCTTACCTATAGGGAGTTGCTTCTTTTATGAAACAAAAAAAAATACTGCAGCGAGTTTTGGTCTAGTGGTAGACTGGTAGTACATAGGTTGGTTCTCTTATGCCCCGAATTAAATCACTCTTTTGCACAAAAGGTTAATTTTTAAATCGGAACAACTAAAAAACAATTCCACCAATGGTATAGAACTTTCACGATTTATGTAATATAAAAATAATAAACATAGGAGTTTTAAAATTCATCAATTTCCATGCGTTTGTAATTGTATTAACAAAACTATTTTCTGAAAAATCCATTGTTTAGCTAGATGAATTATTAACGATTAGTAATATAAAATACAAATATCGCCTCATGATTTGTGGTTTCGTGGTTAAAAATCCATCCTAGATATTAGGGATAAAGCTTCAATTTGTTTTTCTCTATTATGATTTTAATTATGATTGGCATGTTTATAATGATAAAAGTATTCGATTCTTCATGCTATAGTACTGGTGAGGAACGTTACCCACAGTCTAGCAAGATGGCTTACAAGATGAGTAATGGTTTGGTGCGCAACGAGAACGTTGCGATTTGGTAGTGGAATGATTGTAACATCCATGTTATGGAAATATGGTGGTGTATGCACAAAAGTTTAAAAGAATTGATTTGACCATTTATGTCACTAAAATGTACTTATATTTTCTATCTAACATCCCGACATAATTGCATAATTAAGTGTGTTTCTGTAGGAATAATTTCAGGATGCGTGACCTATCGAGAACTGATTTCCGGTACCTTGCGAATAAAAACAAAATAAAAAACAACCATGTGGTGATTTGTAAGATTGGTAAAATAAGTCTTTAAAACATCTCAGACATAACAAACCGGCCGTCGGATGAAGATAGGCTTAATAGACCGAGAACGGACATAAGACTCACTAAAAATAGTGGTTTGGGCGTTATTGTACGACTATGACATTAATCCGAAATTTCTAGTCATATAAATAACGAACGTACGATTTTTTTTGTTTTCTCCTGGTTTTTCAGATTTTATAACGTACATATTTTTGCACATGCATATATCTGATGTTAATATATGTCGATGCAGTAGGACAGCATGTGGTATGTATACGTGTGCGTATGCTAGTTTTGTCACTCACATCCGTCGGGCCACGATCAAGCTCAATAGACATTTTAAAGCTATATATTAAAAGCGATCTTCTTTTTATATAGATATATGTATCTTTCATATCTAATCTAAAAAATATATTTGTCGTCAAAAGAAAAGAAAATTAATTAATAAGGAATAACTAAATTGATCGTAATATTGTATAAACATTTATTGTTCGTTAAATACATTTAGGGGATGTATTGGATTAAGCATTTTGTATGATTTAGTGGGATTTAGATTTGGAAGGATTTTAGTAGGATTTAAGGTGATTTATAGGATTTTCAAGGTGATTTATAGGATTTTCAATGATTACAAAAACAAAATTCTAGTGATTTGGTAAGATTTTTAGGTAAAATTTAGATTATTTTGAAGTGTTGTGTGTTATAATATTGTTACCTCTGAAAACTTTAGATAATATTGCTACCTCTGAAAACTCAAGTCTTCTTTCGTGCCAGTTTGATATCATAGTTCTTTTCACTTTTTCAAAGGATTTGTTTCTCTTATTGACTTCCTCTTTTTCTTCCTGTTTGGAGTTGTTGTTATTTTCTCTCTCAAATGACTTTGATTTTTCTTTCTTTCAGATTCAAATCCTAGATTCGATCGAAGAATGACCTCTCTCTATCCAGGATTGGGACGTTCTCATCGACGACTTCCGAGACCCGGCTCTCCTCGCGACTGGTTCACTTCCGTTTTCCAGATTGATTCTCTGGTTGACTTAGCTCTCCCGTCTCTCTTGAAGAAAGACTTCCCTACCCCAGTGAAGCTCTCAATCCTTGTCTTTCTCGATGAATGTTCCCCGATTTTGTTTGATAAATGAGGTAACGAGACATTTGATCGCTTCATCGATGTTCTCCGTCTGATCGTTCAATCTCCGACGGATGGATTTTCAGGATTGAAGGAGCAAGCTATGGTCTCTTTCCTCCTCTTTCACCTCTGTGATTTCTTCGATGGATTCGAGGAATTCGCTAGCGGAGATAGCTTTTCAGGGAACTCGACGACGAAAAATTTTGATCTCTCTTTGATTGTAAGATCATGAGGCGTTGGATTTGAGAGAGAGGGAGAGAGATTTGATAAAAGTGTGGGTTTCATCTTTTTCTCTCTGAGTCTATCGTTTTCTTCTTCTTCACTTTTTCAGTTTTTAATCATCTCTCCTTGTCCAAAATTGATGGATTTAAGGTTTCCCACTTCGATCTAATCTAACATTTCATTAAATTATTCAGACATATTACAATAACATATATATATATATAAGACACACAAAAAAATTAAACATCATCATCGGAGCTGATGCAGAGACTACATACCTCTTTGATTCCGATCTCGAGTTTCTCTTCAATTTTTCTAGGTTTTGGGTTGCTGATTCTGTTTTTTTTTTTTTCACATACAATTTTTGTTTTTGTTCTCAAATCAATCAAATGTCTGGAACTTGTTGGAGATGGAGGAATCTCAAGTTTATGTGTTATGTCTTGTTGTTGTTTTGTGTATGTGTGTGTGTGCGAGATAGAGAGAGATAGTGAATGCAAATAAGAAGAAAAGAACTAATCGATCACGAAGAGAGAAAGTTTTTAATGTATTCTTTTATATAAACGTTATTTTAAAATTTTTGTGAAATCTCTCTAAATCACACCTTTAAGGGTATGATTTTGTTTGCTTCTATTTTCAACTAAAATGAATTAAAAATCTTTTAAAATCCTTTTTAAAATAATTTTTCAAAAAGATTGTTAAATTTTGAATAACAGCTTTGGAGAAAGTTTACAACTTCAACGTGATGAAGTAAAGATGGGAAACGTGGGGCTGTAAACGGGATGCATCCCGATGGGAAAGTTGATACAGCGTCGATGCAATTACGAGAGATACGGTCCGGTGTTACATATGAACTCTCTGCAACAATGATCCAAGAAGGTCTAGTTGAAATGGCGTTTGAGACTGCAAGTGGCGTCTATAAAGCTGCATGGTCTGAAACCGGACTCGGGTAAGCTTTATCTTGATATTGTTTCTCTCTTTAGTTATCAGACATATCTATAGTCCTAAGAGTGACTGATTCTGTGTTCAAACAGTTACTCCTTTCAGACCCCTGAAGCTTGGAACACGAATGATGAGTATAGATCACTGACTTACATGCGTCCCCTTGCGATATGGGCTATGCAATGGGCACTAACAAAAACCAGTCAAAAACAGCAACAATTTGGTCTTGAACCAGAACCAGAACAAGAACCAGAACCTAACTCTTTAATGAAACATGATATCGGTTTCTCCCGGGTTTCGAGGCTTCTGAACTTACCGAATGAAGCACCAGCCAAAGGCACACTCCAGAGTCCAGACGTTGTTCGACTATACTTGCCGGAGGATGATGTCATAGATTCATTTTGCAGTTAGTATATGCAATCACTCATTGTTTCCGTACATTACGGCTTTGATTATTACAATTGCTTAATGCTTATTGTTTGATCCATTTAATACAGATAATCCCAATTCGATGTGTTTCTACTTTCTAGGTTACATATGCCTGCATCAAGGTCTAGATTACATATGCATGCATCAAGGTCTAGGTTACATATGCACATAATACTTGTTAACTTGCAAATCATTTTATGGCATTTTGACCAATTCTCTTGAAATAAGCCATCGTCACTCATTGCTATTCTAATTTAATGAGATAAATAATGATATCATCTAAACACGGCTTCCACCGTCCCCAATTTTCTTAATTTATAGATATTAGGAGCAGAGTATAGGGACTAGATTATCTAAGACTTCATTATAGTGTAATCAGCTCAACTCTTTATTTTTTCTAAGGATAAACAATCATTCTCGGGATAAAGTTGACGAAAAGTTCATTCTCATGCGTCGGAGGAAAGGTTTCTGGTGGTGTACACGTTTCTCCTATGTATAAAAAATAATTCTGGATTAACTATGGGATTTTTCTGAACGATGTTTATATTAACTAAACTAGCTTATTGACATTTTAAAATATGTTCTATCTATCAATTGTTAAACTATCTTCAACCCATTATTCCTTCGTTTAAGACTTCATTACTATATTAATAATATAAAACTATATTTTTAAACTAATGTAGTCCTAATAATAAGTATATTTCATTTGGAAAACTATTTTTTTTCTCTATATGGATGTCTTAGCCGCCTCTTATTTTTTAAATGTATTTATCAAGTGACTACTAGTCCTGACCCTCCCTTCTCTTATAATTTATCAAGCCGCCTCTTATAATTTATAAAACTATATTTCTAAACTAATGTAGTCAAAATTATTCACACATGCTTTGGCTCTCGACCATCTTAAGCATCCATTGTTGGAACTTGGCTCCTCTTTACCTTGCGAAGATGATCTCTAATAAATTTCTATTTTGGAAGGAGAAGCATCGGTTACTATCGATCCATGCTAAAATCTTTGATAACCAAAAGTCTTTTTAGAAAAAATTGGAAATGGGAAAATTTCTCGCAAAGTTGCAAGTTATAACCAATAAAATCTTGTGATTTGACAAATATTGAATTCCAAGCTATTAATGCCACTACCATGAAATACAAAATCTTCAATCTTTTGCAACCATGTCTGGCGACGTAGTCTTTGGAAAATTGCGGACATGGTGGTCTTACAATTGTGCCCCTCGCGTATTCAGTTGAATCCAAACACATATAGTTCAATTCAAAAACATTCCATATATAAAAGGTCTACTCCTTAAAATATATAGGTTTTATGGCTAGTACCGTTGGCACTCATATCCAAAAACACCAGAATACAAACATGTTACCGATTTGACGAAATTCATTATTTTGTAGAATTTGATCTTAGTTCGGACTTCGGTGTATTATAAAAACAATCCAACGATCTATGGTACTAAACTCTTAGCGAATGTTGATGTATCCTACACTTGACTTTCACTTCGATACTTAAACTATAAGAAGTGGGGGACACTATGCAACCTGCCTATCAAGAGCTCAAATTGAAACAATCACAAAAATAAAGAGCTATTTGATTCTACATTTGGTGAAGAAGTTTACACTAATCCCACAGCCTTTAAAAACTTTGGAACAATAATGGAAATAGTTCTCATTTGATATGAAAAGGTCTCAGCACAATTTCAAGTGGGGGTCTCATAGACGGTTGAAGGGGCAAGGAACATGGTAGATGAGAGGCCTAGTGTGTTGCCTTCACATGAAACATGTATTACATCCAAGATCAAAGGAAAGTAATATACTTAATTAGTCCGACAAGAATAAGAAGAAATAAAAAAACGAATGTGAACCTTAGCTTGTTGATCAACTGAAAAATTATCATGAGAACGTGGGTTAAGATCACACACCATGCAAATTTCATTTGAAGCAAAGATAATGATCAATCTATTTACATTGTGACCCCAAAATTCGACTGTTCATCATCAGGCCACCGTCCAAAACAATTATAAAATACTTCTCAACTTAAGCATTAAATAATGTTATTTTCTCTTGAAATGTGTGATGCTTCAACAAATCTCACAAACACACACATAATTGGAAAACCCGATTATTAGAAAACAAAAATAATTCTCATCATATCCAAAATCATTTAAAATCTTACCAGTTACCTAAAAACTTTAAGTTGTAAATTTAGGGGATGTATTGGATTAAAAATTTTGTATGATTTAGTGGGATTTAGATTTGGAGGGATTTTAGTAGGATTTAAGAATGTTCAAGGTGATTTATAAGATTTTCTATGATTATAAAAACAAAATTCTAGTGATTTGGTAAGATGTTTAGGTAAACTTTAGATGATTTTGAAGTGTTGTGTGTGATAATATCGCTACCTCTGAAAACTTTAGATAATATTGCTACCTCTGAAAACTCAAGTCTTCTTTCGTGCCAGTTTGATACCATAGTTCTTTTCACTTTCTCTAAGGATTTGTTTCTCTTACGGTTATTTCTACTCCTGTTTGTCGTTGTTGTTATCTTCTCTCAAATGACTCTAAGGATTTGTTTCTCTTACGGACTTCCGAGACGCCGGCTCTCCTCGCGACTGGTTCACTTCAGTTTTCCAGATTGATTATCTGGTGGACTTAGCTCTCTCGTCTCTCTTGAAGAAAGACTTCCCTAACCAAGTGAAACTCTCAATCCTTATCTTTCTCAACGAATATTCCCCGATTTTGTTTGATAAATGTGGTAACGAGACATTTGATAGCTTCATCGATGTTCTCCGTGTGATCATTCAATCTCCGACGGATGGATTGTCAGAATTGAAGGATCAAGCTATGGTCTTTTTCCTCCTCTTTCACCTTTTTGATTTCTTCGATGGATTCGAGGAATTCGCTAGCGGAGATAGCTTTTCCGGGAACTTTACGACGGCAAGTTTTGATCTCTATTTGGTTGTAAGATCATGAGGCGTTGGATTTGAGAGAGAGGGAGAGAGATTTGATAAAAGTGTGTGTTTCGTCTTTTTCTCTTCGAGTCTATCGTTTTCTTCTTCTTCTTCACTTTTTCAGTTTTTAATCGCCTCTCCTTGTCCAAATTGATGGATTTAAGGTTTCTCACTTCGATCTAATCTAACCTTTCATTAAATTATTGAGATAGATTACAATAACGTATATATATAAGACACACAAAAATTAAACATCATCGGAGCTGATGCAGAGAATACATACCTCTTTGATTCCTATCTCGAGTTTCTCTTCATTTTTTTTTGGGTTTTGTGTTGCTGATTTTTTTTTTTTTTTTGGATTTCACATATGTGCACATTTTTGTTTTTGTTCTCAAATCAATCAAATGTCTGGAACTTGTTGGAGATGGAGGAATCTCAACTTTATGTGTTATGTTTTGTTGTTGTTTTGTGTATGTGTATGTGTGCGAGATAGAGAGATAGTGAATGCAAATAAGAAGAAAAGAACTAATCGATCACGAAGAGAGAAAGTTTTTAATGTATTTTTTCATATAAACGTTATTTTAAAATTTTTGTGAAATCTCTCTAAATCACACTTTTAAGGGTGTGATTTTGTTTGCTTCTATTTTCAACTAAAATGAATTTAAAATCTTTTAAAATCCTTCTTAAAATCATTTTTCAAAAAGATTGTTAAATTTTGAATAACAGTGAATTTGATATGAGTTTTACAAATCATTGATTGAATAACAAGAGATTGTAAATGACTTTAAATGATTTTTAATAAATTCCATTTTGAATAACATAAGATTTGGAAAGAGATTTTAAAATCATTAGTTGAATAACAAGTGATTTATAAAATAACTCAAACTCTTCTAAAATCCCTAATTCAATACACCCCCCTTAGAAACTATACTAGACTATTATAATATTAATAAAAAAATAAACACTACACATGCATATATTATTTGTCTGTATCCCACTTTGGTCAATTTCAAATTTGATATATATGTAGACATATAGATCAAATATGTTATCTCTTCATCGATGAAAAAGCTATTCTAATTAAATCTTTTATAAACAAAAGAAAATAGGTAATTCTTGTAAATACCATTCAAATATGTTTGTTTTTCAAAAATACCATTATTAGTTTTATTTTTCAAAAATATCACAAAAAATAACTTTTACCAAAACTACCACAAAATTAAATCTTAACTTTAAACCCTCAAAATTAAAGGTTAAACCCTCAAAAATAAATTTTAAACCCAAAATATTAAATCCTAAATCCAAATTACTAAACTCAAACCCAAATATCTAAATTACAAATCTTTATAATTCATTTTTTAGTTTTTGTGGTTTTTTGAAACATAGTATTTTTTAAAAATAAAACTAATAATAGTATTTTTGGAAAACAGACCTATTTTAGTGATATTCTAAAAACAAAATTCTACGAAAAAAAAAACAAAATTCTAAAAAAAATATCGGAAGGAGCATATTTGTAATCTTAAACAAGTATCTTATCCAAATTACAATTTCTCAATTTTAAAAGCACACATAAACGGTCATTTTCCAAGTTATTTAATACAAAAACAATGCTCGACTAATTTTTGTCGTTTAAGTCCAGTTAAATAATCATATATCTGGAGTTGACCAAAAAAAAAAATCATATATCTGGAATCTAAAACTATATTTTAAAGCATATTCTAAAAATACTATTTAATTTATTACGTTCTTAATAATAAAAAATCTTTTACAATCAACATAATCAGGTATAAGTATAACCAACAGCCAAATAAAAAAATGAACAAAAAATCCTAGAAAACCCTAATTTTGCCACTGCTAATACAAAACATATAGATGTTTGCAACATTCAATATTTTGGAATGTTTAAGCCCAAAACTATATATTACGAACTGAGCTGGTCTTATACCGCATATATGATAAATTTTACATAATTGGGCCTATGGGCCATTAAAATTCAAGAACGTCGTCGTTTTTACATGGATGAGTTGAAATTTTACAAAATTGAGCAAATTAGTAAATTCCAAAAAGTTATCGAAGAAACGTTCAAGTTGTGACAGAGAATCTCGGTCGTCTTTGTTTATCTCCGACGAGCTCTCTTTCTTCTCCGATTAGATCCCGTGAGAAGAATTCACAGACTCTAGGGTTTCAATTGCGAGAAAGTGATCAATGATACTGTTGCAATCGCATTCAAGGTTTCTTCTTCAGACGCTATTGACGCGAGCTCAAAAGTGAGTCATTTCGATTCTTAAATCTCATCTTCCTTGTAAATGTTCAGCTCTGTTTTAATTTTATCTAATCTGCAATTAGACCCATTTGTTGGTTTGGTCGATTTGATTTTGATTTGTTAAGAAATCTGAAACATTTCTAAGAACTGGGTTTTGTAGAATGGCAATAAAGTTCAATACTTTGTTAATCTAATCATCTTTATGTAGATTTCTCAGCTGTTTTTTTTTCGTTTTTGTTCAGTCTTGATAAAGCAGTGGAGCTAGATTATCAATGGATTGAATTCGATGATGTTCGTTACCATGTTCAGGTGAATTTTATACCTACATTTTTGACCTCTGAGATCCATATGATCTTGTTAAATATTCTTATATATGAATTTTTTTGATAGGTGACAATGAAGAATCCAAATCTCTTATTGCTTTCGGTTTCGTTACCAAATCCACCACCTGAAGCAATGTCCTTTGATGGACTCCCTTTAGGAGCTATAGAAGCTATTAAAACTACTTACGGGACGGGTTTTCAAATACTTGATCCTCCAAGAGATGGTTTTAGTCTTACCCTGAAGCTAAATTTCTCTAAAGTTCGTCCGGATGAAGGTTTCAGCGAGTCTCTTTCTCTAATCGATAAATGATTCCACTAACTCGACTTGTTTCGATTTGGAAGTCTGTTTTATTCTCTCATGGGAAGTATCTATGTTTTGGCAGAGTTATTAACGAAGTTAGCTTCTATCAGAGAAGTAGTGATGGGTGCGCCGTTAAAAATCATTTTCAAGCATTTAGCTTCAAGAAGGGTTGCTCCTGAGCTGGATAGGCTTGTAGCAATTATGCATAGACCTAACGAGACATTTTTCCTCGTGCCTCAGGTATATCTACTCTAAAGAAGTTTCATTTTAACAATTGATGTAGATTCATACGCATAGTAAGAATATAAAGGGATAGATAACTTAAGTGTGTATCACAGGCGGATAAAGTCACTGTGGCCTTTCCTATGAGATTTAAAGACTCTGTCGACACAGTTCTAGCGACTTCTTTCCTAAAGGTGACTAAATGATCAAAGTTAAAGTGTTGAAATAGGTTTCGATTTCTGTAGTTACTGAAAAAAAGATCTTATAATATAGGAATTTGTAGAGGCTAGGCGTGCTGCTGCGCTTAATACTGCTCCTTCTTGTTTGTGGTCTCCAACCGCACCGCAAGAATTAGAGGGAGCTCCTAAAGAAACACTATCTGCTAATGCTGGTTTTGTAACTTTTGGTATGATCTCTCTAAAAAGTATACTGTTTGATCTCAATTTGCATTGGTGGTACCAATCTGAAAGAAACTTACTTTGAGATTATTGATATATCGCAGTCATTTTACCTCGGCATGTGGAAGGGAAAAAGCTTGATCGTACTGTCTGGAATTTATCAACCTTTCATGCTTATGTTAGTTACCACGTCAAGGTTAATCTTTCTTTCATATTCACTAAATACTAAAACTCCACTCTCTCTCTGTCTCTCTGCGAATATGGATTTGTAAAAACTGAGTTTTTTGTTTGTTGTTATATCACAGTTCTCGGAGGGATTTATGCACACCAGGATGCGGCGTCGTGTGGAATCTATGATTCAGGTAAAACACAAAACTCGATTTGTCTTTGTCCATTCTCTTCAGCTGATTAAACGGTTTTGTTACATTCTACTTGAATATGTTTCTTTAGTTAACAAAACCGTGTTGTCTCAGGCTCTGGATCAAGCTAAGCCATTGGAGAAAACAAGATCGATGACCAACAAATCATTTAAACGTCTAGTAAGTTGCGAAAACCATCTCCTCGGAAACAATGTGTTTTTCGACTGACCTTTTGTTTGTATGTTTGCTTGTTAGCATTGTTTTTGAGCTTTGTTTCTTCTTCCTCACAGGGACTCAACGATGTCAATCACACCAACTCGAAGTAGTTCGATTTCTCACAAAGCAATTTTGTAAAATCTTGTGAGTAGCTGAGACATGTTTTTTTTTTATATTGGATTCAGTGTTTGATAATTTATTTTTTGGGTTTCAGATTTGAATATTTGTACAATTCTTTCAAATATTCTATACATCTGATCCTGCTAAATATTTGAACAAATGTATAATGTTTAAATCGTAAGAAATTCACCTTGATATGAACTGTGTGCGTCTTAAACTCTTAATCTAAACTTGGTGGTTCAACAGAAAATAAAGATTATTTTTTTATATTCATTGTTTTTTTTACAAGTACGAGAAAATTAACATGTCGCAGAGAGCAATGGATTCAAGGATTCTTAGCTCTTTTGATCGAATACATATTTTATCTTCAGATGCTAAGAAATCTAAATAACAGTTGGAAACATTCAGACCAACAAAAAAATGTTAGTTTTCTATATAAAATAACTTTTTTTTCATCTATATACAAAAATATCAAAGATGTGGTTCTTGAGTGATCTTGATGATTGAATTAAAAGTTAAAAGTGGAACATTAAACTTGTTACTGCACAAAAACGATTTACTTGTATATTTTGGAGGCCCATAAATTATATGACTGGGCATGTTTTGTTACGTCCTATCAAAACCAGATCCTATCTTGTTTTCTATAAAAAAAAAATACATTTCATTGGCTTCGCCCGGGTTCGAACCGGAGACCTTCAGTGTGTTAGACTGACGTGATAACCAACTACACCACGAAACCGTTTTGTACCATTTTTTCGTTATAACAATTTTATCCTTTTATTGGTTAACTAATAATTTTTATTGACTTATTTACTTGAATACTAGAAGATTCGTAGCATTTTCTTTGACATATATATTTTTTTAAAAAATTTTAATTTCATTGCACCAGATAGCAATATACATGTATGTTTAATTTTAGATATTGTTAATTAGGTTTAAACTAAAGAATTAGCGATGAAACTGAAAATATTAATATTTTGCAATATGTCTCAACCTTTATATAGCTAAAGCCACCGTATGTAATCATAATAAATAGTAGTGAAGTTTGATTTGAATTCTTTTCTTCTATTTTAGAAATTTGCTAAAGCAATTCGTTTGTTTTTTTTTTCGTTCAAATCAAGTTTTTAGGCTTGTAGCTAGTTGTAGACTTGTAGGTATATAGCTTCCACAGTTCGACCTAACAACTAATAGTTTCTACCTCAACTTTTTGTTTGCTTATATAAATTGTTCCCAAACCAACATTTTTAGGGTTATGGTACCTGTGCTTAGGTTTTTTTTTTTTGTTTTTTTTGGGACTATCTTTATATTTATGTATTCGAATAGTTTACTGTTCAGTTAATCACAACTAATCGAACTATCATTGATGTAATCAATAACGAAAAAGTCTCTCAATCTCTCTTTCCTTTCTCCCATTATCTCATCATTTGCAACGTGAACATTTTCATCATTATTGATATGCTTCGAAACAACAGTGAAATAAATAAATCTGTTTGTTCATGTTTTAAGTTTATCAAAAGAACTATATAAATTTGTTTTACTTAAAAAGTAGCATAATTTGTAAATTCGTAATAGCATTTGACTCATGTATTCAAGGAGATTCTTTTTTCAATGACACATGCATTCAGAAAAAACGAGTTAGTGATTGGATTTTATGTCACTAATTTTTTTTTTTTGACATTTGGTCTAGTGTTTGACAAAAAAATAGAAAAAAAAAATCACAATCTTTGTTTGTTATTGTGGTGAGGAAAAGTTTCCCGCTTATCAATCATTATGTGTTAGCAAGTTTTATTCGACAACGATGTTTTTTCTTGTCATCCAATAAAGAAGTTTTGTCTAATTGTTTTTGGATATGAATTATTTATATAACCAAGATTTATTTAACACTAGACAAAAGGTAGTGTAACATCGATTTAATGGCATGTTATTTTATGTATTGTAGATTGAGAAATACGGATTTTCTACTACTATTAATGGGAAGTACATAGCTAAATCTACTCTAAGTTAAAACTTATATCAAATTGCCATTACAATTATGACCATTATTTAATTTGTTAAAAAGGGTATAATTATAACTTTGATTTTTTTTTTTGGTCACGATAACTTTGATTAACTAATCAAAAGAGATAAACGTGCGGGTTTAAGGATAACCCCAAAACTTAATCTGGGTTTTAATTTGAAAAGTTGTTGTAATTATAAGTAATTACTTCATAACTTGTTGTGAGATATTTTAGTTTACTTTTTTTATTTTCTGATTGATTTGCATAAAATTTAAAATGTATTTATTTTCCAGATTTATTAACAAAGATCTATTTTAAATAATTTTAGTAGTGTACAGAATAATTAGTTAGATTATAAGGATTTTGGTATTATATATTTAATTTCATCAATGTACATAATCACAGTTAAGTTTATAAATATAAGGTTATTTCTATATCATATCTCTAAATAAAGACAAAACATAGTACAAAGCTAGACATTATAAAATTACACACTATGCGAAAAATTTGAAACTCACATTCATAATTAAACTAAATAATACATAAATATTAAAATCACTTAAAAATTCAAATATAAGATTTTGCAATTAACATATTTTTTACAAAGTATAACACGAGATAGCAGCTAATACTACATATATAAGTTTAAATTATGATTCATTGATTTGCCTAATATCAAACTGATTAATTGATTTCTAACAGATAAGTGTGTGCAACGAGTAATCTAGATTTTATTGGACAACATCAGACTATTATTAAAAGATATATTAACACCTCTCAAGGTGTATACTAGAAATTAATTATATACCAAACGAAAAACATGAGAATGTAATGTAACGTATGCTGCATGTCCAGCTTGGTACACGTGTAAGAAGACCACATCCTCTTTCTTAAGATTCTGAATCTTTGCATGCGTGAAACGATTTACCTATTAATTAATCTGCAGTATTGTTGTTTTTGACTCTAGAAGGCTGATTTGTTGGCTTTGTGCTGTACGTTTATTTTTTGGTTGAAATGGTAAGTTTACGTTGTGACAATTATTTTAAATGTATTAGATATAATATATCAAAAAAAGTTATACAATTCGTAACCGTTTGCTTCTCACTCTCTGATTGAAACAGGGCATCTAATACGAGGGCCGGTCCAAAATTTTTGAAACCCATATAAAAATTTTGAATTATCGTTTTGTACCTTAGTATATAATTAGTTTGAGATCTCTGTAATTCGTCTCGTCTTTTTTTACATGGCTTTTTTAGGTTAGACAAAAACTGAGCTTTATTAGAATTGAACATGCAACTAGTACAGTAACGCATCACCTACTTAACCACCGAATTAAAGAAACTTTTGGAAAATGATGCCCCAAAATTGTTTATAAATATTGATGTCTAAAATCCTTATTTGCTTAACTTCTGGGTCAGGCCGGGTCGGGTCTGTCTAATACATATGTCTGCGGCTTATGTTTCTTTTTTACTTTTAATTTTATCCTTTCTTAATTTAAATCGGTGAAAAGTTTGATAATTTTCTGTCAATTGAAACGCCAATTTGCGAAAACTTATGTTCTCACTATATTTAAAATACAGATCTATAACGACGCATTGTTCTACTTCATCTCTGATATATGTGTCATGCTCTCTATCTTTTGTTATATTAATGTTGCCAAAAAAATTTGTATAGCAACGAAAGAACGAAAGACACAACCGATGCAAATGTTGGTTTATAGTAATCACTCTTCTTATCTTCGTTGGGAAGTCTTTCCAGTATACCACGTGGTAATGTTGTTAGCGTTATATTTCAGAGACCGTTGGGATTTTTTCTTCTCATCAAATCAGTCAATTTTGACTACCCATCACCAAATGATTTGAATATGCAATTTAGATTTTTAATCCAGAAATTGGCAAGTTTAGGGTCAACAAAGAAGGTCATAACTAATTAATGCTTATTTGGGATCATTTTGAGAGAAAACCAAAGTCATTGTTTTTTAAAACGGCACTGATACAGACTAAATGGTATCAGAGTGTTAAATGTTCGGAGCTATCAACGAAAGTATTGGGATTTGTAATACGAGGTGCATTGTTGGAGTTTCTACAAAGAAAAGTTAACCACACACAAATTTCGTATAAGAAGAACGATCACAAAAGAGGAAAGTACGGTTTAAACAATCTGTTAGCGAGTAAAGTTTTAAAGAAAGCATCGTCAAATTTACTTTTTAGTTTCTATCATTTTCAGTATATAGCGTATATTTCTGTTTATGTAATAATTTGTTTTCGTATCTTCTGTAACAACTTTGTAAACTCGTTTTGATATCAATAAATTTGTTTAGCCAGAAAAAAAAAACATATCTTAAAAAGTTAAAAAGTGTATAATTATGGCTTATCTATTAGGATTTCAAATTATTATACACTGTAGTTTAACATTCACAAAATTTGTTTCCACGACTATTTTTTAAATGCCACTAGTTGTATATATTATTCACAAAGCAAAGAACTAGTTGTTGCATGCACCTATTAACATCTTTTGAAATATATGAAGTTGTATTTTGGATGGTTTCCAATTTTTTTCTGAAAGATTAGACGACTATAAAATCTTAATCACTTACAAAATAAAAAAAATTTCAATTACTTACGCTAAAACGTAGAATACCATGTAACTGAAAAAAATCGCTTATATGAATTTAACGGCATGTCACTACAAAAAGAGACATCAATTTCCAACCACAATACTACTTACGCTAGTTATCGGAATGAGCTGGTCGAAAAACAAAAATGATCAAAAATTCCGACGAAACAAATAGTCGGAAAACTCCGTTAACTCTTTTTATATTCAAGACAAATTTCCCTCCACCTTCGTATAAAAATTTGAACATCCACTCTCCAAATTTATTCTATGTGAAGACATTTTTTTAACATCAACTAATGTTGTGGAACCACTACAAGAAAACAGGCGTTTTGCAACGTCCATATTCGTCGCTAAATCGTTGTAAAACGGCTTTTGCGTCAACTTTGCGACAAAATCCAAAACGTCGCAAAAAGCGTGACACAAAATAGAGATCGTCGCAAATTTGCGTCGTCACCAAAATCGTCGCAAAGTCGACGCAAATTGACATTGCTAAGTCGACGCAAAATTAGCGACGTTTTAGCGAGGAAAAAACCATGATTTTCTGCAAAAACCTAACACGTCTCTATATCCTTGCAAAATTTGCATTATTTGGTTCTCGCCGCTAAATCGTCACAAAATTAGCGATGTTTTTGCGTCGAATAGTTAACGACGATTTAGCAACGTTTGGCTTTTGTTCGATGCTAGTTCGACGCAAAATTAGCGACGATTTTGCATCGAATACATTAGTAACGAATTAGCGTCGTTTTTGTTTTTGCAACGATCTTTAATAATTTTGTTTTTTATAAATTTATAATTAAATTCAAATAAAAACGAAAATTTGAAAATTAAAAATTTAAATAAAAATATTTTTTTATCAATATTCAAATATTCAAATATTTTTTAAGATTACAAAAAAAAACTAAACATCATCATTTCTGAGGTCGAATGCCGGTAGATTCCGCATTGGCCGCTTCCGCTGCAGCTTGTTGCAATTCCGTCGATTGTTTTTCATTCGGAGGTGGTGGCTGGGCATGTTGTCTGTTGCGTAACGCCTCTGCTAAGGTCGGGTTGTCAACTGCGATGATCTCGAACAACTGATCTAACCCTGAGAGCTCACATTCCGTTGCTTCTTGTCGTCGTCGCATAACCTCTATTTCGTTGTTTGTGATGGAAAACTGAGTCCGCAAGAGAGCAGGATCGTCAAAAACACAAGTCCAAGATGAAGAAGAACATGCAGCCAGAACATCTTCTATGGAACCAACTCCAAAAACCCGGTTCTTTTTCTTCGGAGCAACCTGAAATAAAAAATAAAACTTGTAATTAACAATTTTAAACTAAAGTAAACAATAATTTAAAAAAAAATAGACATACTTCTTTATAAATGGTATCCATCTTGTCGACTGTTAAGTCACACGATTGGATGGAACTACCGCCTGAAGATGTCTGGGCCAACTTGGTCTGACGCTCAATAACCTTGGCATTCACATCGTTGTAGACCTTCTCGGACCGGGGTCTACAAATGTGTCATCCGTCTTCTTGTGGGTCTCGACCATGACTTGCACAATAGGAGGTAACTGACCTCCATTAGCCTAATTAGAAAATACAAAAAATATTAAATAAACAAATAAAACTTTTTACCAATTATAATTACTAAATAATTTGATAAGTAAATATTATCAATGTTATTTGTTTTGTGGAAAGAGACGTTTGACCCGCAGTGTGCTTAGGTGGTCCGTAATTGTCAAGATCAAAGTTTCGTGCCTTAGAACATCCAGCGGCGACAACCTACGAACGAGGATCTTCCCAATACTTAACTAAACCGCGACAAACATTAGGATCAATACTCAGCGGCATTACGTCATAGCCCTTATTCTTCCACTCCTTCTTCAAGTTGGAAACCGTCCTAGCAAGGCGTTTCAATGCCTTTGCCTCAAAAGCTCGGAGAACGTCTCCGGTTATACCTTCATCCCAATGCCATTTTTGCTACAAAAACAATTATCATATTAAATAGAATATCATAGTTAAAGAAAATTTAAAATTTAAAATATGACAAAAGTAAATTAAAAATTTTACCGCAAACATCTCAAACCAAATATTTTTGATAAACCAAGGCGCTTGAGACCAATTGGCATGCGACTCGACGAAGTGATTCTTGATGCAATCTGCCACGCTCCTATTAACACGATTATCTATGGTAAACCTGCATATAAAAAATAATTAAGAAAAATATATTATAAAATTATTTAAATTGTTTCAAATAATAATTAAATTACAAAAATGTGTTAGGAGGTCGATATTTATCCAATCGATCAAGATCACTATGTCCCGGTTGTCGCAGAAGGTTGTTGACCCGGGCTATAAGTGTGTCATGGTTATGTGGTGCTGGAACTGGCACATCAACCGGTGGTATCGATGCCGGAGGTGGTGGAGGTGGCGATGTCTGTACGCTAGCAGACGTAGAAGATCCTAAACGAGACGCACCAGGAGTCGATGATGACGGGCCCGCTCATGATCCCACAAAATCCGCATAATGCGGAGGATTATGTCATCTACTCATTTACAAAAAAAATTTTAAAACATTAATTAACATTCTAGAATTTCAGTCAAATATAATAAAATTATGTAAAATCAAAATATAAACAATTCAATCATATTCTAAATATTACAATCCTATACTAATATTCCAATCCTATACTAATATTTCAATCCTAAACTACATATATTTCTATCTAAAATAATAAATTAATAAATATTTAAAGTTAAAAAAACATACCTCTTAATTGGAGTGATTTGGAGGAATTTAAGTAGGACTGAATGGGAGAAATTGAGAGGAATGAGCGAAGTAAGAAAAAGTTTGGTGCGGAAATTTTGACCATAGTAGTTTCCCGCCAGCAAAATCGTTGCAACATTGGCGCATTTATTTTTGCTAGTTTTAAAATTAAATTTAAACTTTTTGAAACATCAAATTTCTGCGCCAATATAGCGATGATTTAGCGGGGAATCGACGCTTAATCGTCACAACATATACCAAATTATGTTAACTTTTTTTTTTGTTGTTTTATAAAACAAGGAGTTAATGTATTTGTATACTTAGTTTAGTTTAAACCTTACTTCACATTTTACAAAAAAAAACATAATTTGTAGTAAATAAGACTTTATTCCAAGTTTACAAGACACAAATGGAATATCATTAACGTTTATAGTTGATTCATAAATAAAATTCGCATCTAACAACTTTTACAAAAACATATGCAGCGATTTTGCAACGATATAGTGTCGAAACCTTGCTAAGTCGTCGCAAAGTCGTTGTAACTGTACAAAATTTTGCGAGAAATTAGCGACGATTCGTTGCTATTTCGTTGCAAAATCTTTGTCACAAAGACATGAAATTTAAGTGTATTATTTAAAAATTCAGAATAATTTGCTAATACATTGCAAAACTTTTATAAAGTTAAGAAACTTCATTTCAAAAATTAAATTAAGTTTTCACAAAAATATTTAGAGTACAAATTATATTTAATAATAATACATCTCGAGTTGAAGAAAAAAAAAATAGACATTTTCATCTGAGGAGTCTTCATCGGTAGCTTCATCACTTTCATCAAACTCATTGCCATCTTCGTCTTTAGTAATGATTTCATCAACTAAATCTTCGACTTCAAAATTATGCGGATCAATAAGTAAAATGTCATCAGTAGTTTGATCTGGCGTTGACATGTCTCCGCAAATTTCTTGTTGCATTGGCGATTCACCATTAAGACCAACAATACGACCTCTAGGATAAACTTGTATAGCTGATAACCATCGTATCCCTGTTTCTCGAACTCGAAGATATGGAATAAAGCTGACTTGTTCTGCTTGTGATCAAAGTATGAAATGTTCAAACTTCTGGTATCGTCGTGATGCATTGACATCGACTACGCCAAATTTGTTTAAGCAAACACTTACACCAACAACGGGATCAAAGAAATTACATTTGAATAATATGCATTTTAAGTTGATTGTTCCTTGGTATTTAACTTCAATTATGTCTATCAGTATCCCGTAAAAGTCTAAGTCACCTTTCACATAAATCCCATAATTAGCGGTTGATCTATGGCTCACGTGTTCTTGTGTATGAAACACATATCCTCGAGTAAAATACATAGGTGCAGTCATGATCTTTCTAACCGGGACTTGAATCAACTCTTGAAACCAAATTGGATATGATGTATCATCATATTCCACCTATAGATCATGTAAATCATGTCGTTATATTGACTCCAACCAAACATCGATACTTCCATGTCTATATATATATATATATATATATATATATATATCATATATACGTACTTGTGCCTTTAACCATGGGGCAAAACCGCGATCTTTAAGCTTTTCAAATTGATCAGACGTTATATCAAGATATGCTTCTTCTACTTGACACTTGAATAAGCTGAGATGAAAATTTTAAAAACTTATTAAAATAAATAAATCACTAATATATATCTATATAACGTCTACATTTCAAATGGTCTCACGAATTCGCAGTTTGTGAGAATATACGTATGTGCGCTATGACGATCTTTATCATTCGTCCACCAGACTTCCTGCAATCTTCCACTAAGTCGACCTATAGATGAAAAGATATATGGTACTCCCTCAACAGCGTAAGTTGGTGCAACACCACAGTCATCGTACCGTCTTGATAATCTTTTGCGTGTTAGAACCATAGGTGCAAAGTAGTATGAAGAGAAGTGTGATGTTTCTTCAGTTAAACTCCCAACAACTATTGAGCCTTCAACATTTGCAAAGTTTTTAGCCTTCCCCTTTAAATGTCCCATGAAACGTTCAAAAGGATACATTCAACGAAACTGAACAGGTCCTCCTAGTGCAGCTTCATAAGGGAGATGGATAGGGAGATGGATAGGGAGATGTTCCATAACATCAAAAAAGGACGGAGGAAATATCTTCTCTAAGTTGCCGACAATATTGCAATGTTGTCAACCAGTTGTTGAATTCCATCCTCTGTAAGAGTTCAGGTACATAAATCTCTAAAACACGCTCATATTCCTGTAACCATGATAAATTAATAATTAGTCAACTAAAATTTCTATCAAAACTTAAATAAATTAAATAAATATATATATATAATTAATTGTAATTACCAGCAATTGATTTATGTACATTTCTGGGTAGAAGCTCTGCAGATGCGAAATGTAGTAGTTGTTGCATAAACACATGACAATCATGACTTTTCATACCTGAAAACTTTTGACCTTGCTCAACGCATTTAGATAGTTTTAAAACGTACCCATCAGGAAAGTTGACGGCTGAATTTGCGCAAACAAATATTCTCCACTTAGATACGGTGGTGGTGGGGGACGTACAACTTTGTTCTTCCTGAATAACTTCTTGTTTCTCCGGTATGGATGGTTGATTGGAAGGAACCGGCGGTGACAATCAAACCAACTTGTTTTCCGTCCATATTTCAATTGAAACGCATCTGTACGATTAAAAAAATACAGACATGAAAACCTTCAATGCGTAGTCCAACCCGATAACATTACATAAGCAGGAAAGTCACTTATGGTCCACATAAGCACTGCACGCATCGTAAAGTTTTTTTTCCTTGAGATATCATATGTACGAACACATGTATACCACAATTGCTTCAACTCATATATTAGTGGCTGCAAGAAAACATCAAGCGACCGCTTTGGATGTTTAGGACCAGGTACTAAAATACTCAAGAATAGAAATTCTCTTTCCATGCACATATCTGGGGGAAGGTTGTAAGGCGTTAAAATTACTGACCACAAAGAGTATTGCATTCCAGACATACCAAATGGACTAAATCAATCAGAGCAAAGACCAAGATACACATTACGAATATTTCTAACAAAAGATGAGTGTACCGTCTGAAAGTGTTTCCAAGCTTTTGCATCAGACAGATGAGTTATCTCCCCATTTGTGGATGAATGTTCTGCATGCCATCTCATCGATGCAGCTGTCTTTTCTGATTGATATAATCGCTTCAGCCTATCTGTTATTTGGGAGGTACTACATCCTTTGGTACGATACCTTATTTCGCCCAGTACCTTGCGGTTTGTATCTCGGCTTTTGGCAAAATCTACATTCCTGCAGCTTATCATCATCTTTCCAAAAAATCATACAATTATCAATGCAAACATTAATCATCTTCGATGGTAACCATAGACTGTAGACCAATTTCTGAATTTCATAGTAAGACTCTGCAGAATGATTATCTTTTGGCAAATACTCTTTCAAGACCTCTGTCACGCTATCCATGCAAATCTCAGATAAGTTATGATCAGTTTTAATGTTCATCAACCTAGATGCCAATGATAACTTAGACAACCCGTCTCTACATCCTTCGTAGATTGGTTGATTTGCAGCGTCTAACATATCATAAAACTGTTTTACATCTATGTTTGGTTCCTCATAATCATTATTTTCCGTTAATGATGTTATTGTCTCATGGAATGCATCTGTAACCATGTCATGAAACCTATTCTGATCTCCACCCACATTTTGTTGACTACCGTATTGATGATAATCCTCATGATCATGCAAAATATTAGGTTCATCATCCACATCTACATAATTACTACTACTAGCCCTTTCATAATTATAACACTAACCATAACCCTCTCCATGTTGAAACCAAATAAAATACTGCGCCATAAACCCTTTACTATAGACATGCTTTTCCACCGTCTCAGTATTAATATATGAATTATTTTTACACTTCCGACAGAGACAATACATCATACCAGTTTTCATGGTCGTCGACATATTTCTCGCCTGATACATGAATATTTGAAGACCTTCCACCAATTCGTTCGTCACCACTCCTTCAGAATCTTTATGCATATACATCCATCTTCGGAGTTCGTATATATCACCTCCACTAGGCATCCTTCAAAATGAAAGTTTTTTTTACTGTTTTGTGTTTTTTTTTTGTGATTTGTTGTTTTTTTTTTCTTATACAATATAAGTGAATGAAGGAGGCTTTATATAGGCAATTTTATAGAAATTTACAAGGATTTTGCAACGATTATACCACGTTCTATTGCAATGAATTTGCAACATTAAAAATTTGTGACGTTTTAGCGTCAATTTACAGACGAATTTGCAACACTTTTCCTGTCGCAAAAAACCAGTATAACAACCTAAAAACGTGTTTTCTAACCACTTTTGTTCGTCGCTAAATCGTTGCTATTTTGCAACGAATACATACGTTGCTAAATTGCCGCAAAATTGCATGGATTTAGTGTCGATTTCTTATGTTATTGCAAAAACGTTGCTGCACCGACGCTATTTAGCGACAGAATATTTTCGACGCAAAAAAACGATCCAAATTCCCTGTTTTCTTGTAGTGAACTAAGGACCGGTGGATATATATAAGAAAAAATATCGACGAAAATGGTGGTCGGAAATTCGTCGATAAATAAAGCACATGCAAAGACTATACTTGAAAGAACACGTCACGCTAAAATGCCCCTTCGATGGGCTTATCGCAATGCTCATAAAAAAATTGTTAAATACAAGTCAATATTTGTAGATAATGAATCTATAGTTATAGCAATTTAAATTCAAGTCAATATATTTGGTTTTGTTTTACTCGAGGATGGGGGAGCGGTTTGGAGGAGAATGCTCGATTGTTCATCGTGCTAGTGGTCAACTTGGACTGGTTTGATTTGCAAAGGGGCTCGGTGGGTTGCACTACGAGTCTTAAAAGCTTCTTCAGACGATGCCTCTAGAGGTTTTGGCTATCGTCGTGCGTTGCTTGCTCATAAGACTGAATCAATAAATTGGCTTAACGGTATTGCTTAGTTACGGTGATTAGTTACAACCAAGTCGGTGATTCGGATTGGAGTACATATATAATGGTTGAGGTTGTTTATGGATTAGATTTGCCTACCTCTGGATAGATGAATTGGTGATCACGCTTGTCGTTGTATCGAGATCGATTGTTAGTTTCTTATTGTGAGGATTTACTTCTGAATCAAATCGATTCAGCCTTGGATCGAACTTTGAATGTTCCGATGAATGAAAGATAAAAGCAAACTTGAGAAAGAAGAAAGCAACAAGAAAGAACACACACAAGATTTACGAGTTCGGGATTCCAATTCCAGAACCCCTACGTCTCGCCGGAGATAAACTCTCTCCGGAAATCCACTAGAACTTTCCGATCAACGTGATTACAAACTCGATCACAATCTCTTTCTCTCTTTCTACCTCACAGCTCTCACCTCTCACCCTCACACTCTACAACAACCTCTAACGACTCTGTTTTTAAACGTGTAACAAGAGTATCACAGAGACGAGCTAAGGAAAAGACTCAACTGCCCTCCTAACAAACTAACTCGCCTCAGGTGCATAACACGTGACTTGTCTTTGTGTGTTTGAAGCAAACCGGTTCCTGAGAGAGACTTTTACACAACCTGACAAAGTTGATAACCTTCTCTTCCACTGAGAGACTTCTACACACTTGGTCAAATCTGTTCTTGAAGCAGAATTAGATACACTTCTCACACTTATGTTATCGACGATATCTCGCACCGATTCTTCCATGTTAACTGTCGTGGTTAGCCAATGGTTCGATCCACGAATTGATATCTCGTTTCTTCGTTTTCCTTCTGCTTTCCTCTTTTGTCGTTGGACATTTTCATTTTCACTCTTTGATTTCCATCTTCTTTTATTTGTTGTAATTTTTTGGTTGAACATGTAATATAATTTTATTTTTAAAAATGAAATTATAAGAATTAGTATATAAAGAAAACTAGTTAAAATAATAAAAATGAAGTAAAAATATTAAAATTGGTGTGAAAAAGTGAAATAGAGAAAGTCGAACTGAAATTGAAATCAATTAATGGCACAATGTTCTGTGCTCCTGTTGTGAACTTTACTTCCAAAATCCTTTTGTGTTTCCCCACATTTTCTCACCAATTATACTTGTCAACTTACTTTTTTCTTTCTTTATTTTTGGTTTTTTTTCAAAATCAGATTGCTTCTTCCCATATCCATATGCACAGTAGAATATATATATAGATATTAAACTTTAAAAACAAATTAAGGATTTGAAACAGATTTGTAATCATCTAAAAGTGAAACAGATTTGTAATTATCTAATGTTTAAAATAAATATATATTAAAAAGTTAATGTGACATGATCGTAAAAGTATCTCTTTTAACAGCTTTGAAATCCGATTATTAAGGTTATTGTTAATGCATTTGTTTTCATTGATTATCAGATCTGTTCTAGAAATTATTAAGATATTTAGCTGTTGTTACTAAAGATTCATGTATATGTTCGATAAATCATATCAAATGCGAAATATATGGTAAAACTAATTTATTTTTATTCTCATAATCTAAGAATATTCTTTCGTTAGATTTAGACCTTATATTAGCTTATTTTCATTTTTCAAATTAAGGAGTTGTCTCTTTATTTTTAATTTTCACGCTATACACAGTTGCATCTAGTTTTCCTAGATCATCCATGCCACAAAACCTCTGTACTCTATTTCTGAAATTAGGGGTCTACGAGGAAATATTTTGATAAGATTGTTATAAATGGATACAATTAAATGTGACCAGCTTTTATATTTTTAGTGTGACTGGAAAAATGTCAGAGTATACAATGTAATTACAAGAAAAAAAAAAAACAAGATAAAATTTACTCTTCTTTTCTATTTTGTAATTTTATCACCAAAAAAAAAAACATAGCATATGTGCGGGCGATTTGCTGAAAAGATAACTAAAACCTTCGATAATTGTTAGGCCTAAACCTCATAAGCCGTATTTTAGGAAAATTGTTAGTAACGACTCGGCACATTATACTATCTGAAATAATTTATTTGACTATGAATATAAAATGAATACATTAACCTCTATCCCAAATAACACATGTATATTCACCATATATGTACGTAAGTGTTGAGTGTACTTTTGCGTGGAGACTGAACGTTACACACTTACACATATGAGTTTTTGTTTATTGGTCAACTAAGAAATGTGTTTTGTATAGTAAATCCTTTTTCCTTCTTTTATATATGCTTTCGGCTCCAAACGTACAATTTGAAGAAAATATGTGTTTTCTAATAATAATAAACTTAAAATTTATCAAAACCCTTAGTTTTAAAGTAAGAAAATACTATAACCCACAAAACTAAATTCAACTGAATTTAAATTAGGTTCGATATTAATAAATGAAAATAAAACTAATTTGTTTAGAATTTCGAAAAAGTCAATTTTGGTATAATTTGCTTAATATACGTAAAACTAAACAGATTATTAATTTTTAATTAAATACTCCTTTTGTTTCAGAATGATTGATTTTCTGAGTTTTACACGCATATTAAAAAATATTAAAGCTTTATTTTATTAAAGCTTTATTTTAACTAATCACTTTTCTATTTTCTTAATTACTTTAATGTCACGTACTATCATTTATTCGATGTCTCATCATTAGTTTGTGTGTCTCTTTATATTTCTACGAATAAGAAAACATAACTCAAATGAAACAAACAAAATTTTGTTTAAAATTTTTAAACTTGGGGCCACTATCACGTTGCTCATAAACAAAATATTTAAAGCGGAGCCAAAACCAATATAATTATGTTTCATTGATCTTCTATATATATTGATATTAATTCATTGTTTAATTAAAATCAACTATAGCTTTTCATAGTTTTGATTTAAATTTTCCAATTGATTGAATTGAATAAAAGTTCAGCAAGAGAACTTATTTCGTTGGAGAATAGTTTAACAATGCCATCTCATAAAGAACCGGAATCTGCTATATACTCGGGTATTTGTTGAGTCTTCATCATTTTTTTTTTTTTTGGCCATTATCCATTATCAAAAAGATACGAATGTGCAGTTTGTTTCTTCTTAGAATTATCATTTTAATATTCAAGTTTATTTGGAACCCATGAACGTGCAGTTTCGTTTATTTTATTTTATCTATTTAATACTTTGTAATAGGAAGAAGCATTGAGATACCACCAATTTCTCAGGAAACTACGGTTCGTAAAAAAGAAATGACATATGGAGAAAGATTAGATATCTATCATGCTCTATTGCAAAAAAGCGTCAACAGAAAAATAAAATAAAAACTACTATAGCGGAAGTTGCTAATTTATTCTTTGTACCTTTACAAACGGTACAACGGATTTGGCAACGGGCCAAAAATACTCATAATAGTGAAGTTGTTGATGTCTTACATAGGAGAAAGGGTAATTGTGGTTCGAAGAAAACTCAAATTGACCTTGCTCGAGTTGTTGATGTTCCACTCCATCGTCGGAAAACTTTACGGTCATTGGCAGCTTCTTTGGATGTGAGTCATATATCGTTGTTTCGAGCACTAAAAGAAGGGTTTATTAAACGTCATACAAATGCCATCAAACCAAGTTTGAGGGAGAACAATATGAGAGCTCGGATAGATTTTTGTGTCTCTATGCTCGACAAAAATACTATACTTGACCACCCAAAGTTTGTTGATATGTACAAAAAAAAAACTCAGAAAATCTATCATTTTGAAACAGAGGTAGTATAAATTTATGTTCTTTACCACATGAATTTATAATTATTGTTGGATTACCGTTCGAAACATCATCTTTTGTGGTTAGTGTAAAATTTTCCGACCAATTTCTTATTAATTTTCGACAATATATGTTGTTGAAAATTGGACCACTTTCCGCTATTCTGCAATTGTGCGGAGATATCCGGCTGGTTTGTTTGGTCTCGGCCGAATTGGGAATTTAGAGTTAACATCTTTGGTAAACAGTGTTATTTGGCATTTGTTGGGCTATTCGATTCATTGTAATCGAAAAATTCGCAGGGACAATACATTTTGGATGGGCTGTGACTAGGAGGACCTTTGGCCATGGCACAACAAGATCCCTTTCATGACAAGGATCCAAGATGCTCGGGAAAGAAGCGTCCACCATTTCATCTCCCCCACCTATGTTTGCTTCTTCTCGCACTTTACTTGGATTATGTTGGTTTCAAGTCGGGTTTCCTCTACTATTTGAATGGGTACTCCTCTCATTCACTACATGTGCTGGCGTTTCGGATACACCCCAAGATTAGAGTAAGAGTATCTTTTTCCCTCCGACGGCTGTTTTGGTGTCTTGATTGCGAGTGTTCATCCTCGTCCTAGTCGCGTCCTTCCTTTTCAGGGATTGATTGTTTCGACAATCCAGGAGCTTATTAGGATTATTACAAACTCAAGATATGGTGACATATTTGTGTGGCAGTGGCATACATGGGGGCTAGCCTCCTCTATTTGGGCAATCCATGGCAAGCTTGAGTGGTTATTCCCCAGGGTGATTCTCACTTACCCAAGGCTTATAAGTCCATTCTATCTTCTTTCTAGCATTTCTAGTATCGTTGTTTGTTTCATTAGCTAGATGTTATGGTTCATTAGGAATACATCATCCTCTATATCTTTGTCAGTTCTTGTAAGTTGTAAGGTCCCCGCCAAGCTTTCCCTAGTGGAGAGTTTTCAGCCTTTAACAATGAAACGTTGTCGTTAATAAAAAAAATTGGACCACTTTCCTGTTAGATAATTCAAAGACTTGAAGATCAAGTTATCTACTTCTAGAAGAAGCTAGAATAGATAAGGCAAAGGAAAGATAACTAAAGATCTAAGCAAATAGATTTAGATAGAATTGAAAGTTTATCTTTTCCTAATAGAAATAGGAGTTGTCTATTTCTAATAAGAATAAAAAGATGTCTATTCTTATAAATAGCTAGCTATGTTGAGAGTTGTTCAACAAGCAGAGAAAAAGTTTTAGTTTTGAGAAGTTTCTAAAATCAATAAAAGATAATAAGTTCTTTTACATAAGATCTTTGGTGTTTCGGATCAAGATCGAGTTCATTCGATTACATTTGGTATCAGAGCCTTGTGTTTAATCTTACGACCTTGAATAAACACCGAAGACATGGAGAAAGCAATCATAACAGCACCACAGGAGAAGGAGTCGAAGATCACATCAATTCAATGTCCAATGCTCACCGCCACTAATTACACCGTGTGGGCGATGAGAATGAAGGTGACATTGAGAGTTCATGAAGTATGGGAGGCGGTAGATCCAGGCACAACAGATGCAAAGAAGAATGTCATCGCCATGGCGTTACTCTTCCAATCCATCCCCGAAAGCCTAATCTTACAAATCGGCGAGTTAGAGGAGGTACAAGCTATGTGGGAAGCAATAAAATCTCGATATTTGGGAGCAGACCGAGTACGGGAAGCAAGGCTTCAGACTCTTACCTCAGAATTCGATCGTTTGACCATGAATGAAACTGAAAACATTGATGACTTTGCAGGGAGGATCTCGAGTTTAGCCTCTAGATCGGCAGCCCTAGGACAAATCATCGAAGAACATAAACTTGTGAAGAAATTCTTGAATAGCCTACCAAGAAACAAGTTTATTCACATCGTGGCTTCATTAGAGCAAGTCTTAGATCTGAAGACAATTGGCTATGAAAACATAGTTGGCAGGTTAAAAGCCTACGAAGAAAGGATAGGAGAAGAAAATCAAAGAGTTGATCAGAATAAACTCCTATTTAACGCTTCCTATGAGCAAGCTTCAAGAGGTGGCCGAGGAAGAGGTCGAGCAAACCGTGGAAGGGGCGGAGGAAGAGGACATTCCAACACACAACAACGAGACAACACTGATCAGAATCAAAACAAAGACAAACAAAAGAAAGATCGATCACATGTTACGTGTTGGCGTTGCGACAAGAAAGGACACTTCACTAACATGTGTCCAAAAAAAGGCAGAAATCACCAAGAAACAAATCTAACAGAAACAGAGGAGGCCGATGCAGCTCTGTACATGCACGAGATGATATTCTTGAATGAGAAGAAAATATTTTCGAACAACTACGAAGAAGAAGAAGCGAGTACTTGGTATTTGGATAATGGTGCAAGCAACCACATGACGGGAAAGAGATCTTATTTTTCAGAGCTAAACGAAAATATAAGAGGCAAAGTCAAGTTTGGAGATGAGTCATGTGTAGATATCAAAGGAAAAGGATCGATAATAATTCAAGCAAAAACCGGAGAGCAAACGATAATCAATGACATCTATTGGATTCCGGAACTTAAAAGCAAAATCATCAGTCTAGGACAAGCTACGGAAGCAGGTTGCGATGTAAGGTTGAAAGAAAACTATCTTACCATGCATGACTCCGATGGAAGGCTGCTCATGAAGGTATTACGATCTCCTAATCGAATGTACAAGATACAACTCACAATAGGAGTTCCGGAGAATCTACTCACCAAGCTTGATGACAAAACATGGCGATGGCATGCAAGACTAGGACATGTTAACTTTAAAACAATGTCAATAATGTCCCAGAAGAAGCTAGCTCATGGGTTACCCAACTTCGAAGACAAGAAGAGGATTTGCGAATGCTGCTTGGTAAGAAAACAAACTCGACAACCATTCCCACAAGCAACCAAAATTCAGAACAGAACATAAGTTAGCACTAATACACGGTGACTTGTGCGGCCCCATCATGCCATCAACCACAGCAAAGAATCGATACATATTTGTATTGATTGATGATTTTTCAAGATACATGTGGACTATCTTGTTAAAGGAGAAGAGTGAAGCTTTCGAGAAGTTCAAAAAATTCAAAAGCATGGTGGAGAGTGAAACAGGGGAAAAGATCAAAATGTTTCGAACCGATAGGGGAGGAGAGTTTACCTCTATCGACTTCCAAACATTTTGTGAAGACAATGGCATCTCAAGACAACTCACAGCCCCTTACACACCTCAACAAAACGGTGTAGTCGAAAGACGCAATCGCACATTACTTGAGATGACAAGGAGCATGTTGAAGACAATGGGAATGCCAAATCACCTATGGGGAGAAGCAGTGAGACACGCCACTTACTTGATCAATAGAGTGACTACAAAATCATTGAATGATCAAACTCCATACGAGTCATTCAAAGGAAACAAACCGAACTTGGATCATCTCAGAATCTTTGGCTGCAAGGCATATGCAAGAGTAGAAGCAATCAACTTAAAGAAATTAGATGATCGATCTAGACCTCTTGTATATCTCGGAACGGAGCCAGGAACAAAGGCTTATCGACTTTACAATCCTTCCACCAATAAAATTTATGTAAGTCGAGATGTAGTCTTCAATGAATCAAGCGGTTGGGAATGGAGGAAGTCACATGAGGATGATCAAAGTACACAGCCTGGAATGTTCTCAATGGTTTGGAGAGAAACCATAGATGATGGAGACAATGTTCCTTCGGCGAGTGAAGTTGGTACCAGCCCTGATTCGAGATCTGTTTCAAACAAAGAAGAAGATGTTGTTTCACCTAAGATCGACGATGAAGGACCAAAAGGAGATTCACAAGACGTTCCTGTTTTAAGAAGATCAAATCGGGTAACGAGCAGTCCCAAATACCTTGAGGATTACGTCTTGCTAGCAGATTCACTTGGTGAAGAATTGTTGCTCAGTATTGATGGAGAACCAAGCACATATCAAGAAGCTTCAGGTTCGAAAGAATGGATAGATGCAGCACAATCTGAGATCGAATCCATTAATAAAAAAAAAGACATGGAAGCTAGTTAACAAACCATCCGACGTGAAGCCTATAGGATTAAAATGGGTTTTCAAAATCAAGAAAAATTCAGATGGAAGCATCAACAAATATAAAGCTCGTCTTGTAGCAAAGGGATACGTTCAAAAACACGGATTCGATTATGAAGAGGTGTTTGCACCGGTAGCTCGATTAGAGACCATTCGATTTCTCTCATCTCTAGCCGCAACAGGAGGCTGGGAGATACATCATCTCGATGTCAAAACTGCGTTCCTACATGGCAACTTAAAGGAAACAATTTATGTTCATCAACCAGAGGGATTAGTGAAAAAGGGAGAAGAAAGCAAAGTCTACATACTTTACAAGGCTTTATACGGACTGAAACAAGCTCCGAGAGCTTGGAACACCAAGCTAGATCATATTCTAAAGGGAATGAATTTTGAAAGATGCTCTAAGGAACAAGCCGTGTACCGGAAAACAGAACATGATCAAGACTTAATAGTAGCCGTGTATGTTGACGATTTATTCGTCACGGGAACAACATTGAAAGTCATACAAGATTTCAAGAGAGGAATGGCTAGTAAATTCGACATGACAGATCTTGGAAAGCTTACATATTATCTTGGAATCGAGTTTTTTCAAAGTCCTAATGGAATTACTCTGAAACAAGAAACTTATGCGAAAAAGATAATTAAAGAAGCTTCAATGGAGTTATGTAATCAAACACATGTACCCATGGAATCAAGCCTAAAGCTACACAAAGCTGAAGACGAAGAAGAAATTGACGCCACAAATTATAGAAAGATCATCTGGTGTTTAAGATACTTGTTACACACACGACCAAATCTTTCTTACTCTGTTGGCGTATTGAGCAGTATTGAGCAGATATATGCAGAGCCCTCGAACGTCACATGGAACAGCCATAAAAAACATGTGTTAAGATACTTACAAGGAACCAAGAGCTATGGTCTTAATTTCAGAAGAAACGGAGACAAAAAGCTGATAGGTTTCAGTGATAGCAGCCACGACATAAACCGGGACGACGGGAAAAGTACGGCTGGCCACGTTTTCTACTTTGGCACATCACCAATCTCATGGAGCTCTCAGAAACTTCCCACGGTTGCATTATCTTCTTGTGAAGCTGAGTTCATGGCGGCAACGGAAGCAGCAAAGCAAGCAATATGGCTTCAAGATCTTCTACTTGAGGTGACGGGTTGGAAACATGAGGCAGTAAAACTTTTAATCGACAACAGATCAGCAATAGCCTTAAACCAAGAATCATGTTTTTCACGGCCGAAGCAAGCATATCCACAAGAAATATCATTTCATTCGAGAGTGTATCGAAAATGGACAAATTAATGTGGAGCATGTTTCAGGTGAAGAGCAACGAGCAGACATTCTCACAAAACCTCTAGCTCGAGTCAAATTTGCAGAAATGAGAAGTCTAATAGGAGTTGAAGACCTTCAAAGTTCAAGCATTCGAATAAAGGGGGAGAATGTTAGATAATTCAAAGACTTGAAGATCAAGTTATCTACTTCTAGAAAAAGCTAGAAAAGATAAGGCAAAGGAAAGATAACTAAAGATCTAAACAAATAGATTTAGATAGAATTGGAAGTTTATCTTTTCCTAATAGAAATAAGAGTTGTCTATTTCTAATAAGAATAAGGAGATGTCTATTCTTATAAATAGCTAGCTATGTTGAGAGTTGTTCAACAAGCAGAGAAAATGTTTTAGTTTTGAGAAGTTTCTAAAATCAATAAAAGATAATACGTTCTTTTACATACGTTCTTTGGTGTTTCGGATCAATATCGAGTTCATTCGATTACATTTCCGTCGACATTTTCCAACGAAATTTAGAAAGTTGGAAACTTCGACAGAATTGTGACGTGACCCGTGTGAGTGACATGAGCGGAGGAACCATTGCTAACGGTAACAAAAGAAAGCTTACTCTTATTAAATAGGGAACGTAGCGTACCTGGCTGAGCTGTGATGTGATTAGTGGCGCCGGTGTCCATGTACCACGTGTTGTCTACTGGATCATGAACGCTCATGGTGCTAAAGGCATTAGATAAAGCCGATGGAACGTGAGAGCCCACAACAGAAGGTGTCGATGGAGTGCTTTGTAAGTAGTGAGCTTCTCCATTTGATCGTTGAGGAAAGGAGACAAGGATGTTAGATGCTTGATTGTGTCCATGGTACTGATGATGAGGAGCTTGGTGCGGAGGCAGAAGCAGTAATGAAGACGTGTGTTGCGGTGAGTACGGCCATGGGTGATGGGCATAAGCCCATGGTGACGGATATTAGTAGTGATGTTGCTATTGATTGTTGTATCTGCCTCGACCGCGATTATTTCTACTACGTCCACGTCTGTGTACTCTATTAGAATTGCGACCATAGTTTCCGACGGAGTTGAAGCTTTGAGGCCGAGGCTGGTTCTGTTAATGATCAGACGATGTGTATAGCACACTTGGGGATGTGTTAATGTTGAGTTATCATTTTTTTTGATTATTCAACATCATGAAAAACTCCATGTGTTAATGTTGAGTTATCATTTTTTTTTGAACAAACGATCGTGTTTATTATTTTTAATAAATAAATGGTTTAATATAAATGGCTTAAATAGCTATTTTCTGTTTTCTAGTTTCTATTTGATTTTTTCAAACAAAAGTTGTTCTATTTTTTTTTTTTGTCAACAACAAAGTTTAGTTTTCATTTATTTATAATTCATTATCTCACAATTTTTTAAATATTATTTCAAAAATGATTGTGTGTTTTAAAACAAAGATTTTTTTTTAAACAATCATTTTATTCAATTTATTTTTATTTATTAAATTTTTTAAAAATGTTATTATTTCCTATTGTAAATGTACTTTTTGAAAAATATTAGAAATGTTATTTATTCAATCTACTCTTTTAGAACTCCTTTTATTTCCAATTGTCCCTTACTAATATTGTATTAATTAATTTTTATAATATATATTGCAACTGATATATCATAAATGTTAGCAGTCAATTGATTTAAAAAACATGTTAATTCATATTTTATAACAAACTCACTAAATTAAACTGTAGTTTATACCACATAATTTTTACCGTAAGTTACATCAAATTGTAACATCTACTGCAACTTAATTTTGATAATACGTGTTACCAGTCGGATACAATGTTTAAAAGGTTGACAGAGAGATAAAAATAGCAAATATCAAAATGTATTCGTAAAGATATTTATAACATTTTAAAAATATCTTGAGGGATGGTGATTGTATTGTAACTTAGATGGGGGTATTGAATACTGTATTTTAAAGGATTTGAGTGTATTTTAGAATCAAGTGTTATTCAATTATGTATTTTTAAAAGTACATTAAAATCAACTGTTATTGAATTATGCATTTGTTTGGTGTATTCTAAAATACAATAAAAACAACTGTTATTAAATTTTTCTTGGATTTAAAACATTTTGGATTTTAACGTACTCGATTCCTAAATTATGAACAAACAGAATCCCAAGTTTTTATCGAGTATTTCATATCTTTCTTATTCTCTCCCAAATCGTAAGCAACGCCAAGAATCATGACTTGTTGCTACAAACCCAATACCGATTTGAGAGTCGCGGAGTAAAGAGGGAACATCGAACAACTTCCCGCCGACATCTGAAGCCACGCGGCTGCCGCTAATCCCACACACGGTGGTCGGCTTCCCAATTTTTCTGCTAGCTTCGTCATCTCCGATCTATCTCTCTGTCACACACACACACACTCTCTCTCTCTCTCTCTCCTAGTGTAGAAATTGGTGGACAAATTGATGAAGGTTTGAAGACAGAGTTTTTCAAACAAATTGGATTCGTCGATGGCAAAGGCCTCAGCCTGATCGACGCCGCTCAACATCGATGCATTCTCCTGCAGCCATTGCATATCTGTATATTTCTCTCACAGGTTGTCTCAAATTGAATGTTCAAGTATTTTTCATTGTACAGGTTCATGTGTATCACGTTGGTTTGGATTTGTTAGGGATGCAGATGGTGATATTGTAGAATCTGCATTTGTTGATTTTTATTCATGCTTCCATGATAAAAAGAAAATTGCAGGTTTAGAGATCTATCTTATTGAGAGTTGCAGGTTCAGACGACATCTTCTCCATTTTTCTCTCTGTTTAGTTTTACGCTATCGCCGGAAACAAATTCAGGGAAAACTAACTTTTTTAATATAATTTTAAAAATTAATAAAGTCCTTAAGAATCACCCAAAATACATTAGTAATGGCTTTTAAATGCATTAGGAAATCCATGTAATTGCATTTAAAAATCCATACAAATGCATTTGACTTTAAAATCCATCGGTAATTCAAATCCATTAAAAACATCAATCCAATAACACCCCTTAATGATCTCCTACTGAGTGGTTAAATATTGTAAAACATGCAGGTACATGTAATTTACCTAACATGTAATGTACATGCATCTTCCGATTTCAAACTTCTAATCCAGGAAGCGAGAGAAACCTAATTTTAGGCGGTGGAAAATTTTCAGTAAAGCTTAGATCCTATTTCGCTCAAACACTGCTTGATTAATCTGTAAAAAGGATTTTGTCAAGATTTGCATTTACAGGATGTGTCATGAGTGCAATCGGTGGATGTGGTTGCTTGTAGGCACAATGACGAGATTATCCGATGGAAAAGACTATGCATACAACGGTCGATGCTCTGTTTTTTCGTTTTGTTTTGCTCGAGGATGGGGGAATTGCTTGGGAGGAGTAGGCTCATTTTTTCAATGTGCTAGTTGTCAACTTGGACCTGTTTGATTTGCGAAGAGGCTCGGTGGATTGCACTACGAGTTTCAGAAGCTTCTTCCGATGATGTCTAAGGAGGTTTTGGGTATCGTTGTGCGTTGCTTGTCATATGACTAAATAAATTGCCTCGACGGCAGCGGTTAATGACTGTGGTTAGTTGCGACAAAGTCGGTGATTAGGTTTGGAGTACATATATGATGGATTGAGGTTGTTTATGGGTTGGATTTTCATATCTTTGGGATGATGAATTGGTAGTTAAGCACGTCGCTGGATCGGAATCGATGGTTATTTTGTTTTGATGGTTAAGTTATCGGCGATATTAGATTATTTCCTCTTAATTGTCGGTGGTTAGACAATGGTTCGATCCACGAATTGATCTTGCATTCGTCGGTTTTCTTTCAATTTTCCTCCTTCATTGGACGGTTTTTCAATTTTTGATCTATGTACATTTATTTTCCGCTGTACTTTTTACCCGATTCTTATTTTCCGTTGGAATTTGTTATATAATTAAATTTTTAAAATGAAATTATAAGAATTAGTATGAAAGAAAACTAAATTTTAAAAAAATTAGATAGTAAGTTAAGTATAAATAATAAAATTGGTGTGAAAAAGTGAGAGAGTGAAAGTCAAACTGAAATTGAAAACCATTAATGGCACAATGTTCTGTGCTTCTGTTGTTTACTTTCTTTCTAAAATCATTTTGTATTTCTTACCTTTTCTTTTCTTTATTTTTGTTTTTGTTTAAAATCAGTTTGATTCTTCCATATCCATATGCACAGTAGTTATATATATAATATAATATTTAAAACTAGATTTATGATTTGAAATAGATTTTTAGTTATCCAAGAATCAAACAGATTTGAAATTATCTAGTGGTTAAAATAAATATAAATGATAATCAATAGCTAATAGGTGACATGATGGTAACTGTAATATCTCTTTAAGCAGAAACAGATTTGAAATTATCTAATGTTTATAATAAATTAAAATTAAAATGATAATCAATAGCCAATAGGTGATATGATGGTAACAGTAAAATCTCTTTTAGGAGCTCTGACATCCTATTATTTAGATTACTGCCACTGCTTTTATGTTCTTTGATATCAAATCTCTCTAGAATCAAGAAAGTATTTAACTGTTGTTACCAAAGATTCATGTATATCGATAAAATATATCCAATGCGAAATATATGGTAAAATCAATTTACTTTTATTTTCTTGAACTTAAAATATTTTTTCGTTAGATTTAGATCTTACATTAGATCCTATTTTCATTTTTCAAATTAAGGAGTTTTCTCTTTATTTTTAATTTGCACGGTATCTACAATCTAGTTTTCTTAGATAATCGATGCCACAAAATCTCTGTACTCCATTTCTGCAATTAGAGGTTTACGAGGAAATATTTTGATAAGATGGTTATAATATCTCCAAATTTAGGGTCTGACTGGTTTAACCGCTGCGGATATAGTTACGTTTGCGAGAGTTTGTGGAAGCAGACAGTTGCGGTTTCAAATATTACTAAACGTTTTGAACGAATGGTTTAGCGTTTAGAAATAATTGTGTTTGCGGGATGTTTACGACTGATTAAATAAAAAATAACAAAGATAAATATAATATATTATTATAAAAAGATATAAAAACACAAAAATATAAAAATATTAAACACGATTAATAATTAAAAACCATAATTAAAGTATTTAATAATTATTCAAAACCAATAAATTTTATAGTAAAATTCTTATTAATTATGCATTTGGTTCATCACTAAAAATTATATCAAGTAATGTGACAAATTGAAAAAAATGTGCTTGAATTCGTAAATTTTCCTGATTGCCTTTATAAATATTATAAAGTTTATTCAATGAATACAAACGGCTTTTGGCTCGACTCCAACTCAAATCAATTCCAAACTGGTCGTAAATATTCTTTAATTTTTTTTAAAGTTCACTTAGAAGCCATAATTATAACAGAGGAAAACAAATAGAGAGAATAGGTTTAGAAAAAACAATTAGGGTTTGAAAATAGAGAACCTGATACAATATATATATATATGGGTAAATATATAATTTTAAATTTTTTTCTAACTCAACCGCAACCGCTGACGCTTGCGGAAAGCAGCTTTCAAAATCTGACGATTTAGAGCGGTTGAAAGCGGTTCGCAGCGGTTCAGAGCGGGTTCGGAGCGGTTCAGAGCGGGTTCCTTGATTGTTTTCAATCGCTAACAACCATAATACCAAATACCACACTAAAAAAAATTAATTTTTATTATTATATTATTAATTTAAGATTTTTAATTTTATAAATAACTTTGATTATTATTTAACTAATTAATTATAAGTTAAACATAACATTACAATCAATTTTCAAAAAAAACTTACAAAAAATTTAAATAATGAAAATAAATACACCGTACTAATTATCAGAATATTTCATACAATTGCATATTATTAACAATGAAAGATGACATATATTTATAGTAATTGTATCGAATAACCAAAACGGATTCTAATTGGAATTGATACTACCAAAACAAGATACATATTTATAAAATACTCAAATTGATCCTACATTTCTAGTATTGAAATACTAAAAATCCGAAAAAACCAATCCAAACTCAAACTCAAACAAGTATCAAAATGCTTAAAACTACAAAATTTAATTACCTAACAAACAGTAACTTACTTAAATTATAAATAAAAAACAAAAAATAATAATATTTTAATGTTTTGTGCTGCGAATAGTGTTATACCAAATATAATGTAACACTATTCACAAAACACAATTTTTTTTTTCTCATATTTGCAATCCAATTGAAACATATTAAGCACTAAATTTGGTGGGATAGCGTTCCCTTGGAGATGATCTTATAAATGGATACAATTAAATGTGACCAGCTTTTATATTTTTGGTATGACTGAAAAAAATCAGATTATACAATGGAATTACAAGAAAAAAAACAAGAAAAAAGTTATGCTTTGTTTACTCTTCGTTTCTACTTTCCAACTAAACTTTTGTTTCCTCTCATTTGTCTGGATAGGTGAAAATTAAGAAAAATTCAAAGTAAAAACTCAATTTATCTGAAAAAGACATGATATTATTTTAGAAAGAACTAGATGTACGGTCTTCAAACATAAATACAGACAGTATCAACGACGGAGTAGTGAATGAAATGTATCGTGATGTAATTTTATCACAAGATTAAAAAAATAAAAATAGCATATTAGGCCTAAACCTCATAAGCCGTATTTTAGGAAAATTGTTAGTAACTAACGACTCGGCACATCATACTATCTGAAATAATTTATTTGACTATGAATATAAAATGAATACATATTAATCCCAAATAACACATGTATATCCACAATATGTGTACATAAGAGTGTGTGTTTTTGCGTGGAGACTGAACGTTACATACAGATGGGTTGTTTTATTTTTGGCATCTATCAGATAGGTTATAAATAACATGTATTTTAATTATATTGGTTAAAGTAATTAACCATATAAGCTATATTATGGATCAAATTGTTTTGAAATAACATATGTTTTAATAGTATTGGTTAAAACATTTTAGAGGAAAATTTGTTTTTGTAGAAATATATTAATAAGTGTGAAAGAAAAACAAAAAGGGAAATTTTCCTTATATACATCTAGTGAGGAAAAGATTTTCAACAAAATTATGAAAATTAACATTAATGGATAGAAGATACAGATAGATTTTAGATAAGAAATTTATATTTTGAAGGAAAATTTGGAATTTTCTCTCTTTTCATTTCTTTCTCTTTTCATTATATAGAAGATTCCCTGACTAGAAGCATATCATATTGAATGTCATGCTAAAATTCCTACGAAAAATAGTATAATCTCTTAATACTCTCTTAAGACCTAACCGTATATTTAGACAACAAGTTAGTAACGGACTCAATGCAATGCATCACATTAATTGAAAAATGAATTTATTTGACTCTGAAGTCTGAATATAATAATGAAATATAGTAGTATCTTAATTTCGATAAAAACCACAGTATATAAGTGTGTGTATCTGTTGTTGGAGACTGAACCATCGTCGCTTTTTCAACACTTCTTCTTCTTCTGCCTCCTTTCTCACTTCATGCAAAAACACAGTTACAAATAAAACTAAAGAAACAATAGAGATAATTAAGAAGAGATTATCAAAACATAAAGAGACAAAAATGAGTGATGGTCGGGTCAACGCAGATCAACAACAACAAGACCTGGTTATGCCACCGGTTAAGCGATCTCTCACTCTCCTCATCACCACTTACGTTTGTCTCTTCGTCGGCTCCATCGCTTCGAGCCTTCTCGCGAAATACTACTTCGTCCACGGTGGCTCGAGCCGTTGGGTCTCCACGTGGGTTCAATCCGCAGGCTTCCCTCTCCTCCTCACGCTAATCTACCTCCCTCACTATGTCTTCAAAACCACCACTCGCCGTCCTTTCACGCGCTTCACGCGCCGCCATCTCATCTTCTCCTTGTTGATTGGGTTTGTTCTCGGTTTCAACAACTTCCTCTTCTCATGGGGAACCTCGTACCTACCTGTGTCCACGTCATCGCTTCTCCTCTCGACACAGCTTGTCTTCACTCTCATTTTGTCTGTGGTCATTGTGAAACAGAAGGTCACTTTCTCAAACCTCAACTGTGTTGTTCTCTTGACGTTAAGCTCTGTTTTGTTAGCTCTCGGTTCGAGTAAAGATAAACCGGCCAGTTTAACTAAATCCAAGTATTACATCGGGTATTTTTCCACGATCGGAGCGGGTTTACTTTTCGCTCTCTACCTCCCCGTGACGGAGAGGGTATACCGTAGCGTTTATTGTTACGCAATGGTAATGGAGATGCAACTGGTAATGGAGTTCGCGGCGACGGTTTTCGCGACAATCGGTATGGCTTTCGACGGCGGGTTTAAAGAAATGGTTAAGGAAGCTAACCATGTTTTCACCAAAGGACCGACGTTTTACTGGACGGTTGCGATTTTAGCCAATGTGGTGACGTGGCAGCTCTGTTTCGCATCCACGTCAGGGATGGTTTACTTGACGTCAGGGATCACCGGAGGTATCTGCATGACGGCGTTGCTTGCGATGAATGTGATCGGAGGTGTGGTGGTTTACGGTGATGAGTTTGGTGGAATTAAGATTGTGTCGACGGTGCTATGTATTTGGGGATTCTCATCGTACATCTACGGGATGTATACGAAGTTGAAGAAGACAGAGGAGATGGAGAACGAGAATGGAGAATATTCCGGCGTACAGATGACGGAAGACGGCGGAGAGATGGAGGTGGAAATGGGAAAAGTTAAAGATGACGTGGCGGCGGCGACGGATGATAGGGTTTGATGATATCTGTGTGATTGAGACGGCCGTTATGAGTGTTATTACTTATTAGGAAGGCCCAAAAAAAAAAAAAAAAAGGTGGTAGTATCTTTTCGTGTTCTTTCTTTTTCTCACCTTATGTTTTTTAGTAATGCATCTGCTTTTTTTGTTTTTTTTAGGTTGTGTTGTTATTTCCTTTTCAGGTTATTTTTATGTATTATCCTGTGTCCTGGATAGAACTAATTGTGTGTACACTTTTAAAGTGTAAATTTTCCGTTGTCGGTTCATAATGTATTTCATTCTGTTATCTTGGCTTTGATTTGTTGTATTGGATAGAGTAATATTTTCAGCTAAAGTCAAAAAAATTCTTAACTCTCACCATTTTAAAAATAAGAGAACTTTTTTTTTTTGTTAGAAACGTAGAAAAGAAAAGTAAAAGAGAGGATGGAAACTCTTGAGGAGAAAATTTTGCACAAAGTTACTTTTAATTGTATTCTAAAATTACTTTTATTTTCTCCTCTCTCTTTCTTTGTCAGCTACTTTTATTTTCTTCTTATAGTTTTACCAGTCACTTCATCTATTTATGGCCTTATGGGGATTAAATCAATTTGTTACTATCGAATATTGTATACGATTCAAACCAAAATAAAATTATTGTATACGATTCACTTGATCACAGAACAAAAAAGAGAGTATGCAAGCGAAAACACCATTCGTTGGAGGAATATCAGTTGTAAAGCGTCGGAATTTGTCATGAAGAGATAATCAGTAAGAGGGTTTCTAATGATTTAAATAATAAAAATATTGTAAAAGTAAGTAAGAAAGAGAGATATGGTTCTAATTAAAGAACTTTAGGTTTTTTACTAAAAAACCCACTTAACATGTGACAAGATCTGATTGGACAAATTTATAAATTACAGTTAAAAATATAAATAAAACAATAAATTATATTAAAATAATTAAAAAACAATATATTAGAAACGGATAGAGGTTTTAAGCGATGAGGTTGCTCTAAGGATTATCAATAAGTATAGGAAGTTCGTAACAATCGGTAAAAGGGACTTGAAGATATTGGACATAAATAATGATTTATTCCCATCCTTAAACTGTTTATCATATGAAGATTTCCACAAAACCGTCGAGTTGGATTGATGGACCTGCTATAAATGTTCAAAATTTCTACGAAATATTCTCGGATCGACGATACATAAAAATATAACACACAAGTTTTGTGTTAAATCATAATTTATACAATTTTTCTATTTCAATGTTACCCACATAATAAAAATATTTTTGAGGTATATTTCTCTATGCATTGACTTTTCGTTAATTTTGACAGTTTCATTAAACAGATATGCTAAACCATTAATAGAGTTAAACCATTAATAGAGTTGCCACACAAAAAAAAAATCATCTAATTTGGGTTAAAGAACACTGATATATCATGGTTTTTATCCGTTTTTAGCCATGATATAGGTCTTGTTTTCAGTGTCCTTCTAGTGTTTTTGTAGTCTTTTTGAGTCTTTTCAGGTTTTAGCATGTCTGGAGCATTTTGGCGTCCGTTGAACAATTTTTCACCGTTGGATTGAGCTCAAATTTGGTACAAGACAGATCAATGGATTAGCTTTCATTTGGAAGTGGTTTGAGGCCATTCTAACGGTGCGATCAAAAGTTATGCTAGTTTTCATAAAGACAGTCCAGTCTGGCTAGCACAGAGTCCTGGTGTCGACCAACACCAACCCAGTATCGATCGACACCGACTGCAGGAAAAGAAAACACGTAATTTTACAAGTTTAAAGATTCCACAATTTGGCCCAGAAGATTCTATTATTTACAATTAAGCTCAGAACGTGTTTTAACATTATATTTAGAGGTTTTAGCCACTTTTAGAGGGCATGCTTAATTTATTCATTATTGGGCATACTTTGAGAGATATTGGTTCCGGGTTTTTGTGGGAGGCAATTCTGAACTCTTGTTTACTCTTGATTTATTCTATGCAATTTTATTCAATTATGATTTCTGTTTCATTGATCATGTCTAAGTAGATCTCTCTTAGGTTTAGGGTTTTCTCATAAAGGATTTCATTGCTTGTTAGATAATTTGATCTATTAGGATTCATAATCTGAATTAGTTCTTCACCAAAGGTTGTTCTCAAAACTAGTTCTAGGTTGACGAATCTGGAATTTAGATCTTAGGTTGATCAATTAGACACGAGAGTGTGATTGGAAACCTGACAACCCTAGGGTGAGCAAAATAACTATCCACAAAGAGATTTGATTTAGTTGTTTTGTGAACATATCAAACCTGAACTTTAAAGCTGGTTTAGATCTTTAGAATTTGCAAAGAGATTTGGGATTCTAGGATTTAGATTTAGATAATTCTCGCAATGACAGTTGGTTAATTATAGCTTAGTGTTTTGAGTTCAAGAACCGTGCTAAATCTGAATCGTGATGTATTTGCCTGCATTCCTTGATTTCCTGAGAAATACCCTGCGCCTATTTTCCTCTAGGGGTGGGCATTCGGATATATGTTCGGGTTCGGTTCGGGTAATTCAGATTTTTGGATCTTCGGATTTAGGGGTTTAGGATCCGATCGGGTATTATTTAAGATCGGATCGGGTTCGGATCGGTTTATTTCGGGTTCGGATATTTTTGGATATATCCGAAACCCGATATTACAAGCAGATATCCGAAAGGTTCGGGTATTTTAACCCGAAATAAAACTGAAATACACAAAACAAACTGAAATTAAACAGAAGTACTTGATTTACATTGATCTGAAATCATACCAAGTACAGAAAATGATTCAATGCATAGAAAATATTCATGACTGATGATATTAAAGCTTAGTAACTTGATGCAAAGTTTAGAAAATTAATTCAATGTCTAGAAAAAAAATGAAACAGACAATGACTGAATGACACAAGAAACCAGCCAAAGACTTCAAAGGAGTTGTTGAGTTATCAGTGCAAGCCATCAAGATTAAGTCACCTGAAAGGCTGAAACACACACAAAAAAAGAACAAATCTGTGAAACACACAAGCCATCAAAACAAAAGATTGAAACAAATCTCTGATTGAAAAAAATATGTACCATTCTCAAGGGTTTGGACGACTGCATTTGACTCCCCCATAGTGCCCTACTGTTCTGCTGGTGTTTGAAATTCTACATAGAACCAATATAAACACAAACAGTTTGTTAGATAAGAAGTCTTCTCATTAACATTAAGTAAAGAGTTTAAAAAATTACCTTTCTCAAGTTCCAACTCAAAGTCTAGCTCAGCAAGTAATTGTGCATTTGTAAGCACTCTATCTTCACATCGAATATCTTGTTTCATCCACTGTTCTGTACACATCAGAAACTCAACCATATAGTGAGATAGACAACTCCTATATGGATCTATTATCCTTTCACTTGTGCTAAAAGCACATTCAGATGCAACATAGGACACTTGCATTGCAAATAAATCTCGAGCCATCATTGACAAAATCAAATACTTACCACTATTAACTTTCCACCAAGAGAGTACATCATACTCAATTCCCATCATGACTTCAGGATTTTCAACTTTGTCCTTAAGATATGAATCCAGCTCATTACTATTTCTAAATCCTATTTCTTTTAGCAAGTTATTGTACCTTTTCTCAATCCTATGGCTCTGGTAACCAAGCTCATCATCATCAAAATCCATCGAGTCTGTTTGCTGGTCTTGAGTGCACTGTGATGAAGAAGCAGGCTGGGATTGTCACCATACTCCTTATACATATCTACCAACAGTGTAAAAGTAGAATCATACAACTCCTTAGATTTTGTAGAACCTTCTCCATACAACTCCTCAAAACACAATTTAGCAAACTGCATCTTCTTCCTAGGATCAAACACACTAGCTACTACCAGCATCTTGTTGATGTTCCTGAAGCCATCCCAATACTTTCAAATTTGCTAAACATTTTCTCAGCTTTCTCCTTCATGTCACTTTCACAATTACTACATAGCAACCTAAGATTCGATGCTATATTCACTATCTCACCATAACATTTGTGTGCATTCAAAATAGTAGAAGCTGAGACTACCAAAGTAGAGTTGTAAAAAATGATAAGGAATCTAACTAACATTTCAACTGCACGCCAATTAGCCAAAGAAGGAGGTCCAATCCTTTTTTTTCCATCATCAAACTCCAAGAAATGGTCATTAAACAATTTGTCTTCTGTCTTCATCTTATCAAATGCTGCCCTATACTTAATTGCCCTTGTCAACATTAAGTAAGTTGAGTTCCACCTTGTTTTCACATCTAACGGCAAGCTTCCCCTAGTCATTCTACCCGATTCAACCTTTTGCTCAAATGCACTTTGCCTCTTTGGACCAGATCTAACATAATAGATCGCGTTACGGACATCAGTCACACTTTCATCTACTTCCTCTAATCTGTCCCTAACAATCAAGTTAATGATGTGACCAGCACATCTCATGTGCATAAATTTCTCATTCATCACTAAAGAATCACTGGCTATCAAGGAGAAACTATATTCAAACTTGAGCAAAGCACTACTATTGGCTGTTGCATTATCCACAGTCACACAAAATACCCTTCCTATTCCCCACTCAGCTAGACATTCAAGAAGTACATTAACAATATTCTTACCTTTGTGATATGTGACATACTTGAACCCTATAATTAGCTTCTTTAACCGCCAATATGCATCAATATAATGTGCTGTTGGCCGTGTTCGTTTGGCAATCGCTGGCGAGTGCGACCAGTGATATATCATGGTTTTTACCCGTTTTTAGCCATGATATAGGTCTTGTTTTTAGAGTCCTTCTAGTGTTTTTGTAGTCTTTTTGAGTCTTTTCAGGTTTTGGCACGTTTGGAGCATAATTGGAGATATTGGAGCATTCTGGAGTTTGTTTTTGGCATTCGTTGAATAACTTTCCACCGTTGGATTGAGCTTTGATCAATGCATTAGCTTTCATTTGGAAGTGGTTTGAGGCCATTCTAACGGTGCGATCAAAAGTTATGCCAGTTTTCGTGAAGGCAGTCCAGTCTGGCGAGCACAGAGTCCTGGTATCGACCGACACCCACCTGGTATCGATCGATACCGACTGCAGGAAAGGAAAACACGTGATTTTACAAGTCTGAAGAGTCTACAACTTGGCCCAAAGGATCCTATTATTTACAATTAAGCCTAGAACATGTTTTAGGATTATATTTAGGGTTTTCAGCCACTTTTAGAGAGACGAGCTTTTATCATTATTCTGAATACTTTGAGAGAGATTGGTTCCAGGTTTTGTGGGAGACAATTCTGAACCTTTGTTTACTCTTAATTTATTTTATGCAATTCTATTCAACTATAATTTCTGTTTCATTGATCATGTCTGAGTAGATTCCTTGTTAGGTTTAGGGTTATTTAAAGGTGTTTGATGAATTGTTAGGTTGATCTGAATTGATAGGAGAGATTCAATAGAGTTCTTCATCTAGACTTGTGATTACTGCTGATTCTAGCTTCATGACCTAGAATCTGATCTTAGGTTGTTTGATTGACACGAAAGTGTGATTGATTGCATGAACTAGTGTTAGATGAGCAAAAGACCTATTCACAAAGAAATTTGGTTTAGGATTTTGTGAACAATTGAACCTGATCATTAATGCTTGTTTGAATTCATAGGATTTGCAAAGAAATTTGGAATTCTAGGTTTAGACATAGATAATCTTCGCAGCGACGGTTGGTTGATTTTACATTTGTGTTTCAAATTCAAGAACAATGCTTAATATCCTCCTGACATTCTATTTGACATGCAATTCTGATTTACCGGAGAATTTTCTTAGGCTTAGCGTTTTCCTCCATTGAATTTCACAACTTTTATTATTCTGCTGCTTATTTCCTGCATTACTTTATTTGCTTAGCTTAATTTGAGTCTTAATATCTATTGAGTGAATTTTTGAGTCTTTCTGGTTCGACCTCTAATATACTGCAGCTACTGCTTAGGTACTTTTAGGGTATTATATTTGAGCAAATCAAATTTTGGCGCCATTACCGGGGACTCTAAATTCACCATTAGATTTTAGATTAGAATTTCGACTAAGTTCATCGGCATCGATCGATACCCAGCTGGTATCGATCGATACTCGTCGTAATTTTTTTTATTTTTTGTTACTTACTTATTTTTGACTCTTGTGTTTCAGGAGAACAAAGAGGCTAGCAGAGATGAACAATCCACTGATTTTGGTTCGTGATGATGCTGGAGCTTTGAGAGACCTTGAGGGTCAATTGTACAATGAGAGGGGACAAAGACTCGATGGAGATGGAAACATCATTGTCCCTCCAGCTGTTGTGAATGTTGGTAATGATGTGGTTAATCGTGTTAGGACGATTGGTGAGTACAACAGGCCTGATCAGTTTTATGTCAATCGAGCAGCGATTCGTGTTCCTGCGTTTCAGAGGAATGACTTTGAGCTGAAACCTGCATATTTCACTCTTGTGGGTCAGCATCTCTTTCATGGTCTTCCTCATGAACACCCCATGGATCACATTGAGCGGTTTGAGGACTTGGTCACTAGCATCAAGTACAATGGAGTGTCCTATGAATTCCTCTTCTGTAAGCTTTTCCCATACTCTCTTGCTGGGGATGCAGCTTACTGGCTGAAGCAGTTGCCTCCGGGTTCGCTGACTACTTGGGAGGAGACTAAGAATGCATTCCTGAACAATTTTTATGATGATGCGAGATCCGAGGAGTAATTTCTTTATGGTGATGAGGAACAAGATCTCCCTATTCTCTCAGGGAGCAACAGAGGCGTTTAAGGCTGCTTGGGTGAGATTCAGATCCTATCAGAGAGATTACTCCAAAGACTGACCAGTTGAGTAGAAGATACCCATATCTCAAGCAGAGTCTTTCCAAAGCCTGAGCCAAATTATTGCACTTCATCGTTGTGGTAAGTGTTTATAGAGCTTGATTCATCATTCATATCTGACAAAGAAAACCATGTATTTGAAAATAATGGTATACCTCTCCCTTGACACACGTTGGTAAACACGTGATTTTACAAGTTTGAAGATTCCACAACTTGACCCAGAAGATTCTATTATTTACAATTAAGCTCAGAACGTGTTTTAGCATTATATTTAGAGGTTTTAGCCATTTTTAGAGGGCATGCTTAATTTATTCATTATTGGGAATACTTTGAGAGAGATTGGTTCCGTGTTTTTGTGGGAGACAATTCTGAACCCTTGTTTACTCTTTATTTATTCTATGCAATTCTATTCAATTATGATTTTTGTTTCATTGATCATGTCTGAGTAGATCTCTCTTAGGTTTAGGGTTTTCTCATAAAGGATTTCATGGCTTGTTAGATAAGTTGATCTATTAGGATTCATAATCTGAATTATTTCTTCACCATAGGTTGTTCTCAAAGCTAGTTCTAGGTTGACGAATCTGGAATTTAGATCTTAGGTTGATCAATTAGACACGAGAGTGTGATTGGAAACCTGACAACCCTAGGGTGAGCAAAATAACTATCCGCAAAGAGATTTGGTTTAGTTGTTTTGTGAACATATCAAACCTGAACTTTAAAGCTGGTTTAGATCTTTAGAATTTGCAAAGAGATTTGGGATTCTAGGATTTAGATTTAGATAATTCTCGCAACGACAGTTGGTTAATTATAGCTTAGTGTTTTGAGTTCAAGAACCGTGCTAAATCTGAATCCTGATGTATTGATTTGCCTGCATTCCTTGATTTCTTGAGAAATATCCTGAGCCTATTTTCCTCCCATTGAGTTTCACAACTTTTATATTCTGCTTCTTATTTTCTGCATTACATTGTTCGCTTAGCTTAATTCGAGTCTTAATATCTATTGGGTGAATTCTTAAGTCTTTGTGGTTTGACCCCTAATATACTGCAGCTACTGCTTAGGTACTTTAGGGTATTATATTTGAGCATATCAAACACTAAATCGAAGCTAACCAAAACCAAACCTAGCAAAAATAAAAATCTCCAATTCCACACACTCTCTCTCAACGAAGCCTAACTCCGAAAATAAAAATCTCTAATTCTGGGATTTCGTTGCATCGAGTCAACGTAAGAGATTTGTTCACTCTTTCGATTTCGAAGTACCCAAAATCTCTAATTCATTTGTTTAAGGGTTTTGACAAAGTCATTTGTGTTTGATTTTGGGATATTTGTGTTGAATTTTGCAGTTAAGCTTGGGTTCGAGTTTGAGGATCAAGATGTTGGGTAAACTTCAACATTATCTTGAGGCCTAAGTTATCTATAGTTAGGATAAAGATAGACTTAATATATGTTGATTGGATTAGGAGTTATCTAATCCTAATAAGAATAGGATTAACAATGTTGTGCTAAGCCTATAAATATCAATGTTGAGTTATGACATTGATTGAGAAGAGCTTTGAGAGTTTAGTTTGAGAGATTTTTTAAACCTAATAAAGAGAGTTATTCTTTATATAAAGCTAAGAACACAAACACACGAACACTTTATTTGGTATCAGAGCATCCAGGAGAATCGATCACGAAGATCATTAGATCAAGTACTCGATCTAACCAAGCTATGGGAGACATCACCACTTCACGGTCGAAGGATGTCATTCCATCGCCGATTTAATGCCCCATGCTATCACCAACAAACTACACGACATGGGCCATGAGGATGAGAGTATCGTTGCACATCCATAAGGTGTGGGAAACGATTGAACCTGGTTCAAACGAATTCGACAAGAACGATGTAGCAATATGATTGTTATTTCAATACATCCCGGAGGTTCTTATCTTGTAAGTCGGCGAACAAGATTCTCCAAAAGGGATATGGGAGGTGATCAAATCTCGTCACCTCGGAGTCGATCGTGTCAAGGAGGCAATACTTAAAACTCTAATGAGTGAGTTTGAATAGATCAATATGAAGGACACAAATATAACAAATAGCTTTGCGGGAAAGTTATCAGAGTTAACATCAAAGTCAGCCACTCTTGGACAAATGATTGAGGAACCAAAGCTTGTGAAAAATTTCTCAATAATTTGCCAAGGAGAAAGTACATCCAGAGCAAAGCCTCTCTCGAGCAAGTTCTAGATCTAAATACAACATCCTTTGAAGCGTCATAGGAAGACTCAAGGCCTATGAAGAAAGAATTCTCGATGAGGAGAATCTTGATGAAACACAAAACAAGCTGTTCTACGTAAACTCGGAACAACAAAGTTTTATGGCTTCACGAGGGAAAGGGCGTGGAAAAGGAGGCAGAGGACACATAGGAGGACGAGGAAAAGGAAGATTCAACTCACAAAAAAGAACAAATCAAGGTGATCAAAATCAAACAAGAAAAAAAAAGGATCGATCAAAGGTAAATTGTTATCGTTGTGATAAACATGGCCACTTTGCTTCCTCATATCCTGAAACAACACAGAAGACACAAAAAGCAAATAAAGTAGAGACAGAAGAAGCCAATCCAGCCTTTTATATGCATGAAGTCGTGTTCTTGAATGAAAAAAATGTTTTACCAAAGAAACATGAATCCAATGATGGAGAAAGAGGAGTTTGGTATCTTGATAATGGAGCGAGTAACCACATGACTGGCAACAAGATATCTTTTTCAGAGCTCAATAAGAACATAAAGGGAAAAGTAAAATTTGGAGATGGATCTTGTATTGAAATAGGAGGGAAAGGATCGATTCTATTTCAAAGCAAGACGGATGAACAAAAACTTGTTACCGATGTTTATTATATCCCTGACCTAAAGAGAAATATTTTGAGTCTAGGACAAGTTACGAAAGTCGGATGCGATGTAAGGATGAGACAAGATTACTTGACACTCCATGATCAAAGTGGAAGACTTTTGGTGAAGGTCAGACGATCAACAAACGGACTCTACAAGATAAATCTAAAGATAGGAAAACAGATATGTTTGCACACAAGGATAGAAGACGATATTTGGAGATGACACGCAATGTTAGGACACATCAGCTTTAAAACAATCAAAACGATGTTCGAGCAAGAAATGGTCCATGCCTTGCCGGAAATGAAAGAAGAGAAAAGGCTGAGAAAAGACTGTGTGAGTCTTGTTTAGTTGGGAAACAAACTCGCCAATCCTTTCTAAAAGCATCAATGTTCCGAGCTTTTAGACCCCTAGAACTCCTACACGCCGATCTATGTGGTCCCATAACACCACCAACCACTGCTCATAACAAATACATTTTTGTTATCATTGATGACTTTTCAAGATACATGTGGTTGATGTTGTTAAAGGAGAAGAGTGAAGCGTTTAGAAGATTCAAGGGATTCAAGAATCTAGTAGAGAAGGATCTTAGAAAATCAATCATGACAAAAATCTAGTAGAGAAGGATCTTAGAAAAGCAATCATAACTCTAAGAACCGATAGAGGAGGAGAGTTTACTTCATTGGAGATCAATGAATTTTGTGAAACAAGCGGAATCAAGAGGCATTTCATGGCACCTTACACACCGCAACAAAACAGTGTAGTGGAGAGAAGGAATATGACGTTGATGGAGATAACAAGAAGCATACTCAAGGCAATGAAGGTACCAAACTATCTATGGGGAGAAGCAGTACGCCTCTCTACCTATGTGATCAATAGGGTACCAACAAGAACTCTTGAAAACATGACACCTTACGAATGCTTACGAGAGAAAAAACCAAGCGTATGACACTTGAGAGTGTTCGAATGCTTAGCATTCACAAACATTGAAGTGCATCAAGCTGAAGATGGAATCGAGATTAAGCAAGAAAGGTATGTTAAGAGGATCCTAAGAGAAGCCAGGCTGGAGACGTGCAATCCGACTCAAGTACCTATGGAGTTTGGACTGCAAACTTCAAAGGCACAAGAAGAAGAAGAGATAGATCCTACATGCTATAGAAAGAACGTAGGATGCTTGAGATACTTGCTACACACTCGACCAAATTTGGCATTTTCTGTCGGAGTTGCTAGTAGGTATATGCAAAGTCCTCAAAAGTCACATGGTGAGATAATGAAACACATACTAAGGTATCTAAAGGGATCAGTTGCATTCGGATTGAAGTTTAAGCTTGAAAGATCAAATGTTTTAGTGATAGTAGTCATAACATTGACCAAGATGATGAAAGAAGCACCACATGCAGCATCTTCTACTTTGGATCTTCACCGATTACTTGGTGTTCTCAAAAACAGAACACGGTTGCTCTTTCATCTTGTGAGGCCGAGTTCATGGCAGCAACGGAAGCGGCAAGACAAGCGATTTGGCTTCAAGACTTGTTGAGTGAGATCACCGGATGGAAGACCGAGCAAATCATCATCAAGATTGACAACAAGTCAGCAATAACATTCACCAATAAACCGGTATTTCATGGTAAGAGTAAACACATACATGAACGCTACCATTTCATATGAGAATGTATTGAGAAAGAGTTTGTTGATGTGGAGCACGTATCGTGAGTTGAGCAAAAAACGAACATCTTAACTAAGGCGTTGGTAAAGATCAAGTTCGTAGAAATGATGAGCTTGATAGGAGTTCAACTCATGACCAAAGACAAGTTGAAGGTTAAGAGGGAGAATGTTGGATAAACTTCAACATTATCTTATGACCTAAGTTATCTATAACAAGTTGGTTAGAATAAAGATAGGCTTAATATATGTTGATAGCATTAGGAGTTATCTAGTGCTAATAGGAATAGGATTAGCAATGTTGTGCTAAGTGTATAAATATAAATGTTGAGTTATGGCATTGATTAAGAAAAATTATGAGAGTTTAGTTTTGAGAGATTTTCTAAATCTAATAAAGAGAGTTATTCTTTATACAAAAATAAGAATATAAACACACAAACACTTTCATGAATCACCTATTTTCGGGTTTAACTAAATTGGTTTAAGCTAGCTTAGGTAACCGAAAAAAAAAACTTTTTTTGTAACTATGTTAACGGTTAGCTTCTCTGTTTAACTAAAACGTTAAAAATCAACAAAAGTCTACCCATAAAAAGATACGTGTTAGAAAAACTTTAAATATAAAAATATATCTATATGACTAAACATTAATATAAAAAATCGTGTGAATGAAGATTTAAGGCAAAGTTTGTGTGTACTATACTCCGGCAACCCATAGTCCCATACATTCTCTAAGACATAACGGCCTCCTCTTTTTATGTTCAATTTATTTAGAGATAAAAAGAACAATTCTCGAACTTATGTTTTAGCCAAACCAGTTGTATATTATTAGCCTTTTCCTTCCCCCGCCGCATCTCCCTCCCTTCGTCTATTTTGTTTGTGCGTTAGAATCTTGACAGTAAAACTATATGTATAAAGGCATTTATATTATTATATGAAACATAGAAAAGTATCTAAAAAGAATAATCTAAAAGAATACCAACTTTCATTGTTAAAAATATCTATATCCTACGAATTTACTCTTAGATAAAATTGTTTTACTGAATAGATTTTTATTTCAATCCACATGGAGAATTTGTATGGGAACTTATATTTATATCTATAGTTACGCGTAGTATGACGAATACTATCAGTGACAAACAAAACAAATAACTATATAAAATACCTGTTGCACCTAATAACATACAGAACAGTTTAAAAAAATAAAAAATAAATAAATACAAAACAACAAAAAAGGAAACAAAAGATGTCGTTTATGGGACAAAACATACCAAAAAAAAAAAATGAAAGTGCTCACGATCTATAAGATTCCAATTAGACAAATATTAATGATGATCATGATGATTAATTAGAGAGTGTTAAAAAATGAATGGGAAAATAAAGAAGAGACATGCTTAATGGTGATGATGCAGCTTGGCATTAACTCGGTGTTGTTTACGAACATTGTCTCCTTAATGCTCCTTTAGTTTTTGTATTCTTCTTTGAGCACTTTAAAATGAAAAAGATTGGTTTTCTTACTATCTTTTTTTCTTATGGCTTCTGGCTCTTCACTTATATTCTAGACTCTAGTTAATTTTTTAGAGCCCACACAATCCAAAATTTTTGTTGCTTTTGATTCAACCACAAATTATATCGAAATTGTGATCCAATGTAGGGTAATGTATGTTTCCATGACGTGTTTTGGACACGACTCTACAAATGCAAACATATCATTAATTAATATATCTCACAATTCCACACAAATGAAAATGATATAACCGTTTAAGAACGTATTGATAGATTACAAACTTGTATCATTTATTATATCATATTCATTTATGTGGAATTGTGATAGATTACACGGTTATATCATTTTCAATTTTTCATTATATGCTATATAAAACCGTATTGATAGATTACATACTTTTTTTTGACAAAAAAAAAGATTACATACTTTTTTTATATAGATTACATACTTTTTTTATATAGATTACATACTTTTTTATATAGATTACATACTTGTATCATTTGCTAAAATAAGTAAATATAGGTATAATCTATAAATCATGGAAACTCGTCGATCTAATATTTTTTCCGATTTAATTTAAAATTGTTTAACTAAACTAGATATTCATAAAGTATTGTAATAAAAATATATCTCTTTTGATCGACGGAATATTTTCAAAAGAGCTGAGAATACAGTGAAGGGACTTTTGGGGTGAATTAAAAAATGGAGGCATGATTAGCGAAAGTGCGTAGGTAATGACTAATGAATTACGCCATTAAGAAACCAACTAAAACTTAAAGATTGGTTAACTTGAAATTTAAAAGTACATGTTGATATATATATTTATTAAAAGTGCCATTTGCTTCTGCTGTAGGTTTAGGGATTAGAAAGTGATAAACTCCAAAGATTATAGATTTATAGATAATAGGAGATCTGTTAGACAAAAAAGATAACAGGAGGTTCACACGTCTATTATTATACCAATATACATTAATATTCTGACACAGTTGGTACCTAAGGCTGTGCCTAAGAACCTAAATTAGATACAGAGACAAGAGGCTATGGATCTGTTGCTTTAAAACAAATTAAAGATTACAATTCCAAGAGTTGGGGTTTGGATTGGTAATATACTAATATGTCATCATAATATTTCGCACTGTGAGGTATTTATCAATTATATAATCTGTTAGGAATCACGTTTTACACTAATTAATTCCAAGATTTCGTAAACATTACAAAACCGTAGAATCGTGGTTTCTTTTAAACAAACAAAATTATATACAAAATATTGTGCTGAAATGATTAAAAGAGAAAAAATAAACTAAACTTAAAACTGCAAAGTGACCATATTACACTATACGACGATTTAAGTGAAGATAAGAAGAAGAAATGAAGTTAACAGAAAAAGTTGAAGACCGTTGATTAGTTACAAAGTTAATAGTAATAGAAATGTTGCAATCTTAGACCAAAGCTTCTATTTAAGTAATTGTATATTGATACATTTGAGTTAATGAGAAAATCGTATTGTTTTAAAAATTCAATTATGGTATCAGAACACTAAATTTTTCTCATTCAAAGTTTCTTACAAAATTCTTCCGAGAAAACACAAATTTTTCCGAGAAAATTTCTCAAAACCTTAGTTTTTTTTTGACGATTCCATTTCAGCTTGTACTGTTCAGTTCTCTTCTATCTGATCGTCGTAGCGATGGCGGAGAAAGGAACCAATCAGCTCAGGAATCGATCTATTTCTCATGATTCAGATGAAGATTCACCGATTACACAGCAACATCACTCTGGTTCTCGCTTTGAACAACAAGATCTAGCTCGATCATCCATGAATCTTATACCTGCAAATGCATATTCAATTGACAGTCATCATAATCCTTTCTTCTTGCAATCTGGTGATCATTCTGGTATGTCGATTATCACTGAGATCCTTACTGGTGATAACTATAACTCATGGATCATTACTATGTGCACAAGTCTAGAAGCTAAGAATAAGATTTGTTTTGTTGATGGAACACTTCCACAACCTCTAGAAACTGATCCTCTTTACAAATTTTGGACTCGTTGCAACAACATGGTGAAAGTTTGGATACTTAATGTTGTTTCAAAGAGATCTACGCTAGTATCTTGTATTTTCAGGATGCTGCAAGAATTTGGAATGATTTGCATAGACGATTTCACAAAAGCAATCTTCCTAAGATCTGTAATTTGGAGCAAGAGATAAGCTCTTTGCATTAAGGGACAATGTCACTCTCGATTATTACACTTTGGGAAAGATTGGCTTGTACTAAGAATTTAATGGAGAATGGTGGTTGTCGTTGCTCTCAAGTCATGAAGTTACTTGATGATCATGAAACCACCAGAATTACTCAGTTTCTTATGGGACTCAATCATGATTTTGCCAACATCAGAGGTCCTGAATATGAAACCAAGGCCTAGTCTATCTGACATGTATAACATGCTTGACTCTGATGAGTTTCAGAGGCAGAGAACTGTTAACACTCTGAATCCTTCAACTTTTCATATTAAGACTCAGATAAGTGGTTATCAATAACAAAGAATGTCAAAACCTCGTGTTAATTGTACTCACTGTGGTATGAATGGACATAACATTGACAAATGCTATAAAGTCCATGTATATCCTCCGGGTTGGAAGCCAAAGAATCAGAGATTTAACTCAACTCAGAAGTTTAGTACACCTGCTACTGCTCAGTTTAGTACACTTGTTACTGCTCATCTGGTTTTGATTGATTCTACATCAGAATTTGATAATGAAAAAATGCTCAGTAATGCTCAACTTCAGTATTTGGTGACTTACCTCAATTCCAAGATACAAGCTCAGTCTTCTAAAACAACTATTACTGATATTGGTTCATCTTCCGGTTATACTTTTGGTTCCAACTCCATTTCAGATGTGAATCCCATGGCTTGTCAAATAACTGGTACATTCTTTCCTTCAATATTTTGTTCAATGTCTACATATTGTAATTCATATTTTTATTCTCTCTGTGACAAAATATTGAATATGAATACTTGGGTCATATACACTGGTGCTACTCATCATGTCACTTATGACAAAACTTTATTTCAGAATATGGTTCTCATTGTTGACGCCACACTGACATAGCAAATGGTGTATGTGTAAGGATACAAGGTTTGAGGTCTATTCGGCTAAATGCTAATCTGATTCTGCATGATGTTCTATTCATCCATCAGTTTAAGTTTTATTTGTTAAGTGTGAGCTCACTAACGAGTACTACCAAATGTGGATTTTGGTTTGATTCAAGTGGTTAGTGAAATTAAGGATCTTACAAGGGAATTAATGATTGGAAGCAGTAGATTGCATAAGAAGTTGTATTTTCTGGACTTGCAATATCAACCTCCAGAACACTCTTCACCAACTATTTGTGCTATTTTCAAGACTGACATTAACACTTGGCATCAGAGGTTGGGTCATCCCTTTGAAGAAAAACTCAAGTCTTTGTCTCAAAGTTTTTCATTTTCATTTCCTAAAAGAAATAATCCTGAACAGAACCATTGCAAGGTATGTCACTTAGCTAAGTAGAAGCGTTTGCCCTATGTATCCCAGAATAATAAGAGAAGTGCACCGTTTGATTTGTTTCACAATGATACGTGGGGACCTTTTGTTGTGACTTCTTATGATGATTATAAGTATATTTTTACCATTGTGGATGATCATTCACATGCAACATGGGTATTTTTTATGAAAAACAAATCAGAAGTAGTCAAGGTCATTCCAGATTTCATTACCATGATTGAAACTCAATTTGAAAGGAAGGTGAAGGTTATACGTACGTTCAGATAATGCCCCTGAGTTCAGTTTCACTAAATTTTTCAAAGAGAAGGGTATTACTTCATTTCACTCATGTCCATAAACACCTCAGCAAAACTCTGTTGTGGAGAGAAAACACCAGTATATACTCAATGTTGCAAGAGCTCTTATGTTTCAATCTCAAATTCATGTGGAGTACTATAGTGACTGCATTATGATAGCAGTTTTTCTTATCAATAGATTTCCAGCAAAACATCTATATAGTCAGTCTCCTTTTGAGATTCTTATGAAGGAAAAACCAGACTACATCGGTTTGAAGACATTTGGATGCTTGGCTTATGCTTTTATTTCACCACACCAAATAAATAAATTTGAACCAAGAGCAAAAGCCTGCATTTTCTTGGGTTAAATCTAACTGGTTTTAAAGGTTATAAGCTTCTTGACATTGAAACACATGAAATTTTGATCTCCAAAATTGTCATATATCATGAAGGCTTGTATCCTTTGGCAGTTTGAGATATAACAAAACAACTTCAGGATTTTTTTTCTTATGTGTTTAGGGATGGTTCAGTAGTGGTTCAAGTTCCCACTGATATCATCAGAACGCATTAGGAATCGATGTCTAGTAGTGTTCTTTCTTATGGCTCTGTAGTAGAAGATTCTACATCTTTCACAAAGATACTCGACTGTGGTAGCTCTGCAGTAGGAGATTATGCACCTATCCTAGAGACATGCGTTTATAATGTATCAGCAGTGGGAGATTCTGCGATTGTCTCCTGAGAACAGAGTTATTATGAAAAATATTTTACAAGCAAATACTGAAAAGAGTGATATGATTCTTGATTTAACAAGAAAATCAAAGCCACATGCATATTTGCAGGATTATCACTGCTATTATGTCAATGAAGATATTCAGTATCCTCTGTGTCATTATTTGTCATATGACAAAATTTCAGGACCTTATCATTTTTTCTTAATATCCATTACAAGGGAGTTTGAACTTACCACTTATACAAAAGCTAAGAAATACATGGTTTGGAAAAATGCAATGGGAGAGGAGATATCAACATTAGAAGGTACCAATACTTGGTCCTTATGCTCTCTTCTTGCAGACAAACATGTTATTGGCTGCAAATGGGTGCATAAGGTGAAATATCACTCAGATGGAATCCTTGAAAGGGATAAAGCACGCTTAGTGGCCAAAGGCTACACACAACAAGAAGGTTTTGATTATGTAGATATATATTCACCTGTTGCAAAACTTACCTCTATGAAGATGTTACTTGTAACAACTGAAAAATTGAATTGGTTTTCATTTCAACTTGATGTCTCCTATACTTTTCTCAATGGAGATTTAAATGAAGAGATTTATATGCAATTACCATATGGCTATTCTTCTCGACAGGGGACTCATTGCCTGTAAATGCAGTGTGTAAACTCAAAAAATCTTTATATGGCTTGAAGCAGGCATCTTGACAGTGGTATTTGAAATTTGCAGAAACACTACAGTCTATTGGCTTCTAGAAGAATCATTTTGATCATACTTTGTTTACTACGGTTGAGGCTTCCATCATTTTGATTGTACTGGTTTATGTGGATGATATTATCATCTCAAGTAACAATGATGAAGCAACAGATAATGTTAAAGCTCAATTACTGAGTCATTTCAAATTAAGAGATTTGGATCCTGCTAAGTACTTTCTTGGACTGGAAATAGCAAGATCTAGTGAAGGTATTTATGTTTGTCAGAGAAAATATGCTCTTGATTTGTTAGATTATTTTGGTTTGTTGGCTTGCAAACCATCATCAATTCCTATGGAGCCTATTCAGAAGATGTCTAAAGATGATGGTGAGTTGCTTGATAATCCAGAAGCTTATCGTAGTATCATTGGCAGGTTGATTTATTTGACTATAACAAGGCCGTATATATGTTTTACTGTTAACAAGCTTGCTCAATATACTTTTGCACCAACAACTCATTATCAAGTTGTGCTCAAATTGTTACATTACATCAAGGGAACTATTGGCCAGGGACTTTCCTACACCTCTGATCCAAATATGGAGTTGAAGGTCTTTGCTGATGCTGACTTTGGGGCTTGTTCTGATACAAGAAGATCGATTTCTGGTTATTGTGTGTTTCTAGCTGTCTCTTGTATCTTGGAAGTCGAAGAAACAAGATATTGTCTCTAGATCCTCGGCAGAAGCTGAAAATAGGTGTATGAGCTTGTCAGTTTGTGAAATCATTTGGTTGAGAAGCTTATTGAATGATTTGCATATTCCTACTTCTTCTCTTATTGTCTTGTACTGTGACAATCAAGGTGCAATACACATTAGCAACAATCTTGTCTTCCATGAAAAACCTAAACATATTGAGCGAGATTGTCACACTGTCAGAGATAGAGTTACAGATAAGAGTTACAAAAAGATCACTTAAACTGCTTCATATCAGATCGGATTATCAGATTGCAAATATATTAACCAAACCTATATATTCTTGTCAATTCTAGAATCTTGTGAGTAAGCTTGGCATTTCAAATATTTTCATGCCAGCTTAAGGGGACTATTACATTATATGAAGATTCAAGTGAAGATAACAAAAAAATGAAGTTAACAAAAGAAGTTAAAGACCATTTGATTAGTTACGGAACCGTTAGTAACAAAAATGTTGTGATCTTAGATCAAAGCTTCTATTTAAGCAATTGTACATTGATACATTTGAGTTAACAGAAAATTGTATTCTTTTACAACTTTTATTAGACCAAAATTTATTTTATAATTTTATAGAACCACATATATGGATCAATTGATTTCGCTAACAAAACAAGCTTAGAGATTTTTGTTCACATATTTATCATTGACTTTATGTCGATGACTATCGTCTTCTGTTTAGAGTGATAAGCCAAACATTTATCAGTAATCAAATTTGTAGAGATGCTAAAAAAACAAGGATATGGATTGAATTATCTTATGTATGATAATATTTTAGTCTGCACAAAAATTATATGACGTGATCACTAACTACTACGACCAGTCGTCCACAATATCTTGATATAATCTCTCAACCTACTTAAAAGTTTAGGTATGTATAGATGTTATTGCTAAATCTCAAATCTAGTCCAATTAATTTTATTTTGTTGGATAAATTTGTTAAAGAGTTTACACTACACAATATATTAGAGAGACACAATACACACTAATATATGCATTTATGAAGTTATCACTAACTACTACAAACTATCGTCCACAATATAATCTTGTAACTTAATTTAAAGCTAGAATATATCTAGGGGTGTCAAGATGGATCAAAATTTGTGGATCAATTCAATCCAAACCAACTCATAAACTTATTGAGTTTGAAATTTGAGTCTTAACGAGTTAATGAGTCAAAATGGTTTATGGGTTTAATGGATTGGGTTGAAATGAGTTTGGTTGAAATAGTTTATTGAGTTAACCAATACAAGATAATCGACCAAAATTACAAAAACCTAATACTCTTTCTTCGATTACCGAATACAATATCCTCACAAAAAGCCCAGATTCTAAAATCCTTAGAACAGCCTCAATACGTGATTCAGTTCCTTAGAAACCATGATTTCTCCGAATCCAGAACTAGATCCGAGCTCGTCCAGATGTCATGTTCTGCAACGCTGAGAAGATCTTAGAACCTAAACTTTGATTTTTCGAACAACTCGGATTCTCTGGCTCCGGATTAGGTGATTTGATCTCCAAAAATCCATCGCTCGTAGCTGCAAGTCTAGAGAAGAAATTGATCCCATCGAAAGCGGGAGAATCAGATTCCTCGACTCTAATCTCACCCGGAGATACTTCGCCGCTACATCTATCGCCGGCCTCCGTCGCGTGCGTACAATGTACTGCTCAATACTCATCTACGGTATCTTCTCTCTAATCGGCGTGATTACCTTCTGCAACCTCCGAGCTACTCCAGTCGCTGCTCTGTGTGAAAAAACAATATTTTTTCCTCTTCGATTCTTCTGTCGATTTTGTCGATTTACATATGTGTCCATTTAACTTACTAAATTACGCTCATCTGTTTGGTCACACAAAGGGTAGAAATTGGACAATTAGCTGGAAATTGTATAATTATGAAGATTACAATTACAAAAAAAATACTAGAAATTGAAACTGTTTGTCACATACAGTTTTGATTTACAGTTTTGATTTACAAGTAAAAGAGGGAGCTTTATATTGAAACAGGTCATACATTCATTTAATTCTATGGGTAACTCATTTAACCCATTAATCCATTAATTTAAATGAGTTATGGTTTGATCCAAACCATTTATTAATTGAGTTGGATCAACTCATAAACCATTTAGGTTTCAACTAATTGGGTTATGGGTTGGTTTGTCCCTAAATATATCAAACAAGTTTAGATATGTATAGATGCTATTGCTACATCTCAAATCTTGTCTAATTAAGTTTTTTTTTCTTGTTAAACAAATCTATAAAGAGAGTTCGTACCGCAGAACAAAAGAAGGCACGCAAAAGACGACTTGGGTTATCCTCAATCCCATTCGATTACATATATACAATTAACATTTTTGGTGATTGTGTCCAAAACAATAAGTCGTATAAGCGTCCTTTAAGTAAAATTACTAAACAAAAACAAAGATTAAATGTACTAAGTCGTATCTGTAATGCCGTAACCAATTATCTTCGACCTCTAAAGCAAAGTGTGCCGCCTTCTTTCTAACTTACATCGAAATTTTGAACTTAAAAAATGTAATCAAAAGTGGATATTCGTAATCTTCATCATAAACTTAGAAAAATAACATAAATAATTAGACCCACAGATATATGCATCTAAATGATGAAATGATTATGTGGAAGACATACTAAGGATTTCACTTTTCACCAACTAAACTCTTCACTAATCCCCCACCCCCACATATATTCTCTAATATTCATTATACTACCACAGATATATGCTTTTGTGATTTTTTTTTTTTCTTTTCACTTTCATGTTCTTAATTATAAACCTTTAAGAAAAACTACATTTGCGTTAATTATATAGAAAGAATACAACCTTCAGTGTAACTATTGTAGTGTTTTACAAGTTAATCGTTCATGAACATATATTGAAACTGGATCGAATTATTTTCTAAAAATTAGAAAAGGGTAATCGCTATTATTAATAAGGTCCCATAGAGATTCCAATTCATAATATATAGTATACGCATCTAAATAAAATGGAATGTAACATTTTGGTTTTCAAATATACCTAACTTTGCGAATACCGTACACAGCTAGGTGATTGTCTACTTAACGCTTAATTTAAATCTTATACAGTCAATAAATAAATCGGAGATAATTAACAAAAAAAAAAAAAATCGTACAAATGCCCGTAAATTGAAGTTTTTTAATTTTAATATTCCCCCATAAAAAGCATCCATAATATATTATGGTCTTTTCTGTATAATGCCTTCACTTTCATATGATGGGCCTAAGCCCACATACTATTGGGTATTTTATTTTATTTTCCACTATTTTCTTCAGATTTCAATTTGTCTTCTTCTTCTCCAATTTCTGAATTGATGCTCTCAAATTGTTAAGACTACGGAAACAAAAGTGGAAATTGCAGCGATCGAAGGTACGGAAAGTAACTAGAACTCTATATTTCAATTTGCTTTGAAGCAGTTCGATTGAAACTAATTACGTGATGATATGGATCTTGAAAAATACTTCACAAGGTCGAATCCATGGCTGATGTACGGTTGAAGCAAAGAGGCTACATCTGGGCACTTGCAGCTGGTCTCAATGCAGCTCTTGCCGCCATATCTGCCAAGTTCTTCTCATCTCTCGTAAGCTGTTTTGTTTCTTTTTGGGTTATTGGCTTAAATGTTGAGTTTGATCAATTACTTTAAAAAGTTGAGATTTTTTGACAGGTGATTAAGTATGGATTAGTTGTAATCTGCAATGTGGTTATGTGGGCATGTTATGTAAACAGTTTAAGAGCTCTCTCATCTCTACAAGCTACTGTCACAAACTTTGCTGCTAATTTTCTATCTTCCGGTTTAGCTGGTCTCTTTCTGTTTCAAGAATCGTTATCGTTCCGTGTAAGTATTTTGATCTTGAAATGTGTTTTACGTAATGTTTTGTTGGCTATATGTTTCTTGGAAGTGATGATCAGATTCTATAGACATTGAAGTGATATTTGGTTTATAAGTTAATGAGTTTTGGCTAATATGTTCCAATTTATTTGGCAGTGGTTTGCAGGAGCTTTATCGATTACCATTGGAGTTCTAATCCTCAGTAAGTCGAGTGTCGATAAGAAGGTTAGCTCGGATTAGTCAAGAATCAATCTAATTGCTTTTGTTTTGGAGAAGGCTGCTTTTGGTTGCTAGCAATTAGAGATGTTAAGTTGTTCTGATTTTTGAGTTTTAAAGGCTATTTGATAGAGGGAAACATATTACATTTAGCCAATTTGGTTCAAATCTTTTGCAGCTAGAGTCTCTAATGATCTTCACATTTCAATTTGGTAAACTAAGAAATGTTTTTAGCAGTGTGTTAAACCAATTAAGTGAACTGTGTATGTTTATAGAAGAACTGTTTTTATAGATCATCAAATGGAAACATAGATGAACGGTATTTAGATCTTAGTAAACCGAGAGAAAATAAAAACGAAGCAAACGAATCGTAGCACTAGCTAGACGATGGAGGAGACCAGTAAGGAGCCAACATCAGATCCATTGCACCTTTGGGAGCTTGAAAACAGAGGCGATTCTGGTGGTAAGATCGCAAATACCTAAGCCGAAGCCTATAAAACAGATAGAGTTAAGGTTGAGGCCAGGGAAAGAGCTAGCCGGGACGCAAAACGCCGAATGCCACGGTTGATGCTTTCGACATACTTGAACTAAAAATAGTTGATTGTAAATATCGAATTCCACAAATCTACTTACTATTTTCAATTTTTAGACCATTTTACACCATTTCCACTGATTCTATTATATGATTAGATGTAGGTTTATGTCATGGTAAGTAGCAAAGGAGGACTGTGCTAAGAATAATCAAGAATCTATAAATAACAACAACAGTTGCTTTGGGCGGCAGTGATCTAGTGTTTAATTAGATATTAGATGCTACTATATGGAGAAATGTGTAGGATACATTTTCTTCTCTTCTTCTCTTCTTCTTTTTTTCTTCCTTTTTCTTTGTAAATATGTGTGCTTATCTTATGTTTAGTTAATATGTTTTGTCCTCTTTACTTAATGAATAAACTTGATCGTTATGCTTCTTCTGAAACTCTTAGATATATATCAAAGCCCTTTGATTATAGACTCCCTCACGTCTTACAATCTTATCTTACACACCATAAATGATTTTAGTTTTTTTTGGTAAATAAATAATGAGGAATTTATTGTGTATATATAATAAATACTACATAAAGGTCAATTTTGTTAATACTATTACGTTATTATTTAGTTTTGCTAGTTTTCAAAATACTTATACATCTGAAATAGACTCAAATCCAATATTAAATTTGTAGTCATTTAAAAGTAACGGCCCAGGAAAAACAAAAATTGTATCCCACATCGATAATATGAAAAATAAAGAATCTCAAACTTAGCTATAATAATAACACTGTCATAAAACTTATTTATCGAAACTGTCTGTTAGATCAAAGAATTAGATTGTTCAAAATTTGAAATTGACCTATTTAGATTTGATAGGACTCCTCTTTCTTGATGTTTATGGGAATTGGTCTGAATCTCGATTGTTATATAACACTCGGGAATCTCGATTGTTATATAACACTCGGGAATCTCGATTGTTATATAACACTCGGGATTCTGACCAACTTACATAACAATCGAGAGGAGGGATTCTATCGAATCAAAATGATTCAAATCCAAATTTGGAATAATCTAGTTCTTTCACCAAACAAAAATAAATATTTAGTCAAATAGTTTATGATAGAGAAAAACATGACTAAAAGAACAAAGAAAAAAAAAAAAAAGCAGACAACTTTAACTTTAAGAGTTTGGTTAGAAAAGAACGGAAGAATTGGATCCAGTCCAAAAATGTTTTGGTGCTTAAAGCCTTAAATACTCATAGTCATAAACAATTCAAACGATTCATACAGACAAAAGAAAAATAAAATAGAAAAACATAATCAAAACCGTAATCTGGAGTATAAGTTTGGAAACAAACCAAAGAACCATAAACGCATAACTAGACCAGAGCATGATGATGCACTCATTCATTGATCTTTAAAGATTTTCTGGAATGAGATAAACAATTACTACATGAGTTGAGCTAACAATAAAATTCTAACTTCATAGTAATAAAAGTAAATTTTGTTGATTTGGTTAGTGAAAAATTTCAAAGAACCGCTTGTCAACATTCGCACAAATGAATTTTCTTATGTTGTTTTTGTTGAATCTACCACAGTTGAGGAGTGTGGTTGTATGATCTACCATTTTCTTGTACGGTTACAAGAAATACCATTTTCTTGTGGTAAATCGTGGCCAACTCTGCCAAAAATGCCCCTTACTGACAAAGCTTTTCTCATGTTTTTTGGCTTACTGTGACACATTTGCAGGTTGGGAATGATTGGAAGCGATTTGGTTGGATTTTGGTTTAATGAAGTGAACAAAAATCTCATTTAGGCGGAGATTAGTCATGTGAAAAGATGGTTGGAGTTCAGTATAATCAACAACAAAAAAATAAAAATTGAATGACTGGCGAGCTAAGATATTAAAGAGAATAATGCAGTCTGGTGTGTGTTATAGGTCCGTAGATAACGGTGAGGGAGACAAGTAAGCATTGAAAAACATTTTGTGTCCACGGGATAGGTTGATAAAATAGTCCACGTGTATGATATATGCGAAAAATAAAAAATTAAAAAAAATTAAAAAGAAATTAAAAATTTATGGGGTTTCCATCGAATGGGTAAAATAGTGGACAACATATTGCATAGAAGAAGTGTAAGGACATGATGAAAACTGACGGAAATTTTGAAAGACCGAAAATTTTTGGAGGGAAAGAAGGAACCTATGACAAGACAGCGCATTTATGAAACTTGACGAGTTGGTAAAGAAAAAAAGGGAAATTAAAAAGGAAAGTTGGGTGCATTTTTAACTAAAAAAATAGAATGTTTTACTACGGACGACGAAGAACAAAAACTTAGGGAGAAAAAAACAGGTTTGGGGAGGACAAAAGAAAAAATTTGAAAGATAATAATCAAGTGTAGGGTGGTAAGTTGGTAAGTAGATGATTTATTTGACTTTTGATGCAAAAATTGTAGTAAATACAATGGTGTATGTAATTGAAGATTGAATAACATTTAAACCTTGAAGGAAATCAGAAGGTATAAATATCTAGGGAAAAATTTTAGCATTCACTTCGTTTCTTTCAATTGTAAGAGATAGACAGGTTTTCGAAGATGGACGAATCGGTAATGGTGATAGTGGAAGAATGTGAATGTTTGGAGCTAGGAAAATGGCATTTCAGAGCCTCATATGATACTTATGTAAGATGTGTCGAGCTACGTGAGGAAAAGTTAGAAGATTTCAAAAGAAAAGTGGTCGAGGCTTTTGGTGTAACTTAAGAGATGTCAAATCTGAAACTAACATATTGGTGCAAAGGGAGGAGGAAGTATTTATCCTGGTAAAAATGCTGCAAGTGTCTATAGAGAGTGATACTGGATGGGGAAGATTCAAGCAAATGAGAAGCGAAAACAATGGGCTCTACATTTTCTTGACAATAGAAAAAAAGGAAAAGTGAATGTTGAGCGTGTGGACGATTTCGATAAAATGAAAGAAAAAATAGAAAAAGATTATCTTATTGTCTAGGATCCTTATACATAGTGTTGTAAGCAAGTTGGGAAACAAAAGTTGAAGAGAAGAGGTAACTACTGATGAAAATTTAGGCGTAGGAAGAGATCTTAATGCTAATGGTTTTAGCCTTGGTATAAACAACATTTCCTAGTGCATGGAGCAGGATACGTTGAGAAATGATAGGGTCAACGAACATCTACCTGATAACAATGAAAGGATTTTGAACGTGGACAATATGCAAGGCGGTGGGGGATCCTGTCTACAAGGAATATATGATAACAACATTCAAATTGTGGACATATTTGTTGAGCATGGGAGTTTCGCAGCTGTTATGGACACCAACAACGAACAGCTTGAGGACAGGGTTGTTGATGGATGTCCAATGCTAATGGATAGACCGTGCAAAGTATAATAAGAAACATCAGAAGCCAATAAAGTCTGGGGAGAGGATGCTGAGGGATTGAAGTACGATGCACAACCATTCAAGGACAACGCAATTTGTTTATCTAGTGACATAGCTCACATGCATCTCAAAAAGGCAGGAGATGCAATCTATATCGGGAGAGTGTTCAAGAATAAATGTGAGTTATATAAAGCACTATTAGTATGCTCTCTCAAAAGGATTTTTAAATTTAGGGTTAGTGCTTCAGACAAGGGAAGAGTCATAGCCATATGTGATGATCGTAAATGTGGATGGCGGATATATGCAACAAACCACAAAAATTCAGAAAATATAGAAATCTGAAAGGGCAACTAAAGCAAACATGCGATATGGGATCCAGATCTACGTACAAAAAAAAAGCTACGGCAACCATACTGGTTGATCTCCTAAAATCATAATATGTCCACGGAAAGAGAAGTCCACGGGCGAGCGAGCTACTAGAAATGGTCTTGTCCGAGTTTAATGTGACAGTATCGTACATGAAGGGATGGTACGCAAAAGATACGACAATGAATAGAGCGAGATGTGAAGAGGAATCATGTTATTAATTTCAGTCAACTTACTTCTATTTTTTGAAGAAAACAAACCAAGGGACTTTGTCCATAGTAAAAATAACAATTAACAGGGAGAAAAAACATTATTTAAGTATATGTTCTTTGCATTTGAAGTTTCGGTGGTAGGATACAAATACTTAAGAAGTATTATAGTGATTGATGGGACACAAACTAAAGGTAAGTACCAAAGCTGCCTTGTAGTTGCTAGTGGACAAGATGGGAATTACCAGATCTTCCGTTTGGGGTTTGGCGTTATTGACAGAGAAAATACAACATGGTGGACTTGGTTTTTTCAGCAGTTGCAGCAGTTTTTCCTCGATAAGAAAGAACTTGTCTTCGTTTCTGATAGACATAAAGTGATATATGCAGGGCTGAGGAAGGTCTATCCACTAGCGCATCATGCGTCATGTATTTTGCATCTTGTTAGAAACGTTAAACATCATTTCAAATGTGAAGGTATGGGGGCTATGGTTTCAAATGCAGCAAGGGCATACACAGTTGGGGACTTCAAGTATTGGTTTGAAGAGATACAAAAATGTAACATGAAATGTGCTAAGTTTTTGACGTTTTAATGGTTCCATGTTACCATGGTTTAGCTGCAATTGGTACCAAAGATGGGAATATATATTCTCGAGTAGGAAGTTTTTGGTCGGTTGAAGAATGGAGGAAATTATGAGAGGAGAAGATTTTGCCACCCTCAAGAGAAAAGGACATCGATGTACCCGACTGTTACTCTTCTCCTAAAGTTAATCCGCCGAAGACATAAAGAGGGGTGAGGGGGCCTCGTACAGTCTGAATTCCTTCTAAAGGAGAGTATATGGTAATTATATATTTAGTTTTCATGGATGAGATAAGTAATGGACACAATTCAGAATACGTTTTACTTATTATGAATCTTTAACATGAATATGTTCATGGAAGAAAGCAGTCAAAAGTTAACAAATGTCCTACATGTGGACAAGACGGTCACAATAGGGCAACATGCAAAACGCCTATATAGCGAAGTATTTAATCGGGAGTAATGCAGGCAAATGTTCTTTTGATTTTTTTTTTTTTTTTTGCAAAGATGTGTGGTGTTGATCGGTTTTTATAGTTTAGGACAAAAACAACTTATCGGAGTTTTTTTGGTCCTACACATTTGGGATTATGTTTGGAAAAAAACCGGGAAAAATTGTTTTGAGTAAGTTCGAAAACAATTCTATTCATGAAAACCAATACTTTGGAAATTTTGGAAATTTTTTATTGATAAGTTATCTCATGAAAATCAAATAAAATCAATGTTTGTTATTTGGGATACATGATATAAGATAAGAGCACAACATTATTGATGACCAAAGAAGACATTGATGAACATTTATAAATATTGATAGACAGCATAAGGGAAATTTGATGGAAACATAAAAAATATGGACAAGATACCATTAAAATTACATTATAGTCGATATGACAGACCATATAGAAACATAGATGACACCCTTAACACAAGAAAAAGGGGAACATGAATCTACGACAAATCCACGCAAAGAAACATCGTGGACAAGGATCGTGGGAGTAACAATTAACACAACTAGTCGCAAGTAAGGGAAGAGAACGCATGAATATTACCAGATTGTTAGGAGTATTACCCTCAGCTGACTCTATGTTGAACATGTCGTAGAAGACTATTCGAACAACTTATAGGGTATTTTTGGAATAGTGAAGACTACTCTTGAACGTATTTATGTAGTTTACATCGTAGTGTATGTTACGAGCTGATATGAGAATAATTGATATGGTTAAACAAAACTTAGGTGGTAACTTACTATTGGGATAAAAATTGCGAAATTGGGAGGGAAACAATATAACAGTGTCACCATGATTCCATTCTTTACACACAAGCCTAAGTCTCTCTAAATAACAAGCAAGAAGGTTGTTAGCTTTGACACACGTAAGAAAAAAAAATCTAAACACCTTCTTTCGTTTATGGCATGAGGATGGTCCTCAAATAGAAGAAGAGATGTTCGTCTCAAGACATCTTGATTAAATGAAAGATTCATTCCTTCTTTGCAAGTTACAATAAGGGGACCAAGATGGTAGAAACCAGATTCACCTACTGATGTGCTCAAAGATAATACCCTAAAAGTAATAAAGCAGTAGCTGCAATATATAGAGGTCGAACCACAAAGACTCAAGATATCACTCAATAGATTTCAGAATGAAAATTAAGCTAAGCTAGATGACTGTAATTAAGAATAACAAAATGATTAAAACGAGGTGATAAATCAATGGGGAAAAAGCTAGGCTTTTGGGAAGTTTGCAGGCAAATCAGAATTATCAATCAGATTCAAATGTCAGGAAAGAATTAAGCTATGCTCTTGAACTTGAAACACGGATATAAAGTAAACCAACTGTCGTTGCGAAAACTATCTATGTCTAAACCTAGAATTCCAAATTTCTTTGCAAATTCTATAAATTCAAACAAGCATTAACACTCAAGTTCAATTGTTCACAAAATCCTAAACTAAATTTCTTTGCGAATAGGTCTTTTGCTCACCAAACACTAGATCAGGAAACTTCAGAGATGTCAAATCTAAAACTAACATATTGGTGCAAAGGGAGGAGGAAGTATTTATCCTGGTAAAAATGCTGCTAGTGTCTATAGAGAGTGATACTGGATGGGGAAGATTCAAGCAAATGAGAAGCAAAAACAATGGGCTCTACATTTTCTTGACAATAGAAAAAAAGGAAAAGTGAATGTTGAGCGTGTGGACGATTTCGATAAAATGAAAGAAAAAATAGAAAAAGATTATCTTATTGTCTAGGATCCTTATACATAGTGTTGTAAGCAAGTTGGGAAACAAAAGTTGAAGAGAAGAGGTAACTACTGATGTAAATTTAGGTGTACGAAGAGATCTTAATGCTAATGGTTTTAGCCTTGGTATAAACAACATTTCCTAGTGCAAGGAGCAGGATATGCCTTTCAACTGAAGCATGGAAGGAAGTCGTGCTGGTTTGATTGTCATCGTCGCTTTCTTCCCTTGCATCATCCGTATCGGAAGAACAAGAAGTTGTTCAAAAAGAACAAGGTTGTGCGTATTCCTCCCCTAGTTTATATGTCAGGGAATGATTTGTTTGAGCAGATTGATTATTATGGTGCTCAGGAAACATGTAAGCGTGGGGGAAATTGGCACACTACAGCGAACATGCCTGACGGATATGGGAGTTCTCACAATTGGCACAAAATGAGTATCTTTTGGGAACTTCCATATTGGAAAGATCACCTATTACGGCACAACCTTGATGTGATGAACATCGAGAAATTTTTTTTCGATAACATCATGAATACGATTTTGAATGTGCAAGGAACGGGAAAGAGTAAAGACAACTTCAAATCAAGGTTGGACTTGGCCGAAATCTGCTCAAGAAGCGAGTTACATATTACAAGAGATGGTAAATTACCGATTCCGATCTTTCGATTATCTGGGGATGCGAAACAGACGTTGTTTAACTGGATTGCTTCAGAAGTGAAGTTTCCGGATGGTTATGTGTCCAAATTCTCAAGATGTATTGAACAAGGCAAAAAACTTGCCGGTATGAAGAGCCACGATTGCCATGTATTCATGCAACGACTATTACCCTTTGCTTTGGCTGAGCTCTTACCGACAACCGTCCACGAAGCAATTGCTGGTACATATTAATTAATTACATTAATTATTGAAATAGTTTTGTCATTTTATTAAATTATTTCAGTGGTGTGATTATAATAACTATGAACGTGTAGGCATTGGAGCATTTTTCAGGGATCTATGCACACGAACACTTACAGACGAGGGCATTGTGCAATTACAGAATAATATACCAGTGTTGCTCTGTAATTTGGAGAAAATATTTCCACCATCTTTTTTTGATGTGATGGAACATCTTCCAATCCACCTACCGCATGAAGCAGCTCTTGGAGGGCCTGTGCAATTTCGATGGATGTACCCGTTCGAGCGATTCATGGGACATCTAAAAGGAAAGGCCAAAAATCTTGCAAAAGTGGAAGGATCGATCGTTGCAGGAAGTTTGACTGAAGAAACCTCTCATTTCACGTCATATTATTTTAGCCCAACCGTTCGAACCAAAAAGGCTCGTCTAAGCCGATATGACGATGGAGGTGTTGCACCAACATATAACGTAGAGGTCCCAGATATCTTCACCCAAATAGGGAGACTTGGTGGAAAGGTTAAGGAAGTTTGGTGGGAAGACCACAAATTTACTCGTGCGGCGCACAATTATATATTGCGAAATTGTGAAGGAGTGCAACCGTTTGAGAGGTATATCTCTTAATTAATTATTTAAATTTGTTAACTAACAATTATTTAATATTATTCATTGTGAAGTTCACGAATTTAATTTAATTTTGTTTGTACAGTGAATTCGACAGGCAGATGCGAGAAGCTTGTCCCGGTTTACCAGAAAAAGAGTATGAGAAGTCCAAAGAAGATAATTTTGCTGGATGGTTAAGATATTATGTATGTAGAGTAAGATATTATGCATATTTGATATATTCCAAAAATATTTAAATAATCTAATTGGTTAATTAAAAATATATTTATATATATATATATATAGGTGATGAATGGATGTGCAAACCAGCCCTTGCCACTATGGTTGCATGAGATTATTCACGAACCAATTGCGAAGATCAAAACTGCCCCAATGTACTTCACTCGTGGATACACTTTTCACACGTATGATTATGGCTCCAATAAGTCAACCGCAAATTATGGAATCCACGTGCCAGGTGATCTAAACTTCTACGGCGTCTTGCAAGAAATTATGGAAGTCTCATATCCTGGAATTATTGGGTTGAAATGCATTTTATTCAAATGTCATTGGTACGATCCAACGGTCGGTCGAGGCGTCCGCACAAACACATTAGGGGTAACCGATGTCAATGCAAACAGAAAATTTTCTAACTTCGAACCTTTTATCCTAGCATGTCAAGCAGAACAAGTGTGTTATATTCCTTACCCTCGGAAAAGGCAAATGCGGGAGACGTGGTTATCAGTGATAAAAGTGAATCCGAGAGGTCGTATAGTCGGGGAAGTTGATGATGTGGCTATGCAACATGAAAGATCACCAGAAGTCTTTGTAGCAATCGAATCAACCGAGAATATCTTACATATTGATCCAGAAACCAGAGAAGAAGAAGACATAATAGTTGATGAGACGAAGGAAGATGAAGAATCTGACGAGTTCGAGGAGACTGATGATGAAGAAGACACTGATCATAGTGAACACTCCAATGAATCTGAAAAAGAATCTGATTAATTTTTAAATGTTTTTAAGCAATTTCGATTATAAATAAAGTTTTTTTTTAATCAAATTTTACCAAATTTGCGAGGGATTTGCGATGAAATAGCTTAAATCATCGCAATTCCCTCGCAAATTTGCGAGGGAATTGCGATGATTTAAGCTATTTCATCGCAAATCCCTCGCAAATTTGGTAAAATTTGATTAAAAAAAAACTTTATTTATAATCGAAATTGCTTAAAAACATTTAAAAATTAATCAGATTCTTTTTCAGATTCATTGGAGTGTTCACTATGATCAGTGTCTTCTTCATCATCAGTCTCCTCGAACTCGTCAGATTCTTCATCTTCCTTCGTCTCATCAACTATTATGTCTTCCTCTTCTCTGGTTTCTGGATCAATATGTAAGATATTCTCGGTTGATTCGATTGCTACAAAGACTTCTGGTGATCTTTCATGTTGCATAGCCACATCATCAACTTCCCCGACTATACGACCTCTCGGATTCACTTTTATCACTGATAACCACGTCTCCCGCATTTGCCTTTTCCGAGGGTAAGGAATATAACACACTTGTTCTGCTTGACATGCTAGGATAAAAGGTTCGAAGTTAGAAAATTTTTTGTTTGCATTGACATCGGTTACCCCTAATGTGTTTGTGCGGACGCCTCGACCGACCGTTGGATCGTACCAATGACATTTGAATAAAATGCATTTCAACCCAATAATTCCAGGATATGAGACTTCCATAATTTCTTGCAAGACGCCGTAGAAGTTTAGATCACCTGGCACGTGGATTCCATAATTTGCGGTTGACTTATTGGAGCCATAATCATACGTGTGAAAAGTGTATCCACGAGTGAAGTACATTGGGGCAGTTTTGATCTTCGCAATTGGTTCGTGAATAATCTCATGCAACCATAGTGGCAAGGGCTGGTTTGCACATCCATTCATCACCTATATATATATAAACATAAATTTTTAATTAACGAATTAGATTATTTAAATATTGTTGGAATATATCAAATATGTATAATATCTTACTCTACGTACATAATATCTTAACCATCCAGCAAAATTATCTTCTTTGGACTTCTCATACTCTTTTTCTGGTAAACCGGGACAAGCTTCTCGCATCTGCCTGTCGAATTCACTGTACAAACAAAATTAAATTAAATTCGTGAACTTCACAATGAATAATATTAAATAATTGTTAGTTAACAAATTTAAATAATTAATTAAGAGATATACCTCTCAAACGGTTGCACTCCCTCACAATTTCGCAATATATAATTGTGCGCCGCACGAGTAAATTTGTGGTCTTCCCACCAAACTTCCTTAACCTTTCCACCAAGTCTCCCTATTTGGGTGAAGATATCTGGGACCTCTACGTTATATGTTGGTGCAACACCTCCATCGTCATATCGGCTTAGACGAGCCTTTTTGGTTCGAACGGTTGGGCTAAAATAATATGACGTGAAATGAGAGGTTTCTTCAGTCAAACTTCCTGCAACGATCGATCCTTCCACTTTTGCAAGATTTTTGGCCTTTCCTTTTAGATGTCCCATGAATCGCTCGAACGGGTACATCCATCGAAATTGCACAGGCCCTCCAAGAGCTGCTTCATGCGGTAGGTGGATTGGAAGATGTTCCATCACATCAAAAAAAGATGGTGGAAATATTTTCTCCAAATTACAGAGCAACACTGGTATATTATTCTGTAATTGCACAATGCCCTCGTCTGTAAGTGTTCGTGTGCATAGATCCCTGAAAAATGCTCCAATGCCTACACGTTCATAGTTATTATAATCACACCACTGAAATAATTTAATAAAATGACAAAACTATTTCAATAATTAATGTAATTAATTAATATGTACCAGCAATTGCTTCGTGGACGGTTGTCGGTAAGAGCTCAGCCAATGCAAAGGGTAATAGTCGTTGCATGAAAACATGGCAATCGTGGCTCTTCATACCGGCAAGTTTTTTGCCTTGTTCAATACATCTTGAGAATTTGGACACATAACCATCCGGAAACTTCACTTCTGAAGCAATCCAGTTAAACAACGTCTGTTTCGCATCCCCAGACAACCGAAAGATCGGAATCGGTAATTTACCATCTCTTGTAATATGTAACTCGCTTCTTGAGCAGATTTCGGCCAAGTCCAACCTTGATTTGAAGTTGTCTTTACTCTTTCCCGTTCCTTGCACATTCAAAATCGTATTCATGATGTTATCGAAAAAAATTTTCTCGATGTGCATCACATCAAGGTTGTGCCGTAATAGGTGATCTTTCCAATATGGGAGTTCCCAAAAGATACTCATTTTGTGCCAATTGTGAGAACTCCCATATCCGTCAGGCATGTTCGCTGTAGTGTGCCAATTTCCCCCACGCTTACATGTTTCCTGAGCACCATAATAATCAATCTGCTCAAACAAATCATTCCCTAACATATAAACTGGGGGAGGAATACGCACAACCTTTTTCTTTTTGAACAACTTCTTGTTCTTCCGATACGGATGATGCAAGGGAAGAAAGCGACGATGACAATCAAACCAGCACGACTTCCTTCCATGCTTCAGTTGAAAGGCATTTGATCGATCCATGCAATATGGACAAGATAACCTTCCGTGCGTGGTCCATCCCGATAACATCCCATACGCTGGAAAGTCACTAATGGTCCACAATAGGCTTGCCCGCATTGTAAAATTATGTTCCTATGAATAATCAAATGTGCGTACACCTGTATACCATAATTGTTTCAACTCATGAATCAAGGGTTGCAGAAATACATCAAGGGATGGTGATATGATCATGGATACGCCAGCTCGGGAAGAGGATCCCGAGGAAGCATTGATCATTCCCGAAGGACCCGTTACGCGATCAAAGACACGAAAGCTAAACCGAGCTGTCCGGGAGTTACTTAACAACGTTCGAATCACTCAAGAATTCCCGAGCTCCGCACTATCATTCGACCGAGCTCTCGCGCTCAAGGATTCCCGAGCTCCGCATTACCATTTGTCCGAGCTCCCGAGCTCTCTCACACCGTCCTCAACGTGATCCGAGTACAACACCCGTACTTCCCATAGAAGTTGGACCGAGGTGTTTGATCTTGTACTCTTTTTCCTACTTTTGAGTTTGTCCCAATGGGTTTACCAAAAGAGGTTTTAACGAGGCAAGAACATTCACTCCCGAGCTAATCCAACTTCTCGGTCACTCCCGAGCTAATCCAACTTCTCGGTCACTCCCGAGCTGGACCAACTTCTCGGTCAACAACCGATAGGAGGATGGGAGGCTAAGAGGCATTCACACAAGAAGTCAAAGTCTTTAATTAGACTTTGTTATTTCCCATACATTGTTTTTAGTCTTTTCTACAAAACTCTTTACATTCTAGTTCTATTTAAACTATGTAATCTTTTTGAGAATAAAAAAATCAATTATCATTCTATTAAAAAGAAGTTTCTCTTTGTTCCTTTGTGAACTTTTTCGATCTCTTTGGTGGTTAGCCAAGAAATCATTTCGGTCTTAGGGTGGTTAGCTCTTTGATCACAACCGTTCACTAAGATGGTTAGCCTTGTGTTCAATCCGATTCCGGGGTGGTTAGCCGACGAGTCACAAGCGTTCCTGAGGTGGTTAGCCTACGGTTCAGGTTTACCGAGTGCAGTCCATAGCCCTCGACGCAACCATTCACTTCCCCGCCTTGTTCTACAAGGATTATCCGCAACCAAATACCGAACAAGAGTGTGTTCCGTGGGAGATCTTACCAAGATCGTATCATCGTGCGGCGCACAATTATATATTGCGAAATTGTGAGAGAGTGCAACCGTTTGAGAGGTATATCTCTTAATTAATTATTTAAATTTGTTAACTAACAATTATTTAATATTATTCATTTGAAGTTCACGACGAATTTAATTTAATTTTGTTTGTACAGTGAATTCGACAGGCAGATGCGAGAAGCTTGTCCCGGTTTACCAGAAAAAGAGTATGAGAAGTCCAAAGAAGATAATTTTGCTGGATGGTTAAGATATTATGTACGTAGAGTAAGATATTATATATATTTGATATATTCCAACAATATTTAAATAATCTAATTCGTTAATTAAAAATTTATGTATATATATATATAGGTGATGAATGGATGTGCAAACCAGCCCTTGCCACTATGGTTGCATGAGATTATTCACGAACCAATTGCGAAGATCAAAACTGCCCCAATGTACTTCACTCGTGGATACACTTTTCACACGTATGATTATGGCTCCAATAAGTCAACCGCAAATTATGGAATCAACGTGCCAGGTGATCTAAACTTCTACGGCGTCTTGCAAGAAATTATGGAAGTCTCATATCCTGGAAATATTGGGTTGAAATGCATTTTATTCAAATTTCATTGGTACGATCCAACGGTCGGTCGAGGCGTCCGCACAAATACATTAGGGGTAACCGATGTCAATGCAAACAAAAAAATTTCTAACTTCGAACCTTTTATCCTAGCATGTCAAGCAGAACAAGTGTGTTATATTCCTTACGCTCGGAAAAGGCAAATGCGGGAGACGTGGTTATCAGTGATAAAAGTGAATCCGAGAGGTCGTATAGTCGGGGAAGTTGATGATGTGGCAATGCAACATGAAAGATCACCAGAAATCTTTGTAGCAATCGAATCAACCGAGAATATCTTACATATTGATCCAGAAACCAGAGAAGAGGAAGACATAATAGTTGATGAGACGAAGGACGACGAAGAATCTGACGAGTTCGAGGAGACTGATGATGAAGAAGACACTGATCATAGTGAACACTCCAATGAATTTGAAAAAGAATCTGAAAAAGAATCTGATTAATGTTTTCATGTTTTTAAGCAATTTCGATTTTAAATAAAGTTTTTTTTAATCAAATTTTACCAAATTTGCGAGGGATTTGCGATGGACTAGCGTAAATCGTCGCAATTTGCGAGGGAACTGCGATGGAAGAGTCTATTTCCACGCAAATTCCTCGCAAATTTGCGAGGGAATTGCGAAGGACGTGTCTAATTCCACGCAACTTCCTCGCAATTTGCTAGGGAATTGCTTGGAATTAATTTGAAAATTCAGCAATCGATGAATATTTTACACTCATTCAAGATGTTAGCCCGACAAGATGGTTATCGATGATTAGTCAAAACTTGTCTTTTCGAAAACAATCACTTTTTGGAAAAAGCTGAGGAAGGTGTTTTGACGTTTTGTATAGAAAGCTGAGAAAGGCTGTGACATTACAACACGGGCCATATTACAGAAGTATAAAAAGACAAAGTTGTAAATTAATCTTCTCTGCTCAAAAGAAGAAAATAAAACAAATTTCAACGTTTGAGTATGACGAATCAACCTCTCTATTCTCCGATCAACCCTCATTTCTTCCAACCGCTTCTTCCCGGTTTCACAAACCACCTCATACTCTATTTCTCCAACTCTCTCATGTTTCTCTATCTCTCTCTCTCTGACTAAGTTGCTTCTGTTTCTAACTCATCTTGCATGATGTTTTCAGGACATTCCTGTGGCCTTCTTCTTGAAGCATTTAGTGGGAAGTAACAAAGGAAACACGGCTGAGCTGAGATCAGACACATCAGATATGACCTGGAAAGTGAAGATGGACGGTCAGAGACTCTCTAACGGTTGGGATGATTTCGCTATCGCACATGATCTACGAGTCGGTGACATTATCGTTTTCAAACAAGAAACAGAGTTGTTGTTCCATGTCTCACCATTAGGACCAAGTTGTTGCGAGATTCAGTACAGAGAAGATAACCCTGACAAAGATGAAAGGGGTAACCTTAGTTTCATTTAGATATCATTACCATATTTAGAATGATTCTGAGCTTGCTTGAATTTATAACCAGAGACAGCTTAATGGATACAGCAAGAAGCGTTTTTAAGTCACATTTTACAAATTTAGCCGACAGGAATGCCGAGGAAACTGTCGGGGTCAACCGCAATTCCTGTCGCCAATAGTTCGCGGAGAGACCTTGCGAGGAAACAAAAAATAATAGAACGCCGATTTTCCCTTTCCGCCAAAAAATGATTTCCTCGCAAAACCTGGGTCGCGCATTTGACAGACTTGGGAATTAGCGGCGTCTAAATCCTTTTTATTGGTTTAACCGCGATCCAAATTTTTTTAAAATTCCTTTTGAAAAAATATTCATTTTGCTGATGGAATTTGGCGATGTCAAATAGTTTCTCGCAAATCCATCGCAAATTGGTAAGTCCGTAAATCCCTTAATTTGCGATGAGATTGCCGACGGAATTGCGATGACCGGGAAAAACAGAATAAAGTACGGCTAATCTGCCCACTCCCTCATCTCTCCTCTTTCCTCTCTTCTTCTCCTTCTCTCTCCATCGACGCGCTGATCGCCTTCCTCCTCTACAGGACCGACCTGAAAAGCGACGCTGCGTCTTCCTCTCCTACTCCCTGAGCGATCGCATCCTACTTCTTCTCCTTCCTCCACGCCGCGCCGATTCTTGAAAAGAAAACAAAAGGTAGATTAGGTTTAACTTGGTTTGTTAGTTTATTTTTATTTCAAGACTAATTAGATCAGTTTGTTAGATTAGGTCTTTAAGGGCTTGTTAGATTAGTTTAGGCTTGTTAGATTAGTTTTAGATTGATTTAGGTTTGTATAAGACTTTAGGTTAGTTAGATTAAATTTTGTCTAGATTTAGGTTTGTGTCAGATTTAGGTTATGTTAAGATTAGTTTGTGTTACGATTTAGATTTAATTTTTGTTAGAAAAAATTTATAATTAATGTTTTAGAATTTTACAAATTTTAGAATTAGGTTTTTAGTATTTAGATAATTTATAGTAATGAATTAGGTAAAATTAATTTTATTATTAAATTTATTTAGAGATTTATTTAGGTTTTGTAATTTAGGTTAGGTTTATGTTAATTAGTAGTGTTTGTTGTTAAAATTAGATTTAGATTTGTTAATATGTTTTAATTTGAGTTAGATTTAAAATTTGTTTATGTTTTAAGAATTTAGGTTTTGTTAGAATTTAGAAATTTTTAGTTTTTAGGTTTGTAATTTTATAATTCATTTAGTAATTGGATTTTTAGAATTTATAAGTTTTAACTATGATACTCCCTCTGTTTCAATTTAAGTGTAGTCTAAGGATTTTACACATTTATTAAGAAAACATTCAAATCTTTTGTTTTACCCTAAATTAATATGTTTTATAATTTGTCAAATACTATGTCAAACTAATAAGGGATAAAACATGGAAATTTTTAAAAAACATTGTTGCATGTAAAACACTAAAAACAACCCTTAAATTAAAACAAATTTTAAACTTAAAACATACAATAAAATGAAACAGAGGAGTATTATTGTAATTATTTTACTAATTTTTTATAATTGTGTTTTCATAGTGTCTGAGAGTAATAACGAGTACTCATCGATTATCTCTCGAGGGGTGCACACCTCAGAGGAGTGACACGTCTCGGAGGTGTTGACTGGCACCGTCCTGTTCCAAGAAACTCGCGGACACGATTATCACTTCTCAGACGGGACGGGACGACAATCCCGGGACGCAAGAATACTATCACCACCTCCAGCCTGCATTCTCCGATCCCCCACCGAAGCACACTTTGAATAACAATACAGATGATGATCTTGTCGTTAAGGATGCCTGGATCCTTGCGTAGCCGGTCTCTGACCTTCTCTCCCGCCTTGATCCAAAGACGTTCTGATAACACGTATTGGTAAGATTTTTATTTTATTTTATCATATTATAATTTTAAGTTTTTTAAAACAAATATAAATCATGATATATTTGTTTTTTTATTATTTTACATTTCAGGTTTGATCAACAGACGGATGCGTGGCCGCTTCGGTCCGATCGATCTTTGAACGAGATTTCAAAGAGCCTCATGCCAATTGGAGGCAAACACCGGACTATGTCAAAAGACGGTGGTTTCAGACTTTTGCTTTAAGTTTTTAATATTTAAAATAATAATTATTTTATAATTTATATATACAATTATTGTTTGAATTTTTCATGATAATATTTTTTTTGTAGCAACACTATCATTGGGAGTACAGTATATAGAGGCAAGGTCCGAAAAGAATTTGATGCGAAGTTGAAGGAACGCATGGCCGACCAGGTGGGACGGTGGAAGAAGAAGTGGAAGAGAAGAAGGCGACCTTGCGATGCCTAGGTGTTTTGATCCAGATGTCTGGGCAGGCCTTGTGGCGTATTGGCAGGATCCGGCGAGCGAGATCAAGAGCGCTAACAGTCGGGCGGCCCGGTACGCTGATCCTGATGGGGACGGGTATGCCAAGCATCGGTCTGGACAGCTTTCCTACCTTGCCCGCGGACGGAAAATCGTAAGTTTTTATTTCTTTTAATTAGTTCAATTCTAATTATTAATTAAATTTTAATGTGATATTTATAAAAAAACAAATCAGGCAAAGGATCGCAGAGATTCGGTCCCGGATTTGCTAGCTTCCCCGAGGAGACAAAGAGGCGACCAGATGGGACTTTCATCGACAAGAAGTCTGAAGAGGATCTACAACGACGTCACTTCCAAGATGCAGGAGTTGACTTAGCATTCTGAGGGCGATGAGAGCGCATCTCCCTTTGACTCCCGCCGTGAAGAACAAGATCTTTACCGAGGTATGAATATTGATGTTTTTATATATATTTTTTACAATAATTTCAACTATTTAAACTTATTCTTAATTTCAGGTCGCTCCCCGTAAAAAGAGGAGAATTTACGGAGTTGGTTCTCTGCAATCGCAGATCGACTCGTGTACTTCTTCTTTCCTCGAGAGCAGCAGAAGCGGAGTCCGCCGCCTACCTCTAGGGCATCATTGAATGCGCAGGCCCAGCTGATCGTGACTCAGTCTGAGAAGATCTCGAGGTTCGATCAGATGTTCAGCTACTTGGCGACAAAGGATCCGGTGCTAGCACAGATGATTCAGGACCCTGCAGACGCATCTACCAGTAGGACCGAGACCGGGGACCGAGACCGGGACCGGAACCGGAACCAGAACTGGATCCGGTCCATCGGTTCAATTTTAGATTCCCTAATGTATGATACAATTTAGTTTCTTTTAATGTTAAACAATTTATTTTTTATAAAATTTTAATTTTTGAAAAACAAATTTAATTTATAAGTTATAAAATTTTTAATTATTAATTATTAAAAATAATTAAAATTTTTAATTATTATATAAATTGGATGTCGCCGCAATTCCCTCGCAATTTGCGACGGTTTTGCGAGGGAAATAAGAACCGTACCCTCGCAATTCCGTCGCAAATTGCGAGGGAATTGCGACCCCAATTAGAAATATATCCACGCAATTCCGTCGCAATGTTTCCTCGCAAATGCGAAGCAATTTTTGCGACGCGTTTGCGGGTAAAATTAGTAACGCATTTTGCTTCCAATTTGCGATTAAAACTTTTGCGATGAAAAACGCGTTCACGCACTTCCGTCGCAATTTTGCGACGATATTGCGGGGTTATTTTTGCGACGAGATAGCAACCACATTTTTTCCTCGCAAATTTGCGAGGGATTTGCGACGAAAATTGATTTGCGAGACGGGATTTGCAACGGAATGGTGCGTCTCGCAAATCCATTGCAAAAGGCCATTTGCGACGGAATTGCGAGGTATATTTCCATCGCAAATGGCCTGTTTTCTTGTAGTGGCATGAGGATGGTCCTCAAATAGAAGAAGACATGTTCGTCTCAAGACATCTTCATTAAATGAAAGATTCATTCCTTCTTTGCAAGTTACAATAAGGGGACCAAGATGGTGGAAACCAGATTCACCTACTAGGCTAAGAATGTGTATAAATAGATGTTTTGGGAGAGAAAAAAAATATGAAAAATTAAAAGTCCTGAGATATATGAAATAACTTTGCAGAATAATATTGAAATTTCGAACTCAAACATGTGATATATGTAGTTCATTGGGAGGTTTTTACCTAAGAAATATTCCAATAACGTATACTAACTCTTAATAATGATCCTGGAATAAATTGACTTGATAGGATATAATAAATGTTAAAAAAAAATGGTTGTCCACAACTGTATTCTATTAACAAAAGATGTGTGTAAATAGATGGTTAGGTAGAAATGAAATAAATGAACCCCTCCTCATCTTGAACAATCTTATTCAAAGACACGATTTGCTCAAAAGGCGCGTATACATAATCTTGCATATATAATTATATGATAGCAAGATGGGACATACAGATAAGGTAAACAACGGATGATAAAGGGACTTCAGAATAAACTTTAGATAAAGATAGAGGACATGCGATTGAGCCTAGAAAAAAAAACATGATATGAGCAATGACAAAAACGATAGTAGCGGATGCGATTGCGAAAGTAGAAAAATTTCCAAAACGAGTAACATTAGGACTTTCTTTCTGGACAACAGCGGAAAATTTTTCAAGTTGTTCCTCAATGGACAATATTTGGTCCTTGAATTGGTTCATTTCTTTCTCCCATGGCTTACTTTTTCTCAGATCATTGCAGGTTCAACCATTTCACCATCATGCATAAGTGTGAGATAGGTGATACGATCACTACACATCCTGAGTTTGTGTTTCAGATCATTCAACTCATCGAAGTGAGCTTCGTTCCACCACTTAAATATGTGACATCCACCTTCCCATGGGCATAATTTAAAAAGGCATGATGAATATGGCCGCTATTATCAATTCAAAAGCGTGGACATAATCTTAGAACGAATGACATTGTAGACAAAAAAGACCGTATGAAAATCTTATAGTTGACAATGACCTTGGAAATTTGGAAAGTATTGACTAAGCTTTTCTAGTCGAGATCTAATTTACGGATGTAATTTTCAATGGATAAATGCTGGAAGAAAGTTATTTGAAAATGTCCATTGTTTGGAAAATAAAGATGTTGGGTACATAGATTTTGAAAATCACATTTACACAAGAGAGCATGGGTGTGGTTAGAAAAGGAAATATTTGATGAAAAATTAATTCCTCGGATATTTTATAACAGTATAAGAGCCTTGCAGGATTGGTAAGGGTATTAGAAGCTCTGATGATGGGGATTTCACCGCAATAGCACACTCGAGGGATGTCATGCCCTACGGACCTCTCCTTATCAACTAACATGTTCTCTCCTGAATTAACAAGTTATATAGAAAGGGTAGAAGGCTGGCTGTAACTGTACGACATTGAGCTTGAAGTGGAGAGGAGGTGAGCGACGATAAGATTGGATAGAGGAGGATAGTAGGAGAAAACAATTTCCTGAAAAAGAATAAATAATAAAGAAGAAGACCATAGTATTATGGTTAAAATTAATAAAAGCTTTTAAAAAATTATTAAGAGAGTGACATGATTTGACATTAGAGGCCTAAAACTAGGGTGACGAGCTATTCTGAAAGGTAGGTGATATCCAGGATACGAATGCTGGACAAAGCATTTGTTCTTGTTTAAATAAGAATATAGGACGATGCGCATATAGATATCTAATGTACAAAATTATATTGTGGACAAAATTAATGAGAAGACAAAAAAAATAGCTAAAAACTTGAGAAATATATAAAGTAATACATTTAAGATGTCTAAATAGGTTGCAAAAAACACATATAATAGTATTAATAGGGTTACATCCATATATAAAATTAGTTGCGTCCATAAAAGGTAATAAGTTAAGTCGAAATAGAAAAAGAGAAAAAAACATAAGGAAACAATACAAATTAGAAATTCATTGTTCAAACAGAAAGATGAGGAACTTAAAGGAGGATGTTGAGGATGAACTCCTCATGAACATAGATGGCATATTGCATACAGAAATTGTCCACCATGGTATCAGTAATACTGTCAATACATATCCCCTGAAAATGAAGCTCAATGAACTTTACCGAGAAGGGGCCGCAGTCGCCTGTACGCTCATTCTGAGTAACTTCAGCAAGGCACTGGTACTCAAAGGATGTGGGCAATGGATAGTACAAACAACTGTTGGGAGATACTATATCCCTTATGAGCACGGGCAACATCACAACAATTGGTTTCATCAGTTTGACAACATCTTTGTTTTCGATGCCCTTAAGAAAAGGATCCAAGATTGAGATTTTGGTGGCCTTGACGTCAATTGAAAATTTAGTGTTGTTTTTCCCAGTTCATTGGGGCGTTAATGGTGTCCACATCCCTACACCATGAAAGTTTGTGCTGATGGCCAGGGACCATGCCACATACATAATTCCTTATAGCACTATTCCAAATTCCAAACAGTTTTGGATTTGCCCTTCCTGAATCGAGGGTACTCGCTGCACAAAGTCCTAGTAAACCATGTGTAAGAATATGTGGATTATAGAATAGAGAATAGAGTTAGAAAGATTTGAGTGAAAGAACCATGAAGAACAAAGAAGAATTGAAAGAGATATGAGTGAAATCGATTTCATTGTGTAGAAGAGTAAAGTTGTGTGTGTTTACATAGATGGAGGCTACAGCATATATATATGAGAGATAATGAGAATGATGGCTAAACCTAAACAATGAGATGTCATCAAATCCCAACTCCCAAAGTGATCCACACCACAAGTGGTCCACACCACTCCAACGGTCATCTTCTTCCTTCCTCTTTCTTCATATGCGCTTCACTCCTTTTTGAATACATGAATGGGCCTTTGCAAGGCCTAGTCCAGCTTCTAAAACACTCACACATTCTCTTACACAAGCCCAAGGCCATTCGGCCTTATTCGTGGTGCGACCGTACGGACGTACGGACGTCCGTACGGATGAGAACTCTTATTCTTCTTCTTGATCAATACTCCCCCTCAAGCTTAGCCGCAAAAGAACTTTGGAGACTAAGCTTGGATTGTTCATGATAACCACCTCATTAAAAACCTAGACACGGACAAACTCTATGGGACAAAACCGTGTGTAGGGAAAAAGAGTATGGTTACCGTGAACGAGGGGACTTGATCAAGGACGGGTCAGATCAACAAGGCCAAGTTTGTCATGGATGAGATTGCAAACTTGGAGGCTTGCTGCTTTTGTGAAGATATCCGCCAATTGGTCTTCACTTCTTGCATAGCATGGGAGAATCACTCCTTCTTCAATCTTTTCCCAAACCTTGTGACAATCAACCTCAATGTGCTTGGTCCTTTCGTGAAACACCGAGTTGGTAGCTATATGGATGGCTGCTTGATTGTCGCAATGCAATGTGATGGGAGATGTAGATTCAATGCCGAGGTCCTTGAGGAGAGCCTTGAGCCAAGTCAACTCGTTGGTAATGTGCCTCATTGCTCTGTATTCCGCTTCCGCAGTTGAACATGAGACCACCTTTTGCATCTTGGTCTTCCAAGTTACAAGCTTGCCTCCACGAACGTACAATAACCGGTTGTGAACCTCCTATCTCCTCAATCTCCAGCCCAATCCGCATCACAATATCCCACTATCTCCGAGCTTTCATTCTTTCCCATCCAAATGCCTTGACCCGGACTACCCTTAAGATACCTTAGAATCCTATCCACCATGCTCAAATGGTACACAGTGGGAATTTACATGTGTTGACTCACCTGGTTCACTGCAAACGAGATATCAGGCCGTGTGATAGTAAGATAGATCAACTTACCCACTAGTCTTCGGTATTGAGGTGCATCTGTAAATGGTTCATCTTCTTTCCCCCCCCCCCCCCCTTTTGGTTGACCTTGTAGCCATCTTCAAGAGGATTTTGTCCGGCTTTGATCCAAGCTTTCTTGTCAACAAGTCAAGAGTGTACTTCCTTTGTGAAAGAAAGAGGCCTTCCGGAGAACGGCACACTTCATTCCCTAGGAAGTACTTTAGAGCACCAAGATCCTTAATGTCAAATGATGATTTTAAGAAAGTTTTGGTAGATGCTATACCTTCCATGTTGTCTCCGGAGATGATCAAGTCATCAACGTAAATGAGTACAACAACAATACCTTTAAGACCTTGTAGTGTGAACAAGGTATGATCAGCCTCGGAACGTTTGAAGCCTCGGTCTTTAAGAGTGGAGCTAAGCTTTTGGTACGAAGCTCATGGAGACTGTTTAAGACCATAGATAGCCTTTCTTAGCCTTAGAACTTTAAAGGGAGCTACCATAACTTCAAGAACTGGAGGTGGTGTCATGTATACTTCATCTTCAAGCTCACCTTGTAGGAAGGCGTTCTTCACGTCCATTTGCCAAAGTTCCCAAGTGAGATTAGTAGCCAATGACAACACCACTCTAACCGTATGAAGCTTGGCAACCGGAGCAAACGTATCCGTGTAGTCCTCCCCATAGGTTTGGGTGAATCCGCGAGCAACCAACCTTGCTTTGTATCTCTCAATGTCTCCATTGCTTAGATATTTGATGGTAAACACCCACTTGGAGCTCACGGCTTTCTTCCCTGGAGGTAGATCACTCTCATCCCATGTGTGGTTCCGTTCCATAGCTCCCACTTCATCTCCTACCGCATTCATCCATTCCTCTTTGTCTTTGGCTTCGTCATAGGTTTGGGGAATGAAGTGTGAATCAATTTTCCCTAGGAATGCTTGATGATCAGATGGCAAGAGGGCAAGCGAACATGTTGCTTGGATTGGATGGGCTACGACATTATTGTTGTAGAAATTTGGAGGCTTTCTCACTCGTGTACTTCTTCTAAGTACTTGAGGTTCATTCACTACTTCCTCATTGCTTGTAAATGTGTCATGGGAAATGTCCTCATTTACTTCATCACATGGTGAACTAACTTCTGATTCATCCATGGCTTGGGAGTGACTCAAGTCCTCATCTTGATGTTCTTCAATCAAGTTCATCTCTTGGTTAGATCTGCCCATTCCTTTGTTCTCATCTTCACCACCATTGGTTGGGCCTAGTGGTGTATTCTCAACTCCCTTTGATTCATTCGTATCATTTCCAAGGTGATCAAGAAGGAACCTTAGGCTTTCAGATCGATCGGATGGAGAGCTAGAGAGATCCTTAAGCTTTTCCCAATCCTTTTCACCATAATACCCACTTTCTTCAATGAACTTCACATCCCTTGACACCATCATTCGTTTAGTAGATGGATCATAGCACTTGTAACCCTTTTGAGTAGTCGAGTATCCGAGGAACATACACCTAGCGCTCTTGGCATCTAGCTTAGTCATTTGTTCCCCTGGCACCAAGACAAAACAAACACACCCAAACACATGTAAGTGATCAATAGAAGGTTTTATTCGATTTAGAACTTCAAAGGGAGAGAGATCTTTAAGGATCCTAGTGGGTATTCGGTTGATTAGATAGCATGCCGCCATGACCGCATCTCTCCAAAACCGTCTTGGAACATTGGTGTGGAACATCATTGACCTAGCCACCTCCATTAGGTGTCGGTTCTTTCTTTCCGCCACTCCATTTTGTTGTGGTGTATACGGACAACTTGTTTGGTGAATGATCCCATGTTTGGCTAGGTGTTCTTTGAATTTATGGCTTGTGTATTCTCCTCCATTATCTGACCTAAGTACCTTAATACTCACCTTAAATTGATTAGTGACATAGTTTTGGAAATTTATAAATGCATCATACACACGATCCTTAGAGGGCAACAATGTGATCCAAGTATATTTCAATTTTTCATCAATGAATGTCACAAAATACTTGTTGTTATCCCTAGATACGCATGAAGATGTCCAAACATCCGAATGAACTAAGTCAAAACAATTTTCATAAATAGTACTTGATTTAGGAAAAACAACCTTGCAATGTTTACCAAGAATACAAGCCTCACAACTACTATGATCAAAAGAGATATTAGGCATCATCAATTCAAGAGCACGAGAATGGGGATGACCTAACCTAGCATGCCACATTGCATTCAAACAAACTACGCTACTAGAGTTTAATGCTACAGAATTAAAAGCATTCGGAGAAGAGTTCTCAAGAACATAAAGATCATCTTTGGTGCCTCCTCCTCCAAGTATCTTTCCGGTCTTAATATCCTGAAAATGCACATCATTAGGACCAAAAATAGCATAACAATTCAAGTCATTAGTCGCCTTTTTAACCGATAGTAAGTTGGAAGTGAACTTAGGCATATAAAAGGCTTTGGAATCCTTGTCAAATAACCTCAAATTCCCTACTCTCTTAACCGATACCTTATCACCATTAGCTATGATTACATTCTCTAAGGCTGGTTCTATATTCCCTAAGAGATTCGGATTGCTAATCATATGGTGTGAGGCACCCGAATCTACAACTAGAGAAGTAGAAGGAGTAGTAAGTCTATGAGATAATAATGAGATACTAGATTCCTTTAGTGAGGCAATGGACCTAATGAGAGCTTCAAGATCAGACTTTCGCACCACATCTCCAAGGGAGGAAGACGCTACTATCGCTTGTCCTTGACCTTGTTCTTCCTTGGAATCGGTTGAGAGATGTGCTCTTGGATTCTCTTTGAACTTGTTCGGTTTGAGATGGGGATGGAGAATCCAGCATTTGTCCTTGAGATGACCCTTTTTCTTGCAATGATCACACCACCAAACATTTCTTTCATCTTGCTTGTAGTAGCCTTTGTTCGCAAGGAGTAGTTCTCCTTTTCCACTAAACAATCCGAGAGAGCCTTGCTCTCTTTGGACTTGAGAACACACCTCATCAAGGCTTGGGAGTCTATCCGCACGGAGGATATGCTTGATGAGATCATTGTATGATGGATGTAAGGTCAATAGGAGGCCAAAGACCTTGTCTTGCTCGCGCCTCTCATTGAGAACCGCCGGATCCATGGTAATTGGTCTCAACATCTCGAGTTCAGCCCAAAGTGACCGAAATCTTCCAAGGTGCTTAGTGTACTCCATGTCATCTTGTTTGAGAGAGTTGATGGCCCTTTTAACTTCAAATACTCGGCTGAGATTGGAGACATTCCCATATACATGTTGGAGAGTTCCCCACAACTCCTTCGCCGTTTCATAATAGGAGTAATCTTCAAGGATGGAGGCTTCAAGGGATCCTTGGATGATGGCAAGCACGGTCTGGTCTTCTTGAAACCATTTAGCCTCTTCGGCCATGATATCTTCAGCCCTTTCCTCATCTCCAACGGCAACCTACTTGATTTCAAGCGACTTCTCCACATGCTTCCACAAGCCTCGGCCACAAAGTGCCGTCTTTGTGGTCCAAGACTAGAGGAGATAGTTCTCTCCTTTAAGATTAACTGGGATCATCAATGGCTTGTTGCTTTCCATTTGAAATGATCTTGACACAAGACTTGAGTAGATAGAATGAAGAGAGAATGAGTGAAGCGAATGAGCAAACAAGAGAGAAAGAAGTAGAGTGAGTGGAGAGAATGAACGAACAAGAGAGAATGGAGATTAAAGAACCCAAGAATGCTCTGATACCATGTAAGAATATGTGGATTATAGAATAGAGAATAGAGTTAGAAAGATTTGAGTGAAAGAATCATGAAGAACAAAGAAGAATTGAGAGAGATATGAGTGAAATCGATTTCATTGTGTAGAAGAGTAAAGTTGTGTGTGTTTACATAGATGGAGGCTACAGCATATATATATGAGAGATAATGAGAATGATGGCTAAACCTAAACAATGAGCTGTCATCAAATCCCAACTCCCAAAGTGATCCACACCACAAGTGGTCCACACCACTCCAACGGTCATCTTCTTCCTTCCTCTTTCTTCATATGCGCTTCACTCCTTTTTGAATACATGAATGGGCCTTTGCAAGGCCTAGTCCAGCTTCTAAAACACTCACACATTCTCTTACACAAGCCCAAGGCCATTCGGCCTTATTCGTGGTGCGACCGTACGGACGTACGAACGTCCGTACGGATGAGAACTCTTATTCTTCTTCTTGATCAATACCATGTGTCCAGAATAGATACACGCCTTTGAACCAAAGTGTCACCAAATTTCCGCCATGTAAGACTGAGTAGTGTTTCCATGTGCTACCAAGGAGAAAAAAGTTAAATTTAATAAACTGAGAAAATATAATACTGAAAGAAAAATCTCAAAGAGAAATCCGAAGGTGTCGTACCGAAGTGTAGATCCACTTAGATAGAGTGTGTAAATCCGAGAAAAAAGTCTTGAGGATAGAATGTCCTTCAATCAAATATTAATTCCCTACACAATAAACAGAATTGTAGTAATCAATGGACAAGATGATGTGAAAAGTGTGATAATAGTACAATTAAAGGATATTAACTCACTTTTGCTGGTACGACTTGAGAAGTTTGAACAAATGTTTTTTCAAACCTGAATCCACCATTACAAATAGAGTTAACACCTCTCCTGGAGTCCTAAAAAAACTAGCAGTGTCTTGTACTTGTTTTTTCTCTTTGCTCTCTTTCACAAGAGAGGAAACATATTTGTTACAACATCTTCTGAGCCATTTCTTAGGCATAAGATTCTTAGCAGGCATATCATTGACCTCATCACTCATGCGTTGCGTTTTTACAGAGTTGTCTTTTTTCTCTTCGTCCATTTTTTATGGATGATCGTGGACATTATTGGTTGACCTAGGAGCAACATTTGTTGCTTGGAGGATATCATCATATTTAAGAAAATTAACACTTTATTAGATGAATAGAACTTTGTAACATAGAAAATGTGAAAAAGCTAGAAGTTATTATACCTCTTTCCATTTGTCTGATGTGTTGTCATCACCATCAGATTGGTTGTCTTCTTCACTACCCTCATCCCTGACGATTACCTAAATGATGGACAATAAATTTAGGGTTATGAGTGGACAACATTGGGCATACGATGGGTTTTAAAAAAAAATTGTTTTGTCTGAGAGAAGATATAAAGGAAACCTCATTGTCATCTACGTCGTCCTGTTCACCAGAAGGCACATGAATAATTTCTTCCTGAAGAGACTCCTTATGAGATGTCTGGTTATTGGACAAAATCCTGAGAAAAGATGATGTCCACGGAGAATCTAAATTTAAATTATGACCAGAAGGATCTATAGTTTAGAGTTATGTCGACATATAAAAATTATCTATTTCTCTTCATCTTCAGAGGATCCTTCCTCATCTTCATCTACGGATTCAATTGCGGAGTTTCTTTTAGAGGGTTCTTCATTGCTTGAGAACTTATCACGGACTAGAAAATTTGCATGTGGACAAGGTTTGTATAAAACAGTTTTGACTAATAATAAAAAAAAAATTATTGTCCAAATATGGAAGAAATATGATTACGTGGTCCTCTTCGTCGTTTGATTCTGCTGCATCCTCCCCATCTTCTCCAGAAACAAGGAACTTGACTCCCTCCTCATCCTGCTGTTTATTTTAAATAAATTCAGAGATACATAAAGTTGAAGATGATATATATATTAAAAAGGGGGAGAAAGTATAATAACATGTGGTTTCTCTCTGGATGATTTTGTTGGGGTTTGTAACAGGTTATGGGTATTGTGAAAAATGCCTGAGACGCCTGCATATTCTTCCCATCGAAAATTATTAAATTCTTGATCATGGACATGACTTTTTATCGTCGTGGACGAAACTGGTGCATATGTGTTTGGCTGAGGAGGAGGTGTTTTAGAGGATTTGGCAGTAGATGGGTTAGGTTGAGGAGGAGGAGTTTTAGAGGACTTGGCAGCAGATCCACCTCCATTGTCTTTACGCAAGACCCCCACTACTTCATCAATTATTTCATCCCTCATGAGAGGCTTCTCAACCGCAAACAAATTGCGAAGCCCACCACAGTGAAATGCAAAATCATGGGCAACCATCTCCTTGATTTCTTGTTTTTGTGCTTCAAGTATTTCATCAATTTGAATCATGAGAGCCTGAAGGTCGATGTTATCGAATTCTTTACGTTCACTTTTGCCATCTGTCTTCGCCTTCCCTTTCACGTTTTTCTTTGATTTAACATTAGAGGTACATACCACCCTTGGTTTATCGGAGGCTCTTTGGTCACCCGTGATAATTAGATGGTGGTCATCACCTCCTTGCCAAATTGCCTCAGTAAACAAAAACCTAAAACTTATGAGCCTCTGGAGATACTCAACAAATTGATCGTCCACCTCATCTGGCCATGTGTTAACATCATCATATAATGCATCTTCTTGGGGTAGATATGGCTCAATAAGGAACTGTGAATAGGTAGGAAACGTTGAGTTAGCATAAATCAATGTGAAATCTAACTAATGAGATTATTGGAATAACAAGAAAAGAGGACATTACATTGCAGGACTTTTCCGTCTCCATAATGTTGGAGTTGTGGAAAGTTTTGATCGGAGGCAGTCAATGATAAACTGGTCTGAAATTGTTAGGTTGTCGTCCCCATCAGGCAAAAACTCCTCTAATGTTAGGACAGCATGCAATACCTTCAGCTAGAAAGCAATGGTAAATTCGTGAGTGGCAGTGTGTGATTGATCAAAATTATTAATTAGGTCCCCCACACTTTGACATTTGGAACCGACTTTGATCATCCTTAACGTCAACGTAAAAGACTCCTGACCCCAGGGATACGCCTAAAATGCTTCCAAATCTTTAACCATTTCAACCACTTGGGTGGATGCTCGGACGGGTTGATTGTTACATAGTAAAATTCCTTCAACAATAACAATGAGGACTAGGTGCCGGCGGCGCCAAGATTCCATCTTTTCTTCATCGGGCAGCCTCTTGCCCATCTTGAGCCAACCAATAATTTCTTTAATACTTATGTGAGACTTTGTTGGCGAAATCAGTGTATTTTAATATGGGTTTTTGGGATCTTTTGGGGTTTGAGACCTTGTAATTGTCTCTCTATCCATAAACGGGTCGCAATTCAGACCTGTTATCATACCAAATTCACAAAGTGAAAAGCGAAAGGATTGGCCAACAAATAAAAACCATAATTCGTGTTTCTTCTCTGTGTGTAGACAGTGACAAAGCATCTAGTGTACAAGCTTCCCAGATATAGCACATTTCCTTACGGGGAGAAAAAACAGAGAACCAAAACTGGAGTGTTGGAGGTAAGCTAAATCAGATGTACCTTCTAACGCTTCTACAAGGTCACTCAAATATTTAGGCTTAGAGTAAGAATTAATACGGCCCCTAGGAGGGTAGCGATCAGTGGCATATAGACGTTTCGGTAGCAGATCGGGGTTGAAAACACTTCCTCCGACAGGTGTTGGTTTGGAAGACTTTTAGATATCGTGTTCTTAGGGGCTTTCTCCTTCTTTTCCCTGGAGGAACTCTTAACTGTGGGTGACTTCTTATCTCTGGTGGAAGACTTTTCTAGGGACGCAGACTTGTCCTTCGTTGACATCGTCTATTGCGGAGGAGGATAGAAATCAAAAAATGTAAGGATAGAAATGAGGTGGGTAAAATGTGTAATTAATATATCGTCTACAGTAATCGTGATCTAGTTTAGCATATAAATATTTTTTGGAAATAAAATAGTGGAAGAAAATATCGGGAGGCATGCAAACTGTTTGAGAATTGTAAATTTTTGGTCCCCACATACAAGAAAAAAGAAATTATTTTAAAATCAGCAATTCTAAATAAATTTGGTGGACGAACTTCGGCGAAGCTGTCCATCTTTTGGGGGTATTTGATTTTGGATCCATTGTAGAAGGAAAAACATTTAAAAAATGACGCAGAGTTTTTTGTCCACGAAGAAAATGGTCGATCTTTAAAAAAAAAAGAGAATCAAAAGGGTTTTTGGTAAAAAAACAAAATATGTGACGAAAATCTTAAAATTCTAGGTTAGTCAAAATATATTGGGAGAAATGTTCGATGTTGATCAATAACCCCATAAGTGAATGACTTACCAAAATATATGCAAGACAGACTTGAATCGGAAACAATGGCGTGCGGGATGAAGGCCTGCAATTGGACAGCAAGAACAGACTTCGTAGGCGATGGCGGATGATTAGAAATGGGATTTAGTTGGGTTTCAGTTTCCGCAAGTGGTTTACGAGAAAGATTAGAAAGGTAAGGAAAAAGAAAAATAAAAAAATGTCAGCGCTTTAGTAAGAGGAGGAAGGTCTTGTCTGTTCATTTGCTTTGGCAGTTGAGGAAGGTTTTTGTTGGGCATGACATAATTGTTAAATGAAGATTTTTTAGTGTTACTTTTTAGATTTCAAATTTGAAAAAATTGTAAATTTAGTAAGGTTTAGAGAAAGTGGTATATGGTGTAAGAAAAATGTTTGTGATGGTATAATATATAATTTTTATTTTTTTATTTAGTTTATCTAGTTTTCTGTTATTTGTAGAAAACCAAAAAAGCATAGACATGATTAAGGAAAGAAAAAAAAAGGCTCATTTAATACTTCTAAAACCTATTTTTTACACAATACTTTCTTAAACCTTTTGTAGAATTTAAATATTAGGTGTTTGAAATTTTAGATAAAATGAGGATTAAGTTCGATGTACCATGTTCACCAGAGCACAAATGTGACTTTGTACTACTTCGGATGTCCTTGTTTTTTTAATTTCAAGAGTAACTTCGATTCGTTTTGGAAGTAGAACTAATTTCACAGGTCACAAAACTGTTGACTTACATATAGAGAGAGAGAGACAGAGGAACACTCACACAAAGGTATACTAAACTCAAAACAATCAGGTCACGAACTACGTGCAAACCATTTTCATCTGTCTCCATCCAGCATCCTAAAATTGAAAAATCAAATCTTTATTTTTCCTATAATTCTCATTTTATTTTAAAATACTTGCATCTATACACACACATGAATTATGATAGTAAACACATGTCAAAATCTTAGGACAAAAATAGAACCGACATGTAAGTCACTACTTTTGCCATGAACGTGCTTCCCATTTTCTTTTAAATTCCTACTACTTATATCCCTAGCCTCTGCATATTTTTTACCCGGAAAATTATAAACCCATCTCTCAAAATCAAATCACTTTTTTTCGTTGACAATATGCCTCCTCCGGCAATGCTTGGGTTTGAAGATGGTTTAGCCCATAACTCGAGCGATAAGGAGTGGCAAGGTTTCAGAGTTTTTCCAGGAGAAAGCCCTAATATTAGCCCTAACCCTAACCCTAATTTCAATTTCTTGGTTAAGAAGGCAATTCTGCAGAACGAGAAATCAACCAGTCCTCTTTTCTCCCGTTCGTCGGCAAGAGACGACAGCTTCAGAATGGTACTGCCGCCGGCGATGCCTCCTCCTAGAGACTCCGCAGTTCCTCTTCCTATGCTCCCAGAGCCAATGAGAATCCGGAAGAAGCTTAGCCACCAAGAATCAATATTTTTTATGAGGAAATCTCATTTCTCAGAGAAGGTTCTTTACAAGGAAGAAGATTTCAAATGTAACGCCTTCTGCTTGTCTCTACCAGGATTCGGGAAACACAAGCCGGTTAGATCTTCTTCGAAAAGCCAAGATTCGATGGAGAAGAAGATGATCAGAGCTTCTTCCTTCACGAATTCCACTGTTTCCATACGCGCCTCGCTCGAGAAATTCGAATGCGGTTCTTGGGCTTCGACGACGGCTCTGATTCAAGATAACGGTCGGTTGTTTAACGATTTCCCGGTGGAGATGACGAAATGCAACAGCCGAGGTGGAAACGGAGGAAGAGATGTGCAAGAACCAGTAACTTCTGGTTTCTTGTTCGATAGAGAAACAGAGACTTTGGCTCTGAGAAGCGTTTTAAAGACGAGGAGTACTCGAGATCATCGGAGATCGGCTGAGACTTCACCGCAACGTCGTGTAAGATTCTCGACTTCGTCTTCGTCGGCTTCGGTTTCTTGCCCTACTTCGCCACGAACTTGTATCACTCCACGATTGCGTAAGGCTAGAGATGACTTCAATACATTCTTAACCGCACAAAACACATAAATGAGGAAAACAAAGAAAAGCACCGAGGGCTTTTTCTAAATATGTATGTATGTAATGTGTCTACGGATGTTGTGTAAATATCTATGAAGAGAGAGAGAGAGAGAGAGAGAGAGAGAGAGAGAGAGAGAGTGTTGAATATTTGAGAAATCAAAATCGATGATAATGAAATAATTCAAAACTCGAACTTTTCGTGTTTTTTTAGAAGCTCTGTTTTCTAACTTTGGTCTCCAGTTTTTAAGGGTTTGTTTGGCTTTTTGTTGAATCTTGGAGAAGTAGAAGTTGATGAAGAGTATTATGATTATGAGATTGGTTTACATTTTTTCAAAAACTTTTAGCACTGTCACTTTTAAAAAAATACTAAAAAGTTTTAAATTGTTGGCTTAAAAAAAAAATGAACATAACAAGAATAATAAAACAAATTAGACCGAGAGAAAAATTAGGATACTTTTAAAACTTTTAAATAATTAAAATATGATTAGTAAAAATCAGACTTTAAAAACTTAAAATTTAATAAAAGCTTATGCAGTTTCCACCAATCACCCCTTGATTTTGTTCACTTTTGCATCGAAGCTCTGTTTTCAAACTTTAATGTACATGTTAATAAGTCATTTGAGTCCTTTTAAATATGAAAATCGATGAAGAGTATGATTACTATAATGATTGCAAAATTCAATATTTTTTTCTTTGGTTGCTTCTAAGCTCTTTGTGATTTTCAGAGCACCTCCAACAGAGGTTTTCAATAAAAAAAAATATTATAAAAATAAGAGAGAGTAAAATACGGTTTACGGTTTTTAAATAAAAACTCACCACATATCTGGCATCACCTTATTGGACAGATCACTAATTTATAATTAAAATTTTAAATAAATAAATTGATTATATTAAAATGATTTAAAAATATTATTTAAGATAGTGAGGTTGTAACTGTCACTGATGAGGTTGCTGGACATTTAAGGTTTATATAATTTTCTGTTATTTTTTCTAAGATTCGTATAACTGGACAAATTCTTTCGTTACAATGTCGGGTAACATAACCTAATATAAATAGAGCATAATACGATATTCAGACCCAAAACGCCAAATAACACAAACGTCATAAGAATAAAAAGGTGTAATGGGTTTAGTGAATTCGTCAGCGTTTTTAAATCGCGATTTATTTCAGTTTCTTGTATCGAAGAAGACACGAACAATATCTACAATCTGAGCTCGGCAAATCGGACATTTTCCTCCACTCCAATGTAGTTCGTTCGCACATTTCAGACACATGCACATATGCCCGCACCTGTACAAAACCGCCTCAACCTGCGTTTCGTCGCAGACGCAGCATTTTTGTTTCATTGGGTTTTCTCGGTGAACCTTCTGTTGCAGGTTCGCTTTTGCATCCAAACACATTTTCACAGAATCTCGTAGAATCGACATTTCTTGCTGAAGCTGTTGGATCTGTGATCCCATACCGTTTATCAGCTCCATTTCCTGAAAACGTTTTTAAGAGGTTCAATGATATTACCACTAGTGCGATTGCAAGTTTCTATTGTAACTACAGGAAATCGATAAAGACTCACAGGTGAATGAGGATTGTGAACAGACAAGACAGGAGTGGAAGTAACTCCAGTGTCTTGAGAACTCCATGATCCTGCAGGAGACGATGTAAAGATCTGTGAAGAAGACGATTGGCTCGAATCATCTCTATCGTCTTGCTCTTCGCCTTCCTTTAATGACTCTTCTTCGATTTCATTTCTCTCTTCTGCCTCTTCTTCTACTTGTTGGAATTCCCATTGTTCAGAGTGCTTATTCGAGTGTGTCTGCACACGGGACATCATGAGATTATCGATCTTCTCTCGCAACCCGCTCTCCAGAAAATCTGTCACCGTTCTTCTGTACTACGTGAAAACACACATTTTCTTAGTCAATGGTTAACGATTAAGAGAAAAAAGGTTAGCTGATTTTGATGGTTATTTACCGCTCAAGGAGTCTGCGTATGTCCTCTTTCTCAGACTGAGTGTTCATTACTTCTAGGTACCTCGACTTCCTCAGTTCCTCCCAGTAACTTCTTGGCCGAGATATTTCGTTAAGCCAGTCATTGTTCGTTTCTCCAAAATAAGACTGCTCATCTTCATACTCTTCTTGTTCTTCCCATCCATTCAGATAAGATGTTTCTTGTTGCACAAGGCACTGATCCATCTCATTACTCTCATGTAACACACCTTGTGTTGGAGTTTCTTGCATACAATATTCCGTTTTCTGCTCGCTTTGATTCTGCCTTAACCACGATTCTTGAGTTAAGCATGCGCTCAGACTTGTCTTTTCTTCTACTTTCTTCTCAGACTCGCCGTCATTGCAAATTTCTTTTGCTTCTCTTGTTTCTTGCAGCTGAAGGCAACTCGTTTTTGATTCAACTGTTCCATTTACAGTTTCTTCGTCCTTACATAACGCTGCTTCCTCTATCTTGCGGTTACGGAGTCTCAATCGCTCTGTGAAAGAAGCTTCTTGAGTAAGACCGCCGTATGTCAACCTCGTGCTCGCTCTAGTTCCTTCTGTTTCTTCTACAGTTTTGTTATTCATCTCGACGAATCGATGATGGTCCTTCCTCTGATCTGTTGCAGCCATAGTGTTCAATGGATTTGCGCGAAATTTTTCTCTGAAGTTGCAATTCAAAGATTAAGGATCAGAAAAAATAAATGCTGACAAGTGAAAACTAAAATCAAGAAAGATAGAAATAACAGAGGTTATGCAATAAGTTAATAAACCTTAAATGCAGAACTGTAGAGCCTGATTCGATGCGGTTTAATCCGGTTGGTTTTGCGTTAGACCGGTTTTGATCTTGAATGGAGAGACAGCGTTTGAAGTTCCTTAGCCTTAACATTGACTGGTTAATGAAACATAACAGGACGATATCGTAATTAAGAAAAAGTATTAAGTGGATTATGGAAAAATCTCAAAAATGTTGGGTGATTTATCAAAATAATGAAAAATTTATTGACCTGGAGACGACCACGTTGAGTAAACCTAGAAACTGCGTTGCGTTCAAGAAGCGAATCCAATTCACGGTGGCGATCACGTTCCATTTGCATAAGCAAATCGGCAAAGGCTTGTCGTCCTCGGATCCTCGGTGAGAAATTAACCACCGGAAAATTGGATTTCTCCGACGACGACGACGAAGTGCAACACGGCCTCGGCGTTCTGATAATCGAGAGTCCACCGCCGCCGCCATTATCTCCGGTGTCTTCGTTGCTAAGCCTCCGAATAAGATCAGCGACTCGTCCCCATTTGCTCTCAGATTCAATCTCCACCGTTGGTTTAAGATTCTTACCTTCTGCTATGTCTGACTCTTCAGCCATTTCAGAATCTCCGTTGATCGAATCTTGAACGCTCCGACAACTACTCACCGTCGATAGGCCGCTGCTCGGCGAGTCTCCGGCGTTGGATCGGTTTAGCCTCGCCTTCGCCTCCCATATCTGTACCAAAGAAGAAGCACCGAGATTGTCGTTTCTTTTCGATTCAAGAACATGCTCTGTTCTTATACGATTATTGTGAGTCTCGATCCAAGAATTGACTAAATTCTCGGAGTTTTCGTCGGAGAGATGAGATTTGAAAACATCGTGATGGTTTTTCACCGGAGGTTTCAGATTCTTGTGGTAAACGACAGCGTTTTGATTACGATCTCTAAGGATTGAACACGAAGAAGGTATCTCCACCTGAGAAGAGGCCATTATTTTTGTAACTATCTAACTCGTATCGGAATCATATACTCATTGAAGGAGTTAGAATAGAACAACTCTGTTTCTCTGCCTCTATACAAGAAGAAAGAATAAGGAAAGAGAAATTGGTTTTGCCTTAGTGAAAACACAGATTTTTCTCCCTGTTTTGTTTTCTGTTAAAGAAACAAAATAACAAGACGATGAAGAAGAAACTAAAACCAATGAAACAGTATTGTGCTTATCTGTTTAGTAAAGAGACTTTTAGTTTTTTTTTTCTTTCTCATACACCGCTTAAAATGTGTTTGAGTCCTAAAATCGCTCTGTTTTGTCCCTTAAAACTTGGGAACGTGTCTGTAAAACAAGAGACTTAAAGTATGAGGTGTAATCTAATACAGAGCGTGAGGTGTTGAGGCTCGAGAGAAAGAAAAGCTTCTGTGGCCAAAAGTGAAAATATCGTTATAGAAAGAATCTAAAAAGCTATAAATTTGGATTATACTGTATAAATTAAAGAGTTCTGTATACACATGTCATTATATTGGTGAAAGCAATTAATTAGTAATGCCAAAAAGGGATTACTATACTAATTAAATTTATTAAAGGTGATAAGGCTTCTAAATGCGATAGTCAAATTGGAGCCGTTGGGGGATTTTAGCCGTTGGCGAGTGGGAACCATGCACCTTTCTTAGAACTAAACACTAAACATATTTAAAATCATATAATTAAAGAAATAGAAAAGGAAAAGAATATTTGATTAAAGAAAACAAAATATTTAGGAACAATTTTTTTCCAAATCAGTGTTATCTTTTGCTTAAGTTCATTTTATTTCTTTAGTTTAATGTGTAAATAAATCTAGTTATAATGATTTTCTTTCCTGTTGTAATTTTAGGAAGAAAATTTTTTCATAGTCATGATTCTCAATATGATCAATACGTTGGGAACTGAGATTGACCATGACAGAGAGAAATTTAAGTAAATTAGTAGAGAAGAATTTAAAAATTGGGATTATGATCTACACTAGATGGTTCAGTGATTCTTCGAACACGTAATATGTATATTGTGAAAAAAATGGTGTATAAAGTTGAAAAATTCTATTAAACTCTATAATAGAGTGCATATAGTTGAGATTGGGTCAAATTGTGAGTTGTGACACTGAATTACGATGGACTGTGAGCCATTTTACCCACAAATATTATAGTATATTGTTGGATAAACTTCAACTTAAGATATATCTAACAAGTTGGTTAGATAAAGATGAGCTTAAGATAAGTATGATAAGATTATGAGTTATCTAGTCCTACTAGGAATAGGATTAACAAAGGTGTGCTAAGCCTATAAATATCATTGTTGAGTTGTGACAATTGATATAGAGAAAAGTTAAGAGCTTTAGAGAGTTTAGTTTTGAGAGAGTTTATAAACATTAATAAAGAGAGTTATTCTTTATACAAAAACTAAGAACACTTTTTTCTAAACACTTTATTTGGTATCAGAGCGTCTAGGTTAATCGATTACGAAGATCATTAGATCAAGAAGTCGATCTAACGAAACCATGGAAGACATCACCACTTCACGGCCGAAGGAAGTGATCCCGTCGTCGATTCAATGCCCCATGCTAACATCAACAAATTACACGGTATGGTCCATGAGGATGAAGGTCTTATTGCGCATCCATGAGATGTGGGAAACGATTGAACCTGGTTCAAACAACTCCGACAAGAACGATGTTGCAATAGGATTATTATTTCAATCGATCCCGGAGGCTCTTATCTTGCAAGTAGGCGAGCAAGACTCTTCAAAAGGGATATGGGAGGCGATCAAATCTCGTCATCTAGGAGTCGATCGTGTGAAAGAAGCAAGACTTCAAACTCTAATGAGTGAGTTTGAACGGATCAAGATGAAGGACATGGATATAATCGATAGCTTTGCGGGAAAGTTATCGCAGCTAGCATCGAAGTCATCTACTCTTGGACAAACGATTGAGAAACCAAAACTTGTGAAGAAGTTTCTCAATAGCTTACCACGGAGAAAGTACATCTAGATCATAGCCTCTCTCGAGCAAGTACTAGATCTAAACACCACAGCGTTTGAAGACATCATAGGAAGACTCAAGGCCTATGAAGAAAGAATTCTCGATGAGGAGAATCTTGCCAAAACACAAGAAAATATGTTTTACATAAACTCGGATCAACAAAGCTTTTCAGCGTCAAGAGGGAGAGGACGGAGAAAAAGAGGCAGAGGAAACAAAGGTGGAAGATTCAACTCACAAGAAAGAACAAATCAAGGTGATCAAAACCAGACAAGAGAAAAGAAGGATCGATCAAAGGTGATTTGTTATTGTTGTGATAAACCAGGACACTATGCTTCCTCATGTCCTGAAAGAACACAAAAGACACAAGAAGCAAATAAAGTAGAGACGGAAGAAGCCGATCCAGCTCTTTATATGCATGAAGTCGTGTTCTTGAATGAAGAAAACGTTTTACCAAAAAAGTACGAAACCAAAGAAGGAGAAGGAGGGGTTTGGTATCTTGACAACGGAGCGAGCAACCACATGACTGGCAACAAGACATATTTTTCGGAGCTCAACGAGAACATAAAAGGAAAGGTAAAATTCGGAGATGGATCTTGCATTGAAATCGAAGAAAAATGATCGATTATATTTCAAAGCAAGACGGATAAGCAAAAACTTGTCACCGATATCTACTACATTCTAGAAATGAAGAGTAACATTTTGAGCTTAGGACAAGCTACGGAAGCCGGGTGCGATGTGAAGATGAGACAAGATTACTTGACAATCCATGATCCAAGTGGAAGACTCTTGGTAAAGGTGACACGTTCAGCTAGTAGACTCTACAAGATAAGTCTAAAGATAGGTAAACCAATATGCTTACAAACAATGATTGAAGACGATACTTGGAGGTGGCACGCAAGATTGAGACATATTAGTTTTAAAACAATCAAAACGATTTTCAGCAAGAGATGGTCCGAGCAAAGAATTCATTGAAGTGGAGACAAGCATGCAAAAAAGAGATTGATTCTATCAACAATAAAAAGATATGGTCTCTAATCGATAAACCAAGTGGGGTAAAGGTAATTGGTCTCAAGTGGATTTTCAAAATCAAGAAGAATGCGGATGGTACTATCAGCAAATACAAGGCGAGGCTTGTAGCTAAGGAATATGTACAAGAATCCGGCATAGATTTTGATGAAGTCTTTGCACCAATTGCCCGACTTAAAACCATAAGATTGTTGATTGGATTTGCAGCTTCACATGGATGGAAGATTCATCACTTAGATGTAAATACGACATTCTTACATGGAGAGTTGAAGGAGGATGTTTATGTTGAGGAACCCGATGGATATGAGGTAAGAGGTGAAGAACACAAGGTATACAAGCTTTCAAAAGCTTTGTATGGTCTAAGACAAGCCCCTCGAGTTTGGAACACTAAGTTGGATCAAATCATAAAAGGGATGCGATTTGAAAGGTGCTCAAAGGAAACATCCGTGTATCGCAAGGAAGAGGGAGGAACTCTTCTCATTGTTGTTATCTACGTGGACGACTTGTTTGTAACCGGAAACACTCTCAAAGTTATAAGTGACTTCAAGGCCGAAATGTCAACTAACTTCGAGATGTTGGATCTAGGAAAGCTCATGTATTATCTTGGCATTGAAGTGCATCAAACTGAAGATGGAATCGAGAATAAGCAAGAAGGGTATGCTAGGAGGATCCTAAGAGAAGCCGGTTTGGATACTTGTAATCCAACTCAAGTACCTATGGAGATCGGACTAAAAACTTCAAAGGCACAAGAAAAAGAAGAGATAAATCCTACATGCATCGAGAAGGAGCTTGTTGATGTGGAGCACGTACCGGGAGTTGGGCAAAAGGTGGACATCTTGACTAAGACATTGGCAAAGATCAAGTTTGCGAAAATGAGGAGCTTGGTAGGAGTTCAAGACATGTCCAAAGACAAGTTGAAGCTTAAGAGAGAGAATATTGGATAAACTTCAATTTTATCATGTAGCTTAAGATATATCTAACAAGTTGGTTAGATAAAGATGAGCTTAAGATAAGTATGATAGGATTAGGAGTTATCTAGTCCTACTAGGAATAAGATTAGCAAAGGTGTGTTAAGCCTATAAATATCATTGTTGAGTTGTGACAATTGATATAGAGAAAAGTTAAGAGCTTTAGAGCACTTCCAATGGGGGTTTCTTAACAATAACCCCATATTAAAATAATAATAAACTTGAAAAAGTTTAGAAACTTAGGAGAGAGGGGTTCTTATTTAAGAACCCCTGAGTTCTAAATAAGAAACTCATATCACACTTGTCAACATATCATTTGTTATATTTCATTTTATATTTTGAATATTTTTTATATAATTAAATCATATTAAAAATATTATTTTTATATTTGTTTAGATACTCATTGAGTATCTAACCAATGAAGATGCTCTTAAAGAGTTTAGTTTTGAGAGAGTTTAGTTTTGAGAGAGTTTTTTTACACATTAATAAAGAGACTTATTCTTTATACAAAAGGTAAGAACATTTTTTTCTAAACACTAGTGATCTCTATATATGATAGATGGTGATGATCTAGAAGAACATAATCGATATTACAGTCTCTATCAACCGTTATTGTCATCTCAATTTTTATTCCGTGAAAAATAGGGCAAATGTTCTAAAGAGAAGACCGATTGCATTTGGACATCCATATGGAAGAACAAAATTCCATTTAGTCAGGTGTTGACCTATCACGTCAAAAATCAAAAAGGGCTCAAGGCCCGTGGGCATGGACTTTTCAAGTGAAGCCCAAAGAAAAGCAGGTTTAGGGGACTCAGTTTGTTTGGTTTGCTGATTAAACATGTTATACTCATTGCATATGGCGGGTTTCGCCGTGACCCACAAAAAAATAAAAGGCAAAGTAAACATTTACTATTTAGAAACTTTGAAGTTTGTATTAAAACTATTAATCTAAAACGAAGTTTAACATAATTTGCTTAACAAGGGAACTAAACAGTAGTAGCGTAGGTCTCAAACCTTCAAACCCTCAAATTTGAAGACTCAAACTATTCTTGGAGATTTAACGGAGTCGTAATGATAACTTGATGAGTTGATTATAAACTTTACATTCAATCATTATGTTTTGTATTTATTTTAAACATAGTTGTTGTAGTGGTAAATTATCAAGTTTAGTTCATTTTATTTTTAATAGAGTCGTAATAGTTGATTACTCAAGTTTGATTCATTATGTTTTGTACTTATTTTGTTTACATTAAAAGAGCCAAGTTGTATTGATAAATTGTAAACTTTCATATTTTTTTTTTTTTCATTTTTTACGGGATTCACATGATTCTTGTCATTTGAGATCGATAGATTTGGGAAACTCAAATAGTTGTCGACGTTGCATATGCTGAAAACGAACGTAATACGTTTGATATAGTGGAACTGCGGAAACATCTAAATCTCATAGAAAGCGAGCAATTGATATTGGTGTTGACAATAATGACGAGAACGACAAAGAAAAGTCATGACAACAAAACTAGAGAAGAGAAAGTAGAATACAAATTGCTAGAAACATTTTACAATGATAAGATTGATAGTAAAAAACAAAGTAAAGAAAGAATGCAATGCAATCAATCACTGTCAATTTATGCGTATAATCTACCAAAAAACGGCACAAAACTTTTCAATCAATTTTTCAGAAAAGTGTAATGTTTGGCTTAGAAATTTTTAATTTTCGAAATCTCACTATAAATAGGCTATTAAGCCCATGTGTGATTGTGCAAGAAATTGTTGATTTCGAAATCTCACGTTTTGCTTTAATACAAATGACTTAATAACACACTTCAACGTGTTCATGTCAGCCATGTATAAATTTACTACATGAGTGAGTTTTAGATGAAATGAAATATTTCATTCTGTTTCAAAATATAAAATGTTGAAGGAGTATTTTTGTTCTATTTTATAACATGTTTTATATACAAATTTTTAATTTTGTTTGCCATTTGACTCTTTAAACTGCTGTCTTTTTTTTTATAATTAGTTGAATTGTGTATTGGTTAATTATTAAATAATGTTTATTTTTTAAATTTTTTTAATATACGCATTTTTAGCTAAACATCCTATATTTTGGAACATATTGATATATAAAACTAGAATAATATTATACCATTACCGACCGAAAGAGCAAAACAAAATAACGCAATCGAAGTTGACAAACAAAAAGGTTAATCTAATCCAAATAAGTCAAAACCGGATTTTATTAATGCAGAGATCATATTCTCAATTTTTTGTTTTCTCTAAGGAAAAAGGAATCATATATCATATATTATAAACATTTCATAAACGACATGCAGGCAAGTCACTTGAATATTCAAATCTTAAAGTTGTGCCTCCCACGTAAAAGCATCACATTAGTTTCCAAACCCAATATATAAATTACTCACACAACACACCTTTCATCAAAGCCAACCAAATTAAGAAAATATAAAGAAAGCAATATAATGAAGTTGGCCGTGGTCTCAGTCGTCCTTCTACTCGGAATTCTCGTTGCTTGGCCGGTATCTGCTGGCCGGAAAGACTTACCGGGAGCGGGAGGATATGGAGGCGATGATGATGATGATGACACAAATTCATGGTTTCCTTTGGACAATCTATTGTCGTTGAATTACTATGATAAGATTTGTCCAGATTTTGAGAAAATCGTTGATAACAAAGTGAGGGAATGGACTAAAAGTGACTCTTCCCTTGGTCCCGCCCTCCTCCGCCTTATCTTCCATGATTGTGGCGTCACGGTATTGCTATTATATCTTCTTTCTTTAAATATTTATTCAACTTTAATCGTTCAATTGCGTAGTATTTATATTTACATTACTCCATGTTATATAGCCAATGTTTTGATTCATATATGTATTGGTTTATAAATGGGTCTATTTATATTGAAGGTTCTTGGGATAACTATTAGGGTTCGTATTTGAAACATTTTTGGAATTGTCAAACAGTTTCTCAGTATTGAAGACGGACTTATGCAATTATTCTATGCATAAACGCACCTTGTGTGTTTTGCGCATATTTTTATATAGATAAGCATTTCAAAAAGATAACAACTTGACCTCTTTTGTAATTGAATTAACAACTTTCAGGGATGTGATGCGTCGGTTCTTCTAGACTACGAAGGGACAGAGAGAAGATCTCCGGCGAGCAAAACCCTAAGAGGCTTCGAGCTAATCGACGATATCAAGTCAGCGATCGAGAAATCTTGCCCCGGTTTAGTCTCCTGCGCTGACATCCTAACCGCAGCTAGCCGTGCCGCCACCGTCCAACTCGGTGGACCTTACTGGCCCAACGCCTACGGTCGTCGTGACTCCAAAAATTCTTACGCTAGAGACGTCGAGAAAGTCCCTTCAGGCCGCCGTGATGTCACCGCCCTTCTCGAAACGTTTCAGTCTTATGGTCTCAACATCCTCGACCTAGTTGTCCTTTCCGGGGCCCACACCATCGGAAAAGCCTACTGTGGCACCATCCAGTCGAGGCTCTACAACTTCAACGGTACCGGTGGTTCTGATCCGTCGATTGACCCCAAGTACGCAGATTACTTGCGACGCAAGTGTCGCTGGGCATCTGAGACCGTTGATCTCGACGCCGTGACTCCAGCAGTGTTCGATAATCAGTATTACATTAATCTTCAGAAGCAAATGGGAGTCTTGACGACTGATCAGGAGCTTGTTAAGGACCCAAGGACCGCTCCACTTGTAAAGGCTTTCGCAGAGCAGCCGCCTCAGATGTTCAGACAGCAGTTTGCTGTCTCGATGGCCAAGCTGGTCAATGTTGGTGTTCTCACTGGTGAAGATCGTATCGGAGAGATCAGGAAGGTTTGCAGCAAATCTAACTCCAGACCTTACTAATTATAATTATTTTCCCTCATGAGTTTCTAAAAGAATCTTTTATTTCTTGAAAGTATTTTCTTGTTTGGTTTAAATTTTGAGCTCTTTTCAATTGTTATTTGTTGTCTGAACAACAAAAATGTGAATCTTGATTTATACTCAGAATTATATTCGTCACAAGCTATCTTGACACTCGTGAGGTTATATGTCAAAGGTTCATAGTGTTAATAGAATCCTAAATGTTAACTATCAATCAAGTAAAAAGATGTGCTGATAGCTTTTGGTGAAAGAAAATGAAAGCTGGGAGACATAATCAGAAGTCTTTAGGGTCTCTATAATATTGAAGCTCATGGAAAAAAACATAGTACAAAGGTAGATATATTCTAGACATTCAAGAACCTGACAATTTAGAGAGAACATAATTATGCAAGTCGAAACAAACCAGTAGAAAACCAACCCGTTTAGTTTCGTTTGCCTCGAAGTACACCCTTACTGCGGCGATTCTTCATCCCCATCTTAAACTTCTTCTTCAACTTCCTCCCGATAGGTTTCAGTGACTTGTTTTTCTTCTCATCATCCATTTCCACATCTGCAAACAACAGATAGTCCAAAACAGAACATAGCCATATTACTAACCCTTTCAAAGATATAGAATCAACTCAAACTATAGTTTCCAAAGGACCAAACCAAACAAATGAATTACCTTAAAAAGAAACTACAATACTTGTAAGATGCAATTGTGAACGAAATTCATTATCAAGAAACCAGGATTGACTCAGTGTCCTCTGAAGTCACATTGAATGCTATGCACTCACAACATTGAATTTGATAAAGTCACATTGCAATGAAGAAAGTGAAAGGAGCAAAAGACTTCCCAAGAGTAATGAACTAACTAAACCTTCAAATTTTACAACTAAAATGAGTAAAACTCTGATGAATTCCAAATGCTAAAGATTAGCATAAAAACGTAGCTTCTTCAAGCGTTACCTTCTCTAAGAGCATATCGAACACAAAACGAACAAAATCAAACAAATCAAGTTTACATGGAGAAATTGACGATGCTACATTTGAATCGAACATACCCATATCGTTGGCGATAGCAGCGGAGGCAGAGGCAGACTCAGAGGACGGCGTCGCAACTTCCATGAACGGAGAAACTGGTGGTTGACGAACTGGTAACTTCGGAGCGGCGAGTGCGGCTTCGATAGCGGCGGATTTGGCGTCTTCTCTTGTTAGAGTGAATGATTCCTTCTCCACTATTTCTCTCCTTATTGCTCTTAATCTCTTCACTCTCTTGCATCTCATTGATTTCGCCATTGTTGCGCTCGTAGTCTAAGCTTGAGGAGAGTTCCGAAATTAGGGTTTTGACGGAAAAGGGAGTTTTTGATTTCAGCGTCGGATTGTTTATATATCGTCTAAACCTAATTGAGGAACTGAGAAATTGCTCGGTTCTGTTTGGTTACGACTTTTAACTGCATCTTGTTCACGATTAGAGCCCTGTTGTCGAAATTGTTGACCCCTAAATTTATGTTTAATAGCCCAGTTTAGGCCCAAATAAGCAGAGAAGAACGGTTGCGAATGTGAAAACCCGAAAATACCCCTCTTCTTCTCCCTGCAGATCACACAGTGTTTGATTCCTGAGGTGAATCTGAATCCATTGTCTCCATTTGAAGGAAGCTGTGACTTTCTCGTCGAATCTTAAATCTCTACCTGCTCAACTCCGGGTTAGTATTCTTTTGTGTGGATCGGTTGTGGAGTTTTTCTTCGTCTTGTGATAACGTATGTGTTGTTGTGATTAGGGATCAGATCTTTGCTCTTTTGTTGACATTTGATAAATTTCGATGGATTTAGCTTTGGATTGAACTTGAACGCTTCTGCTGAATCATAGAGCTAGAGTTGGCGTGCTTTGTTATACGTTCTCGTGATTGAAATTCGAAAAGCAATGGAAGTGATTATGAATTGCGATTATGACTTAAGAGAATCAATATTACGATCTTGTGATGAATAATTTTCATATCCTTCTCGGCCTTTTTGTTTTACAAAATCGAAATTGGAGAAGACTCTTGTGGAATCGAAGAAGTAAATGTTAATATTACTGTATGGTTTCAAGAGTTAAGAGATTAGAATTAGGTGATGTGTATTGATTATGGTGGTTTTGTGGTTGGTGTGAGATAAAGATGTGATGGTTTTGGTTTGATAGCAGAGATGTACAGTAATATGGGACCTCAACCAGGGATGCCAAGACCTCCAGGAAACCCTGAGCCTGGTCCGTTTGGAAATCCATTCACTGGAGCTGGCTCGGGATTTATTCGTGGTGGTTTGGGAGCATATGGGGAGAGAATTTTAGGCTCAAGCTCTGAGTATGTGCAGAGCAATGTAAGTGAACTCTTGATGATTCCATATCGCACGTAATATCTGGTTTTAATGGTTATGAAGTTGTTTTTGACTCATCGTCTAAAATGCAACAGATAAGCCGATACTTCTCTGATCCCCAATACTATTTCCAAGTGAATGACCAATATGTGAGGAACAAACTGAAGGTTGTTCTGTTTCCTTTCCTACACCGGGTAAGCAAGCTAGTCTTCTCTGTTCTTTTCTCTGTTTGGACCTTCTCGTACCAGCCATTGATCAAACTATTGCGGATTCTGCTTTAAACGCTCAGGGACACTGGACCAGAATATCTGAACCAGTAGGGGGTAGGCTCTCATACAAGCCTCCAATCCATGATATCAATGCGCCGGACTTGTACATTCCGTTTATGGCATTTGGTACCTACGTTGTTCTTGCTGGCCTTTCATTGGGACTTAATGGAAAGTAAGTTATATAATGAGTCCTCTCCCTATACTTCTCTCTTAGAGTTTTAGTCTTAGGCTTGAATGGTTGATGTGAACACAGTGATTATTAATCTGTTACAAACCCTTATGGTCTATAGGTTTACACCAGAAGCTTTGAACTGGCTGTTTGTGAAAGGATTGGTTGGTTGGTTTTTGCAAGTGATGCTCCTGAAAGTAACACTTCTATCACTTGGTAGCGGAGAGGCGCCATTACTAGACATTGTAGCATACGGAGGCTATGCTTTTGCTGGTCTGTGTCTTGCGGGGTTTTCCAAGATAATGTGGGGATACTCGTACTACGCATTGATGCCGTGGACTTGTTTATGCACTGGGATTTTCTTGGTGAAGACGATGAAACGTGTTCTGTTTGCTGAAGTAAGGAGTTATGATTCGAGCAAACATCATTACCTTCTGCTATTTTTAGCCTTGGTCCAGTTCCCTCTTTTGATATGGCTTGGTAACATTAGTGTTAATTGGCTTTTTTGAAATGGTCTCTACGTTTTTTGTGAATTCTTATTGGCACTTGTAACGTAATTTGAATGTTCTTGGCGATGTATGCTTGTCAATTCTATTCATATGAATGACGTGAGGAATGCGTTATTTTGAACATTATTGTATTAGTCTCGTTCTAGTTTTGATTCTTTTTTTGTGTTTTTTTCTTTATTCCATTTTATCTTCATAACTATGCTTGTAGAAAAACTTCAATTCGATTGAGACATCGGAAAGGAAGCAACTTTAATTGAATTTCCCTTTTTCGGTATCTAAAACAAAAGTGGCATGAGCTCCATCCACCGGAACAATGTAAGTTTTAAATAATGGATTTGACATTTTAATCATATGCATAACATTTAAAAACCAAGATCATTTCAGCGAATATGATAATTTTCTCTCCTCCCACAAGTAGAACATATAAAATATATTGTGCTAACTACAATTCATTCTAATCATTCTATTATTAGAGACTTAGTCTCTCTGCTAAATAAAAATGCATGTTTGTAACCATTTCCCTGACTTTATATTTAAATTAACACATCATGACCTATTAAAAAACACATCAAATTCATGGTCTCCCTTATATATTTTGGTAATAAATAATGATAAAGTTAACAATTAGGTTAGATATCTCATTAAATAATCTATGTTGATTAAGCAACTATTCATGTCTCTTAGTAATTGTCACATCGGTGTTTGGATGATTCTACCTTAACCGAGATGGTACTTCAAAAGACTTCTGCAGTTTAAAAAGTCAATGAAGTAAGCATTGGTCTTGATTTTTGTGATCATTATTAATAAGTTTTAAAACTTTACTTCTTGGGTTAGATATGTGATTATATAAATAAAATTACATATGATTAAACAGAATCTTGTGGTTGTGGGACTTAACTTAAGCCACCCAGTTTATTTAACGTTTTCCACTTGATTAAGCTTCAAGATTAGAGCTTTGAAAATAAAATGATAGGATCTCACGATTTGCCTTACATTCTAAGAAAACATTATTATTTATTTTATTTTTCTCGTAAATAATGTAGAACAATAAAATTTAAAATGACAAGAGAGAAGTTTGTTGAATCAGTAGTTGCAGAGACATGGTTATGGTTAGTTCCGCTGACTCTGTCAAGTCATCTTCTCTCCCGTTTACTTTACGCTCACATCTCTTTTTCTCGAGAAAATTCCTCGAGAAAAAAATATCGAAAACAGAGAGAGACATCCAATTTCTCTCAAAATTCAATTCTTTCTCTCTGAGTTTTTTTTTCCCATCTTCCTTTTATTTCCATCACTTTCCCATGAAAAACAAATAGAAAATGAACAATTTCGAATCTTCTTACTCTGTTTAAAGATCTCACTTTCTCGGAAAAATTTACAGAAAAATCGAAAAACAGAGATACCCATTTCCGGAAAAAATTATTACTTTCCGACTTGCTTTCACTTTCTCAGGAAACAAACGTAAAACCCACAAAATAAATTCTAAGCCCAAGTTTTCAAACTCTGTTTTTTTTTTCTAATCAGAAACAATGTCTTTGATTCATAAAGGAGCCACCTTGGCTCTGTTTCTAGCGTTGACTATGGTGATCACCGGAGTCTACGGGAGATTCATCGTGGAGAAGAGTAGCGTGACGATTCTAAACCCTTTGGCAATGCGGTCTAAGCATGATGCAGCCATAGCTAACTTTGGCGTTCCTAATTACGGTGGTTACATGATCGGCTCCGTCGTTTACGCCGGTAAAGGAGCTTATGGATGTGACTCTTTTGACAAAACTTTTAAACCCAAGTTCCCTCGGCCTACCATCTTAATCATCGATCGTGGAGGTAACTGTTTCATTCGCATATACTTCGTTTTTGATCCAAATTCCTCTGCAAATTAGTGAATGTTTCCAGCTTTCAAGTTTCTGGTTAGAAATAGAAAGTCTTGTCATTTACATAAGACTTGTCTCAATCTTAATTTAATTGTACAATAACTCAAAAGCTCTCTCTTTTAAGTCTTAGTTTTACATCTTTCAGTCTCCTTTTTGATACAGTTTGCTCTGCAAATGAGAGAAGATTTCAAAGTTTTATTATTTACATAGGAGACTTGTCTCAATTTATTAGAGAAGAACTAGAAACTCTCTTTTAAGTCTTAGTTTCTTTCAATCTCCTTTTGATCCAAATGCCAATTACCTCTGCGAATTTGATATGTTCCATATTATGTTTAGATATAGAAAGTTCTGTCATTTTTACATATGAGATTTGCCTCAATCTCAATCTAGTTGTAGAAGAACTTACAGCTCTTTATGTTCGACAAAAAGAAGAATTAGGGATGGTAAATATTTAGTTTTGATTCGTTGTTTTGTTGCTTTGTTTTGTTTTGCATTAGAGTGCTACTTTGCATTAAAGGTATGGAACGGTCAACAATCCGGTGCAGCAGCAGTTCTAGTAGCTGATAACGTCGATGAGCCATTGATAACAATGGATTCACCTGAGGAATCCAAAGAAGCCGATGAATTTATAGAGAAACTCAACATTCCATCAGCTTTAATTGACTTTTCTTTCGCCAATACCCTCAAGCAAGCTCTTAAGAATGGCGAGGAAGTAGTCCTGAAGATAGACTGGAGCGAGTCATTACCTCATCCGGATGAGAGAGTTGAGTATGAGCTATGGACTAACACGAATGATGAATGTGGTGCGCGGTGCGATGAGCAGATGAATTTTGTTAAGAACTTCAAAGGGCATGCGCAGATTCTCGAAAAAGGAGGATACTCTTTGTTCACACCTCATTACATTACATGGTTTTGTCCTAGAGATTATGTTTCCAGCAATCAATGTAAGTCTCAGTGTATAAACCAAGGGAGGTATTGTGCTCCTGACCCTGAACAAGACTTTGGTGATGGATACGATGGCAAAGACATCGTTTTCGAGAATCTGAGACAGTTATGTGTTCATAGAGTAGCGAAAGAGAATAACCGGTCTTGGGTTTGGTGGGACTATGTGACTGATTTTCACATCAGGTGTTCAATGAAGGAGAAGAAGTATAGCAAAGAATGTGCTGAGAGAGTAGTTGAATCTCTTGGTAAGAGACATTACAATTATTTTTCACCCGTTCTTCGCATTTCGCATCTTACTTTTTCTCTTATTCGCAGGTTTGCCACTTGACAAGATTAAGAAATGTATAGGTGATCCTGAAGCTAATGTGGAGAATGATGTTTTGAAAGCTGAGCAAGCACTTCAGGTCGCGGTTTTCTTCTAGAATGCATCTATATTACCGTTTTTGAAATTTATTCACCAAGATTTCTTCTTTCTTACTTATAGGTAGGACAAGGTGACCGCGGGGATGTCACAATTTTGCCAACATTGATCATCAACAATGCTCAATACCGCGGTTTGTTTCATTCCTTCTCATTGTAACAAGTTTGTCTAGAAACAAGAACTAAATCTGCTACCGGAAATTTAAAGATGCTTAAGTTTGTAATCTGATTCATTGCTCAGGTAAACTCGAGACAAATGCGGTACTAAAGGCTATATGTTCAGGATTTAAGGAAAGAACAGAACCGGGAATCTGTCTAAGTGGAGGTTAAACCAATTCCCTTGTAAGCTGACCTCTTTGTGGTAATAGAATATACTAAAGAACTCTTTTTTTACACTGTTGAAACAGATATCGAAACAAACGAATGTCTTGAAGCAAATGGAGGGTGTTGGCAGGACAAGAAATCTAATGTAACAGCTTGCAAGGTACTTGATTAGAACCGATGAAGTTTACCAACTATTATCATCTCTTCGATATTCAATAAGTTTTACACCTGAAATTGGATTTTTTTTCAGGACACATTTAGGGGAAGAGTCTGTGAATGCCCTGTTGTAAATGGTGTGCAGTATAAAGGAGATGGCTATACCTCATGTGAACGTATGTTCTTGAACTTCAACATCGATATCTTGTAGAAAACTTCATTATAAACATTTTGTGTTCTGGTTTGAAAAAGAAGTCATCATTGCTTGAATGTTATAACAGCTTATGGCCCTGCGAGATGCTCAATTAATCAAGGAGGCTGCTGGTCTGAAACCAAAAAGGGCTTAACTTTCTCCGCTTGTTCGGTTAAGTGACTCTACTTGTTTTGGCTTTTTCAGTAATAATGCCATAAAGTTTGAGATATTTTCATCCTCATTTGTAACAAATTTTCTCCAATTGTTGAATTCAGAACTTGGAGACATCGGGATGTCGCTGCCCTCCAGGCTTTAAAGGAGATGGTCTTAAATGTGAAGGTGAAAACTTTTATTTCCTCTAGATTTCAAAATCTCTCATCATGTTTACTTAAACTGATTCTTTTTTTTTGAACAAACACTTAAACTGATTCATCTTGTTATATCTACTCTAGACATTGATGAATGTAAGGAGCAATCAGCTTGTCAATGTGATGGATGCAAGTGTAAGAACAAATGGGGAGGCTTTGAATGCAAATGCTCTGGAAACCGTCTCTACATGAAAGAACAAGACACTTGCATAGGTAAGTGTCGAAAAACAAACAATAAAGATGTAAACTTTGTCAGATTCTTTTGAAACCGTCTCATTTCTTGTTTTTTTCGTTTCTCGCAGAGAGAAGCGGATCAAGAATCGGGTGGTTCTTCACGTTTGTGATTCTAGCTGCAGTTGCAGGCATCTGTGTAGGTGGTTACGTATTCTACAAGTATCGTCTCAGGGTATGTTTTCACAATTTTGTTTCCCTCTTCATATTCATCATCATCATGAATCTCTCTAAATTCTAATGATAAATGTTTTAACATTTTTTTGTGTTAAAATCCAAAATGCAGTCTTATATGGATTCCGAAATCATGGCGATTATGTCTCAGTACATGCCATTGGAGAGCCAAAACACAAACGATCCAATGACTGGTGAATCTCAACAGCAACAACTGAGATTAACTTCTGCAGCCTAAGTTTTTTTTTTTCAATTTCTGCAGCATAAGTTTATAATTTCACTTTTTCTTTTTTATAGATGATTTCTTGTTGTATTAACCTTCAAGTAAAGTTATTCATAAAGAGCTAAAGATGAAAATTTTCTTTTTGTTTCTCCTCAAAGAAAAAGACTTCTTTTTGAGTCATTTTTACTATTATTTTTGGTTGTAGATGGATACAATATACATGCATTAATATTTTAAAAGGAAATTTGAATTGCAAGTGTGAACAACAAGAGCTCTCAGGTCATCTGTTAAGATACAGATTATAAATGTAAGAGACTATGGGTCTTTTTGGTCATAAACCAAAGTATGAGGCTTTAATCAAAATAATGTAAGAAATTTGGGGTCATATATGAATTTCTGTAAAATGTAAGATATTGCTCGTCGGAAAGGAGTCGATTTCTGGGATGACCTTATAGGTTAGATTAATTTCTCCTCTAACCTTCATTTTTCTACGTGACCTTCATTCTTTACAACATTAGTTGTTCGACTATTTTACCTTTTTTTTTTTTTAAATGTAGGATAGTTGCTAGCTCGGATACCAATATATTTCTAACGATTCTTTAATTAAGAATTTTGTTAAAGATGAATAATTTAAACATTATATGAATTTATGATAATGATCTTTCTATATTTAAAATACTTCGTTGTATACTTTTAATAGTTAATTCTTGGGAGGTTTTTGAATCTACAGGTTTTGATATACTTTTTCTGGTTCTTCTTCGTTTTTTAATAACCTTATGCTTTTTTCTAGATGGTGCATGATTTACTTCGAATTTTAAAATAGATTGAAATATTTCATTTACTTTAATTCGTTCTATTTTTTCATAGTTTATATTTTGGTGTGAATTACTTAATGCATAGTTTATCTTATATGATATTGTAAAAGGATGGCTTCCTTCTTTGAATAAATTTTTTCTTTCAAATTTATATTGTAAGATTTTTGATTGATTAATATGTTTATCTTGTAAAGGCAATCTTATTTGTAGGGTTAAATTTAATTTAATTTTCTATATTTTAAATTGCCAGTTCCTACTGCGAGTATTTTATCATTTTTATCTGTTATTCTATTATCAATTAATCTTAGTGTTATTGGTGTGTTTATGTTTTCTATAAATGTTCCTTTTATTATAAATTGAACTGTATTTAGATGAATATATTTTATCGATGATCTTTCGGATGCGCTTTTAATTGTTGATATTCTTTTTTTCATATGATCTAAATTAATTAAGGACAACATTACTTGCCCTGATGCATCTTCTATAGGTATAGACTCTTCTCCAGACATTACGCCATATTTTACAATGTTTTTTCTTCCGAATTTTTATACCATTGTTTGAGCTTATAATTTGTAGTTTTTTCGATATCAAAATATTCTTTATCTATTAATTTTTGATCTAGATCTATACAGATATCTTCAAAGAATTTTTGTTCATTATCTATGCTAGAAATTATTCTTACCGAATCATCTGAGTATGTTATATCACTCATTCTATTAGTTTTGTTTTCCATATCGTTATATCAACTCTCTTAATCTATGTTCTTCCTTTATAGAGGATATTTCTGATTTTACAAATTCTGATAAATTTATAATTTGTGTTATACTTGATAATTTTACATCAATATTCTTGGTCGAATCTATTTTATAACTTAATTTCATTATCTCTTTGTTTATTGTTTTTAAATGTTTTAATCTATTTAATAATACCAGGTCTGGGTTCGTTGATGTTGATCCTTTGCTCTTCATGCTTCTTTTATCGTCGTTGCTTTTTGCTTCTTATTGTTTTGATTTTTGGATAGGTTCAGGATATAGGGCGTCCGGAGCTTTACCTCTCGCCTTCTAACCGTCGGAGCTTCACCTCTCGGTTAGATGTATCACCGTTCTGGGATACTATCCTTACTTAAAGCTAAAACTGTGTTTTGTTTTAGATAGAGAAAACTTTTATTTCATTCAAACTTGATATCCTTTTAAATGAGAGGATAGTGCCTTATATAGGCAGATACATTTTCTTAGGGGCAGAGTTGCTCCATAAGAATTTGACGCATGGCTACATAACTGCCATTTCTTTCTGACGCGTGATCTTTTTCTGGACCACCATTTACATTATGACTCTTTGGGACCACTATCTTTATTGACGCGTGGTTAGGTACCACTCAAACTTTTTGTGACATATAGTCACATGTCTTCTTCTGCCGACGCTACATTATTGCCGACGCTACATTATTGCCGACAAGGTTTTATTCTTCTTTAGATGTGGATCCCTCAGTAGACCCTTCTTTGATGATCTCTGTCTCTTCGCACTTATCGCAATGGTGTTCTGGGAGATCTTTTAGCATTTCGCATGTGATGTATTTATCCTCTTCTAGAAGTTCTTTGAATGGGCCATTGATCTGAGCCATCAACAGGCTTATCCTTCTTAGGGCTTTCATGCCATCTTCTACTGTTGGTGTTCTTGCTAGGGAGTACATGACTACCGCTGGACTTGAGTAGTTGACCTTATAATTGATTTTCTTCTCGTAATCTCTCAGGATTTTGTGATTGTGCATCACTGCTGCTCTTATCGAATTATACCAATCATCTTCAGAAAAAACTCCTTTTTCCATTCTTACAGGGTAATTGTTGTTTGATATACCGATCTGTAAAACTTGGACTGGGCTGATCTTGATTTCTTCATTAATTTCTTACGGGAGTGTTGCTGTAAATCTAATAAAGATTTCTCGTTCTTTGGCAAACCTTGTAAAGTAGGTTCTGATTGCCTGTTGTAGATCGATGGGAAGTTCTGAAATTTGCTCCATCTTGTTGATGTATAAGGTGTCTATTAAACCACAAACATAGAAATTCTGGATTAATAGTGCCCTTGCTTCTGGAAGGAGGACAACTCGTGAGCCTCCTCTGGTTCCAACTGGACAGAACCTCATTGTTGTGTGGACCTCTGAGTATCCTGTGATCATATCTTTCAGTTTTTGATATAGCTCTGGTGTCAGCTTCTTCATTTCTGCCTTTTGTTCTACGGTTGGGATTGCTGCAATAGTAATTGGTTTTGGTTTTTTTATCTCCATAGTGTACATTGGCTTCTTGTCTTCACTCTTGCTGGGAAGCTTTTCTTTAAATGTACTTGATTCTTCGAAAGCTTTCTTGGCTTCCTCCATTGTAGTATATGACTTGTGAGTCATGTTTTTTCCATTGACGTGGTTGTTGACGATGTGCCAGTCGTTGTATATACCCCTGAAAGGTCCGTCTGAGATGACGTAAACCTTCTTCTTCTTGATATGGGGCTTTGGTTCCTCTTCTTCTTCTTCTGTAACTTCTGCCCATTTTTGTCTGATTTGTGAGACTCTAATGGATGCAAGGTCGTCTTGTTGTTCTGAAACATTTGATGTTGGGATGATTGATGCTGTTTATTGTTGAATGACATCTTCTCGGTAGTTTCCTCCAAGTTTTTCTAGAATTTGTTTTAGTTCTTCACTCTCCCCCCCGGATAACCGCGAGTTCCTAAAGAATGATCTGTTCTTTTTCTTGTTTTTGTCTGAGCTGGTTGGTGATTTGTTTCTTTAAGGCCTCGATTCTCTTGTTAGTGTATCTGCTAGACTGTTTTATGAATATTTTACTGTTTTGATGTATGGCTGAAACTGGTGTAGCTTCAGTTGCCACCGGATAAGTCTTCCTTTTCCATGGTCTTCGTGAAGTTTGTATCTCCAAAAACCTGGTCTATAGGTATTGTCAATTCTAAGTTCGAATCGAGTTCCCATTAAATCTATCTTCCATTTTGAAAGGACTCGTATACAAGCTAGAGTTTCTTTCTCGTGGATAGAATAGTTTAATTCCGAATAACTGAAAGTTCCTGAAATGTGCCGACATAACCGTTTGGGTAAAAAATTAATGTTAGCTAATCTGTGACTACTGGTATCCTCTTCGATACTTTGTCTTTCAATAGTGTATAACTTATTGATTCTAGAGATACCGTCGTAGGTACCAGTAGACAAATAGTCTTTCTGTAAGGATAATTCCTTTTATCTTTTATAGGTATTCCCATATTATCTAAGCCTAATAGCTCCTTTCCATTTGGAATGGCTAAAAGACATCCTGCCCAAACTTCGTTTGAAGCATCTGTTTCTACAATAAGGAAGTCCTTAATTGTAGGATTATATAATTCTGGAATTATTTGAATTTGTTTTTTTTTCTTTTTACCATTTCTGTATCTTCGTTAGTCCATTTCCATGGTACTTTCTCGGATATTTTTTTCTGTAAATTTCTTCGTTCTTTTGCTAATTATTTAGGAAAACCTTGTTCTGCTATGTAATTTAAAGCTCCTAAGAACCTTTGTATTTGTTTTCTATCTGTTAGTTCATTTGGAAATTTATTTATTTTTTCTTTTATATGAGATGGTAATTTTAAAGTTCCTTGTTCTCCTACTTGTAAACCTAAATATTTTAATTCTTTTTGTATTAGTTTACTTTTTTTTTTGATATTATTATTCCTTTTTCTTTTATTCTTTCTAAAACCTTAGTTAAATGTTCTATATGTTTTTCTTTAGTCCCTTATGTAAAAATTAATATTTCATCTATATATACTATGCAAAATGTTTCTAATCCTGCTAATGATTTATCCATAAAAGACTGATAAATGGAAGGTGCTTATTTTAAACCAAATGGTAAAACATTCCATTCATAATGCTTTTGTGGAGGGCAGCTAAATGCTGTTAGTTTCTTGGTTTCTTCGGATAACCAAAGTTTCTAATATCCTGATTTTGCATCAAGTGATGAAAACCAATTTGATCCTTTTATTTTTTCTAAGATGTAATCTTTTCTGGATAATTTATATGAATTTCTTATTGTTGCATCATTCATTTTCTTATAGTTAATTACCATTCTTCTTTTTCCTCTTTTAATTTTATTATTTTAATTTCATTATAATTTTCTACATAAAATGCAGGTGCTGAATGTGGACTACAACTTTCTCTAATAATACCTTTTTCTAATAATTCTTTACATTCTTATTCTCTAACAGAATAAGGAATTCTGTTTGGGACATTTATTTCTGCGTTTGGATCTTTTAGTTTTATTTCAACTAATTCGGTGTTTTTATTTTTGTCTTTATCTAAAGGGTCTTTACTACAAACATCATCTAATGTTTCTTCTATTGTTTTATAGAATCTTATTGCCTTTAAGGTTTCAGTAATATTATCTATGCGTAATTTTATTATTTCGTTTCTCGTTATAATTTTTGTTTCTATTTCTTTCGAAATTTGTTCTATTTTTTTAGTTTTTTTCGTTTTTTAAATCCGGACATGTGAGTTTTATAGTACTTAATGTTTGTATAAATGGTTGATGTAGTTTTAGGAAATTATTCCCTATTATTAAATCTAATCCTGAATCATGTAAATATATTGTCCTTATTGGAAATTTCATTTGTTCTAATTCTATAACTTGAAATTTTAATCCAAACCAGATTTCGTGTACAGATTTGTCTGCTACGATAATCTTTATTGGTTTTTCTAATTTTTCCCAATTTTTACTTATATTTTTTCGTCCGAAGCAAAGTGTTGCTCCAGTATCAATGTAAGCTATTAGTTTTTTGGAATTAAATCCAATTCTTATAAATGTTGCATTAGGATTACTCTTCATTAGAATTTTCTCCTTCATCAGAAGATGAATAATCAAATTTGTATAAAAAATTGTCTGATTCTACACCAGATTCTAAGGGTTTTTAGCCTTGTTCATATATAGTTTTTAATGCGTTCATTTGTGTCTTTTTCCGCCTAGGGCATTCATTTGCATAATGACATATTTCTTAGCAAAGCCAACATTTACATATTTTCTTTCCCGATGGACAATCTTGTTGTTTAGTTCTTTTATAATGATGTTTTATTTTCTTAAAATATTTTCTATATGATTTTAATAGTATTTTTGTTTATTAACTTTTTCCAATGTTTTATTCTTTTATATTTTTTATATCTTTTTGGTTTTTTACAACCATATTCTCCTATTTGATCTTGTTGTTTTTCACAACATAATCTAATTTGTGCTTCCTTTTTAATTTTATAACTAGTACATTGGTCTAATAACCAAGTTTTTAAAGTGGAAATCATTCCTCCTAAAGTGTTTTCAATTAATCTTTCATTTATTCTTTGTTGATGTGTATCTAGTAATTTCTCTCCTATTGCACTAGGTAATTTTCCAAAAAAACAAGGGTTCGGCTTGTTTTCTTCTTATATTATCTAGTTTGTAGAAATATTTCTTATATTCACATATATAATTGTCTACATAGCACATGTTACATATTTTTAAATTCATTAATTTCCTGTAGGCTTTTTGAATTTCAGCCTCTGATTCTGATTGGTTTTCTGTGTGTTTTTCCTACAAATTCTATTAACAGTAATTTGTATATATTATCTATTAAATTTATATTAGAGATTGAACGTTTATTAATATGGTTTCTGTTTCTATAGGTAATGATGTCAAGTATTGCCTTGCGATTCCTATTGATTTATGTATTGTATAGTTAAATATATCTTGTTTTCTTAGTAATTTTAATTCTTCATTTAGTGCAATTAACAATTTTTGTGTACTATACCATGCAGTAATAACATTTTCAGGTTCTTCTACACAGTCTATGTCTAATGTATCTTTTTGCGTGTCTGGGTTTAGCTTAGGTATATATTGATTTGGTATTTTTCTAAATTTTGTTGAAAAATATTCTTGCGAGTAAGGGTCATTTTCTCTAGTTCTTTTTTCACCACTAGTCTGACCTTCCTCGGTTTTAACATAATTAGGATTTTGGTAATCATATTGATTATCATTATCTATATCATAAGGATTTCCATCCTCAGATTCGTATTCGTAAACTATTTCATTTGTATCATCTTTCTGATGTGTTTTTATTGAAAAGTTGTTTTGTTTATTATCTCTATCATCTCTCCCCTTTATGTCAAGAGATGACATAATATTGTCAAAATGTTCTAATGGCAAAGCTAATGTATCTTTACATTCATCCATGGACTGGTCTAGTAATTATAACTGATGAGTTCTCAGTTTTATTTTTCTTTTCGGGAATTATAATTTTTTTATGCTTATGATCGAGTATTTTATTTAATTCAGTTTTTGTTAGACAAATAATATTTTGTTTTTGTTCAATTTGTTGTAATGTCTCTATAATGTTAGATCGATCTAGTATATGTTTTTTTTTTCTTTAACATTTATTTTATAATCGTTTTTAATTCTATAATTTTTTCTTTTGCATTTTCTAACTCAATTTTAATTGGTTCTTTATTATTGTAACAATGAAATTTTATTATCCATGCTAACATATCTGAGATATTATTTAATTGAGGATTATCTGTGTGAAATAGATGTGGATAATTCTTTCATGGTTCTATTTCTGATAATAATTCAAAACATATATTTTTTTGTTCAGGTATAATTATGTTTTCGTGCGGTTGATATTTATTATATATAACAGCATATTTTACTAATTTTATTTCTTTTAATATTTTTCTTATTTTTTCTGATAATTGTTTTATTTTATTTTCTAATGATTCGTTAGTCATTTAAAGTATTGTAAATATAACGATTATAGTGCTTGGTTAGACTATTGACCTGTAGTATAAATATGACGATTAAAGTAGGTTTTTTGGTTTTTTATTTATTTTTGTCAATAAATTTGATAACAGGTATTATTCTAGAAAATGTGTTATTTGAGAAATTGTTCCGGAAAGAGAATGCTAGAGAAAAGGAGAGATGGAGAACGCTTTGTCGCCGGCAAGCGAAGTGGCTGCAAGAGTATCGTCTCTGTTCGTTTATCCGATCAAATCATGTAAAGGAATATCTTTGTCTCAGGCTGCTCTCACTCCCACCGGTAATAAACAGAAACTAGTTTATTCTTCCATTGCCGAGAAAATTTTCCCTTTTTGAAAACTCTTATTTTTGGTTTCGATTTCGATTTTTCCTTTGGGTTTCATATATTAGAGCTATTGCTTCATGTGGGTTTAAGTTCTTGAACGACATCGTTGCTTAGTCCGTTCTTAAGGGTCACCTTGAATCAGTAAAACTCCTTGTTTGCTTCTGTTTCAGATGTTGTGCTCTTGTTGATGGGTTCTTATCAATTTCTTGATTCTTTTGATTATAATGAAAATTTTGGGTGGTTTAAGTATTCTTTGTGCTGTCCTCCAATGATGCTCTAGAGTGTATAAGACTAAGAAATGTGAATGATTTAGTGGCTGTATTCCAAAACAATCTGATGAAGTTTGCCATTTTTTTCTGTAAATATCTGAATATAAGCTATTAGCTGTTGTTATTTTGAGAGCTCATGAGTTTAATTTTGTGTGATTTGTTGAGGGGAAAGTAGAAAAGCTAAGTTATTTTTGGGGTTTGGTTGCTTAGGATTTCGATGGGATCGAAACTGGTTGATTGTCAACTCTAAAGGAAGAGGATTGACTCAAAGAGTAGAACCAAAGCTTGCCTTGATTGAAGTAGAAATGCCTAAGCATGCGTTTGCAGAGGACTGGGAGCCCGAGAAGAGCTCAAACATGGGTCAGATTGTTTTATATCTTCTTTTTCAGCTAACTTTTCTTTTACGAAGATGGTCTTTTTCTCATCTTTTTGGCTGCGTTTTCTATTTTCAGTGGTTAGAGCTCCTGGTATGGATGCCCTTAATGTCTCCCTAGCTAAACCCGACAAAATAGCAGACGGTGTCTCAGTTTGGGAGTGGTCTGGCTCCGCGTTAGATGAAGGAGAAGAAGCATCTCAGTGGTTTACAAACTTTGTTGGGAAACCTTGTCGACTTGTTCGTTTTGATTCAGGTTTCGTATACGTTTTCCTGTCTTAATCAGTTAATCTGACAGATTTTGGCGGTGCATGTTTGATCACGAGTCACATGTATGCTGTTATATTGCAGCCATTGAGACTAGGCCTGTGGATCCAAATTATGCTCCAGGTCACATTGCGATGTTCTCAGATATGTATTCATTCTTGCTTATATCACAGGTCAGAAGATCAAATTCGATTTCTCTCTTTTGGTTCTGCTCTAAATAGTCTCATGCTGTTTCCAGGGTTCTCTTGATTCCCTGAATAAGCTTCTGAAGGAGCCTGTACCAATCAATCGATTTAGACCCAAGTATGTTATGGAAAGTCCTAGCAAATCTCTTAAAAGCTATTATTACTTTGTAACAACACTTGATAATTGTCTCTGGGTAAATGTGACAGCATCTTTGTTGATGGATGCGAACCATTTGCTGAAGACTTATGGACAGAGATCCTTATAGACAATTTCACCTTTAACGGTGTAAAATTATGCTCCCGTTGCAAGGTATATAAAAGCTTGTAGTACTTCAAAACTCCATGAATCTTTTTTTGTTGTTGTTGTTTAAAGATAAGCTTTTTTAATTTGTCCATGATCAGGTACCCACAATTAATCAAGAAACTGGGATTGGAGGTCAAGAGCCTATTGAGACTCTGAGAAATTTCAGGTCAGACAAAGTTTTACAGCCAAAGAGGAAACCACAAGGAAAGGTAAAGACCGTGGTCCTGTTTATCATCATAAAATGAACATGACTATATGAGAGTTTTAAATGATAGATTTGAAAATGATGCAGATATACTTTGGGCAGAACATGGTTTGGAAAGATAGACTCAGCGATAAGCTGGGAAAAACAATTGAAATTGGTGATCCTGTTGTTGTCCTACGGAAACTCTCCTCTTCTGCTGAAGCAACAACTTGAAAAAGCTGGTTGTCTGATTCAAGAAACTTGCAAATTGCCATAAGCATTGTGTACATCTAGTAAATTGTAAATCTCTATCTCTCGTGTTCGATTTCACAAGAACTACACTCCACTCATATTATGAGATGAACACAAGAACCTGAAACAAACAAAGTTATTATACACAGTAGAAGCGAAATAAACCTATGACTTCAGAGAAACCAAAATAGAAGAAGATATGTGTTCATCGGTTATTTCTGCTATCATAGATCTAGTAATTTCGTAAAAACAAATTTAAAGAAAACAAGATTACGATAGAGGCCTAAGAAACTATTAAACATTAACATTACGGGAATTATAAAGCCTTAGTTTGCTCCCAAGTACCTTGTAACACGATTATGACATAAACACAATAAAAACAGAAAGAACAATATTGCTTAGCCAACAGAGTGATAGAGTTCACACGAAACCTGTAAAATGAAAAGTCGCACTCATACCCAAAATAGCTAGACTCTTCTACATGAATTTGGCTTTGGCCAGCTTAAGTCAGAGAAAACAAGAATACTCTAGAGGTCTTAAAAGGAAATTTTGATAAAATAATTAGTTTGATCCCAAGTACCATGTAACACAATTAGATCATAAACACGACCACCAGAAGAAACAAAATGCTAACAAATTTTTTTTCTTCTGAAAAGATCATTTTTGGGTCATCTTTACTTTTTTATTTTATTTTTGTTCCTACTCTTTTCATTGTTGTAGATTATATGCTTTACAATTTTGAAGGTTAGATTTTGAAACAAGCAATTATTTGTATTGAAAGTGTGAAACAGCAAGACGCCTCTATGGTCATCAGTAAATTTACAGGTTGAATTAGGATTTCGATTAACAATGTTTTAGAGCATCCGCATCGGTGAGAAACTCATTTAATCTCTCATCAATATAATATTATTATTTTTAGTGTAGAGAAATTTAAGAAACTCTTATTGATTTTGTGTGTTTATTGGTGAGAGACCAATTGAATCTCTCATTGATATAATATTATTATTTTAGTGTAATTTTAATATATAATTTCAAATTATGGAGCTTGTTAAATAGCTAATTTTAATTTATGATTTATAAAAAATAAAAATAAATATACTATAATATAATCTATTTAATTAAGATTTTAAGTTTTGATTTATTACAATAAAATATTAATCAATTATGAAGTGACATATGTCAGATTCTCATGAGTCTCTCCCATGTTTTTATTTGAGAACTGATTCTCAACAATTCTACCCATTTTCTATTAAAATAATATAATTTTCTTTTTCATTTTTATTCTTGAGAACCCTTGAGATTACCAATGCAGATCAGACTATGTGTTATGTTTTTCATAAATAATAGTTTGGGGCTTTAATCAAATAATATGAGAACTTTGCGGGTTATATTTGAAATTCTGTGAAAATATGTTAAGGAGAGTGCTGGAGAGAGAGAGATGGAGAAAGCAATACCTTGTGTCGCTTGTCAATCGGATCAGCGAAACTCATGCATTCAATCGCTTGTTTGCTTCTGTTTCAGATGTTGTCCTGATCTTGTTGACGGATTCTTGATGTTTCAATATGAAAAGTGTGGTGTGTTCTAAGTAGTCTTGAATGTGACTTTGTAACTTAAGTGCAATTACTTTGGTGGCTGTAATCCAAAACAATTTGACAAGTTGATCAATTTATGTGTAATTATTTGACAATAGGCCTAGTTGTGTGATTTGTAAGGGACAAAGAAGAAGAAATGAGTATTCTTTGGGGTTTGGTTGCGTAGGATTTCGATGGGATCGAAACTGGTTGATTGTGAAGTCTAAAGTAAAAGGATTAACTAAAAAAGTGGAACCAAAGCTTTCCTATGGGAGTGGTTTACAAACTTTGTTGGGAAGTCTTGTCGACTTGTTCCTTTTGATTCAAGTTTCATATAACTTTACTTGTCTTAATCAGATAATCTGGCAGCTTTGACTCCATTGTAAAGGATTGTCACAGTGCTGAAGAGCTCACGTGTTTGCTGTTATATTGCTGCCTCTGAGACTAGACATGTGGATCCAAATTATTGCTCCAGTCCTCTGAGATCAAAAGGGATGGTTTTTGTGGAGTTTCCGGCGTGATCTAGGTTACTTGAAGGAGAAGGTTGTGAATCTTTCACGACTGCTTGGTAGTGATGAACCCTAGAAACACCAAAAACATTATAACTGCTTGGTAGTGATGAACCATAGAAACACCAAAAGCTCTATAACACAAACCCTGATAGGGAAGTATGAAGAGTGAAGTTACAAGAACATGATATTCTCAATGTAAGCTGGATAACAATACATCCCTCGAGCACTCTTACCAATTCCATGGATACGTCTAAACTCTTGGTCCGCGACTAAGGTCACATTTTAAACTAATCGAACCAATCCGAAATTGTTCAACGGCAGATACATCATGGTTAAGCTTTAATCAAAAAGATTTCAGGCCTTTACTAAACCATTATGTAAAAAAAAATGTCTGATTAAATTGTTTGTTTACGTTAAACATTTTGCACATAGAATCGTGACGTGTACAAAACTTAAAATAATCAAATTTCTATTTTCGAAATGGGCGACATTTGTGTTTTTTTTTCAAATTTGAAATTTCTATATGGCCCGTTGAATAAGATCGTCTCATAATTGAGAAACCCTAAATTCTCATTTTCGAAAAATGTCTGTAGAAGAAGCTTAGCCGTGGTGCAGATTGTTTATGCCACCGGCGATCAGGACCTAGAAAGGACGTTTTCTCAATTTATCTGGAGAAGATGAGTAGCGGCCGGAAATTAGGATCTTGGAAATGGCGTTCTCTCAGGTTATCGATTCTATGGTGAGTTACACGAGAGATCAGACTTAGTCAAGCCAATTCCGATGATTTTGTTTCTCGATGGAGTTGTTACCGAGTTATGTTTCTCTGTTAGCTGATTCGAATTTTGTAATTGTTACTTAATCTTCCTGATTTTACTAGCAATTGATCGATTTTGTTACTTACATTAGTATTTGTGAATTTGGGATTTATTTGATTTGGGTTTGACAGATCATTAACGATCGCAAAACTGGATGATCAAGAGGATTCTGATTCGTGACCTTCAAGGACGAGAACGAGTTTCAATTAAGAGGAAGCGACGGTGGAGGTCGTGGTGATGGCCGCCGTGAGGTATTGTGTTTTCTTTTTGAAAATCAAACCCAAATAATTTGATTTTTTTCTTCATCGATTACATACGATTTTTATCATAATTATATCTACTTTGTCATAATTTGTTGTATGTTCTGGAATTTTTGGTTGGTTTATAATGAAACTTGTAGAATTCATTATGGATGTGTACACGACGAGGAAAATCATAGTGTTTTCTTTTTGTCTCTCAGGGAACAATCCAAATGGCAATGAAAACATTAGAAGACACTCTTGGACTTTTCAGAACTAACTGATGGCACTAAAGCAATCAAGCCTGGTTCTGCGGCTCTTCTAAAGTTTCATTTCTTGTTTATGAACTAAGGTACATTCCTCATTGTTCATAAGTGTGGGTTAGGTCGTTAATCAGATAAGTGAACGAATCTTTGGTGTTGACTTACTCATTTATTTTGATCTTAAAAGACTATATGAGTTGATATCTTGTCCGTTCTCTTCTCAAATTTTTGTGAAGGGAGCAATTGGCCAGTCTATCTCCTTGGACGAAGTTTGATGTTGTGTCACTTTTCTTCTGCAACAGCTAATTGCATAGCCAGAGAATTCTGTATGGGTTGTTTGCAATCACTCACATAGATACATGCATTTCTTCGTACACATATACACATACGTACATTATTAATGCATATCATTCATGCATACATGAAAGCATTCATACATACATACATACATACATAATATACATTGCACACATACATACATATTTGCGTATGTAAAACATGTAAACTTTCTCACATGTACCCATTCATAATAACTTCCCTGTTTCTTTGATTCGTTGACTTACTCTTGATTCCTGGATTTGTCTGATTCTTTGTTTACTTGGTTGCTTAATTTCTGAAATCATTCTTTGCTTCCTTGGTTTTTGTTTTACTTCCTAGCCTCCTTCCTTGGTTTCTTCCTGTATATGATGATCTGAAGAATATTTCTCTCTTCTTTTCTGTCAAAAGTATACTTGCTTTTGAGGAGGTACTAACTACTAAGCACCTTAAATCTGTTTGTGTCAAAATATAATTGTGTGAGAATTAATATTCAGGATGCTTCTTTTTCTATTGTAAATAAATAAACAAGAAGCAGGCCTATGGTGTGCTTGTTGAGATTGGTCATGCATACGCACATGAGGAAAATGGTGGAGACAATGAGAAATTACATTAGTACGTTAATATGGTATGTTTAATACAATCCTGACATTTTTATTTCAGAATCTTTGTTTTTTTCTTTTTGTGTCAAGATTGATTATTTACCTCTGCTATAACCGTCGTAGGTGCTTGGTAGCTTGGATGGAGAGAAAACCTCAGATTAATAGTAATATTGTAAGGGCGTAGCTCGTTTGACACGTGAGTTCTCCGACCTCATAGCTATTGCTTACAATTTGCTTTCTTCAACATTGCTTCTTCTCTAGAGGAGAAACATAGAAATTACAAGACATAGAAATTTTCTTCCATTTCAAGAGGCTACAAGCCTACAACTTTATGTTGCTGTGAGTTATTTATCTATGAGACTCAGTCAACTGTTTTCGTTTTTCTGAAAAAACAGGATAATATAGGCTTGTTGAAGGTGTTGGTGGCTAAAACATGCGTTGTATTACTACACGCAAACTTCAAAGAGCATGGTCAAAGGCTTACTTAAGTGGCCAAGGAATGAATTATCTTTTCTAATCAAAGGTGCACATCTAATACCTTTTTTTTATAACCGCAGTATGCTCTTGCTGACGCCTGTGGTGTCTAGAATTTAAATTTCATATTTCTGCGGATTCTTGTCCTTTTTTAGGGTCATGTTGGTATTATAGATGAAGCTTCGGTTGGAGATGCTTATCAAGAAATGTGGCACGAAGGTTTTCAAGTTGTGAAGCCTGAGGAACAAATGAAACTTCTAACAAACATGAAAGGTTTGCTTAAAATGTTCAAATTTGTCTAGATTTCAATATCTGTGTTAACTCTTACATTTTCTCTTGGTTCATCTCAGATCAAGGAATGTACGGAGAGGATATATGCAACTGACTCTGGCATAAGTAGATCGCAAAAGAAACTTCATCAAAGTATCTTTCCAACTCAATTTACAGATGTTATCATAGAAGTTTCTGAATGTTCAAGTACTGATGTTCTTGGTTTCTGTTTTCCAGGGCTAGTCAGTGGAATATGTTCTGATTTTTCGATGGGTTTTTGAACTCTAGAGTTACCTTCTAGTTTCTGAAGTTTAATCATTATCCCAGGTATGTCTTTGAAAATTTTCTTCTGCGTAGTATTTAGGTTTTTGTTTTATAACCAGAAGTTATCGTCTCTTTTGTTTTTATGACAGTAGCAGAGTTCGTTGCCAATGGACTTTGTGAACCAAAAAAAGTTATATAGTGAGTGAAGAGGTACACAGACCAATTACTTAACAATATGGTCTTTCCTTTGACAGCGTCATATCCCAACACATAGGACGCATGGATCCACTCATATGTGAATACATGTGTGCATACATACGTCCAGCCTATGCAATACATTAACTTGTCTTACTTGCTTATTTCTTTGTTTCTTTTGCTTTTTCATTGCTTAACTTGGTTGCTTGTTTCTTTCGCTGCTTAACTAATATTCTTGCTTCCTTCTTTGATCTTTGCTTACTCAATTGCTTCATTTATTTCTTAATTTGCTTGCTGCTTTGATTCTTTTTTCCCTCTACTTCTTTCACTGTTTGCTTACATGTTTAACTTTTTTCTTTGCTTCTTTGTTCTTTCATTGTTTGCTTACATGCTTAACTTGTTTTTTCATTTCTTTCACTGTTTGCTTACAGCTTAAAACGTCTACTCGTTCCTTCTTTTTGCGTCTTTCATTGCTTGTTTCTTTACTTTTATGCTTCTTTCATTCGTGGTTACTTCTTACAAAACGTTGTAATTTTGTTTGCTAACCACCATTATTAATTATATCAAATTGTGTTTTAGTCTTTCGTCTGTTTTTATTTTTATCTATGTTATAATATTTTATTACTTTTATCTCTTTACATTTACAATTCAACCATTTTTAAATGTAAAATTAAAAGTAATAAATACTTAAAATTAAGTATAAATATATTAAATTTGACCATTTCTAAATGTAAAAATAATTACTAGTATAATACTAGAAATGGTAGAATTTTATTACTTTACATGTAGTTTAAGTATTTATTACTTCTATCATTAGTAAATTTGTTAGCGCCGATAGTCTCGTTTGTATTCTCAAGTGATTGAAAAAGACATAAACATCATTTTTCAAATTTAATTTGTAAAATAAAGATTGAAAGTAATTCCATTTTTCTAGCTTTGTTCTTCTGACTGATACCAAATAAAAATTAAACCCAGTTTTTATGTAATAGAAACGAAATTTATTAAAATTGTGTTATACTTTTAAGTTATTGTTTAAATCAAATTGTACCGGACCCTGAATTGGAAAGAAAAGAAAACAAACCGAAACTTCCACTATCGATTCCAGTCCCTTTAACTACTTCAACTTCAACTGAGACAAAATGTAGTTAGAGCAGACGAAATTCTTTTCAAAATACAATTTTACATACAAACTAGTTTTGGTTCACGCCGTCTTCTGATACAGAAACCATAGCTCCGCCTCCGTTTCACGTTGGGAAGCCTTGTCGACTTGTTCGTTTTGATTCAGGTTTCATATACCCTCCATGAATCTTGTCTTTTGTTTCATTGTTTAAGGAATAATCAGACGTTTTGATCTTATGTCCATATGTGAAAAGTTTAGCTAAGCCAGCAGAATGATAGAGCTTAAGAAAAAACGAAAAACAAACTAAATAAAGTGAAAAATAAAATAGCTAAGCCAACAGAGTGATAGAGGAGGTAAGCTAAGAGTTCGTACTTGTTCTGCTGCGTGTTCTTCACAGATTGAGTGGACTTGGAGAGGTCACGAAATGTATGCCGGCGTTGTTGTAGTTTTGGCCTCTCTCTCTTCAGCGAGCAACGACTGTAAATCGCTTCCATTGGCTAAGCCATTGAACTCAACAGATTTAGAAGGCATAGCTGGATAACGTCTTTGACAGAAAGTCATCAGTCTTTTAACTGACTGAAGATACTTGCGAGTGGTTTCGTTGTTCATGATGTGAGCAACACTGTTGGTGCAAATCTTCTCTCGGGCAGAACGTTCGTGAATACCAACCATAGTCACACCGATGGGCCATGGTGCGTTCCCGATGGCTAATTTGATGAATTGGGCCGTTGCAGCGAGGTAGTCCCGCTCTATCCAGCAGTTAACCATCACCATTAAACCTTGACATATGTCAGCTGGTAAATCCTGCAAAATTTGTAGTGTAGTGACTATATATTAATATATAAGACAGAAATGGAGAAACTTGCTTGCTTTGCACGGAACATTCCAGGCTAACAAAGGGCTCAAACAAACAGGTTGCGACTTGCTATTCAACATTCTTAATTAATGTCTATGTATATGGAGCTGACAAAAAGAAAGCAAGATTGATGTGTTTACCTTGTTCCGGCATAAGTTGAAGAGAGGAGTTAGATACCTAGCACACTGGTTAAACGTGGCTAGCATCTGCTTCCCTGTGGCAGTTCTCCTCTGAGTGTTTTCCATAGCATCAAGCTCCTGCTTCCATTCAATCAATAGCTTCTTACAGAACACAAGGATCTTGTCCTCGTCGCAAAAATCCTCGAAATTAGCAGCTGCTTTCAAATCCTCCTTATCAGCAACGCCACTGAGACTGAGCTCATCATCCTCATCTCTAGTCTTTCTCTTCCTATCCATGATACCAGTAATCTTATGCCGCTTCTTGAGCTCAGCGATGTCACGCAAAAAATCGTTAGTCTGTCCTTGAGTCATGTCGTCGCTATCCACCTCCTCGAACAATCCTTCCTTCAAGACGTACTTGAGTCGATCGAGCCGCGCCTGCTCATCTTCTCCGAAGAGAGTCATCGGCTGCTTGAGGAATCTCAAGCGACGAATCACTTCCTGACTCGGGATGATCTTCTCGTCGGTTAGGGTTTTGGAATCAGCGATAGCAGCAGCGTCTGAGGCGGTGGACGTTGATGCAGAAGCCTTACCGAATGAGGCGGCGGCTCTCCGCTGGGATTTAAGCTCCTGCTCGCGTCGTTCTTCCTCTCGAAGCTTCTTTATTTTCTTTTGCTCCATCTCCGATCGCTTGAAAAACTTCTTGCCACCAGATTCCTCAGCAAGACTCTCTCGTTTCTTCAGAATTTCTTGCCTTACCAGATCCATCACGACCTTGGTTTGTTCAGAATTTCTCAATGACGAAAATTAGGTATATCAATCGATATAAATATGATAATATATTAAATAAAAAAATGGAAGTTTCTAATTCTATGGAAAAAAGGAAATCTATTCATTAATAAGTTTATATATTCGGAAAAGAAAATTTGTTAATATACTGTATAAAATTGTTGACTTATTTCTATTTAAAGGAGATTTGTTACAATATAATTTTAAAAAAAGCAAAGGCCCATTATCCTATCAAATTGTTAAAATATTATACTATTAACCTAACTCTATCTGCGTCCCATTTGCAGATGATTACAGTAATATTCTGATCTTTATTTTTTTCCCTAAACTAAAATTACAATCTTTATTTTTTGTTAAAACTTTTCCGAATTTAACTCTCCAATCATGAGCAATAACTACAAAAGCTAAAATAATTTTAAATCTTAATAGCTACAAAAGCTAATATGAAAAAATGTCAAAACAATCACGAACTTAATCAATACAGTCAATTGAGACATGTATTCACGTATTTTCTAGATTAAATATTTATTTATAGTTAACTTTTAAATAAAGCATGAATTTCACGTTTACCATGCCAAATAAGGCATGACGTTAGCATTGACTTAACTCCGTTAGTTTGATCCATCAGTTGACTTAACATCGTGTCATCTTTGGCCTGGTCAACTTAAACTTCATGATTTAAATGAAAGTCAACAAAAATTAAGGTTTTATTTAGTTTTAGCTTATATATATATATATAAATATTTAGTTTTAATATAATATTTAGTTTTAATATATTTATCTTATATATATATTTAGTTTGTATATATTTTTAGTTTTAATATAATATTTAGTTTATATATAATGTGTTTTTTTATTTAAGAGAAATTCCTTAAAATACCACTAAAATAGGTTTGTTTTTGGTTTTCCAAAAAATACCATTATTAGTTTTATCTTTTAAAAATACCATAAATTATTTTATTTCTAAAATACGACAAAAACTAAAAAAATAATTATAAAAATTTATAATTTAAATATTTGGGTTTGAGTTCACTATTATGGATTAAGGGTTTAATATTTTGGATTTGGGGTTTAGGGTTTAGTTTTGAGGGTTTAAAGTTTAGTTTTAATTTTGTGGTATTTGTGAAAAAAAAAATTGTGATATTTTTGGAAAATAAAAGTAGAAATGCTAATTTGTGACCAAAAAAAAAGAAGTAGAAATGCTACTTTTAGAATTAAAACTTGTTTTGTGGTATTTATGAGAATTTTCCTATATATAATGCATTTTTTTAAACACAAATTTGAGGTATGAAATCGCGACTTGCCCAATTATATATATATATATATATAAGCTATATATAAAAAAACTAAATATGATATTAAAACTAAATATATATATATAAGCTAAATATATATATATACTAAATATATATATATATATATATAAACTAAATATTATATTAAAACTAAATATATATATATATAAGCTAAATATATACATATATATATAAACTAAATAAAACATTAACTTTTAGTTGACTTTCATTTAAATCATGAAGTTTAAGTTGACCAGGCCAAATAAGCCACGACGTCAAATCAATTGACAGATCAAACTAACAAGGTTAAGTCAATGTTAACGTCATGCCTCATTTGGCCTGGTCGACGTGAAATACATGCCTTATTTAAAAGTCAAATATAAATAGTTGTTTAATCTAGGAAATACGTGAATACATGCTTCTATTGGCTATATGCCTATATTGATCAAGTTCGTGATTGTTTTGACATTTTTCCCAAAGCTAATATAAAGCTTACTGAGACGTGCAAAGTGAATTCATCCATCAATCTAAATTGAAGGCATATTCCCTTAAACAATTCATTTCAAGGAATCTTTTGTAATTCTTTATTAATATTGCATTCATTTTTGATTTTCTTATTAGAAAAAATGAACTTTTAAATTATGGATGCTTTAATCTTTAACTTCGAAAATACTATTTTAATGTTGAAGATTATGTTGCCTTTTTTACTTAATAGATAACTTATGTTGACGTTTAATCGAAAAATTACGAGATTAAATATCCGTTAACAAGTTTGAGACAAAGAACACAAAGACAAGGACAAGGACCGTAAAGACATTTTACCCTGCAATCTTTCGATTTAACGGCATGCTTTAAATGACACCGTCAACATAAATTATCTATTAAGGTAAAAAGTCAATGTAAGCTTAAACATTAAAATGGCATTTTCAAAGTTCATGATTTAAACTTCAACAATTTGAAAGTTCAGAATTTATTAAACATTTTTTCCTTTTCTTGTTATGCAAATGTTGGTTAATATCTAACAAATTTGACTTCATCACAAAGCTATACTAGAATTTCTATCCAACCTAACCTTATAACCTCAAGAGACTATAAATAAGTTTTTTTGCTAACAGAAAACTATCACATCAACTTAGATTTTACCTTCTTTTTTTTTTGTTAAAAGGCTTATAGATTTTACCTTTTAACACGATAATAAAGCATTTTCAGAATACATTTGTCTATCTTAGAGATTCGAGATCTTACAAATCCGCATGGTGCGTCCAAATTAAGATTCTGCATTCATGCACAATATATTGCAAATCTAATGAGACTCTTGAAATGACCTTGACAGATGAGAAAGTAAATTTTCATGTACTGAAATTTGATTCTAAATGTATTTTTATTATTACCCAACTTAATCTGTTTTATATATTAGAGAGCAAATATAAGTGTTTGAGTTTCAATCTTCATCTTTGTGTTATGGATGTGTCTGTTGAAACTATAATAACTCAATCTGCATTAAACTCCTAGATGATTCATTTGAGCAATGCCCAAGTGTGCAAAAAATTATTCTTATAATGATCTAAGTGTTGTGTTTCTTCTACAATCTATACTCATTTTTCTTTGTCTATATCTACTAGATTCTGTTAGACTATAAATTTTCAACTCAAAACCAAGTGGTAATAATTGGAGTGACTCATATTTTTTATATACTAGTCAGGATTTCTTGTCTCTTTCCGATATGAGATGATGGCTCTTTTAGCCATTAATCTAGGTATGTTCGGGCATGAATCGGCATTATCAAATTTATAGATCGGGCTAAGTAACGTGTGGATCAAGTTTTGATACAATATTAGACTACGAGCTTTTAAGTCAAAACCGATTGGCAATGAATAAAATAACCCATATATTTTAAAAATAGAATATCTCTTACTTTTTTTCGACATAGGATATTATTATCCCTAATAGATTCAAGGTCTAGACCCATAAGCATTGTCTATTTCACCTTCGTTGGAAAGACTCCAAATTTTGGTATATGTCGAGAAAGAAAAATTTTACATATGGCGTAATGCTTAAATTGTTGCTACGATTTTGTCCAAGCCAATATGTTACTAACGTGTCATATTCTGAATTTAAGAATCCTATTTAGCCGCCCTCGATCATTTTTTTGTGTGACCAGGAGTTATTATTTTATACTACGGTTTAGAGGATATTAATATTTTTGGTATTCTCGCTATGTTTTCTTTTTACCTAGCCTTCACTGACTCACTGATATATGTGTGTAATAATTTAGACCTCGAGTATTAAAATAAAGAATCAATTAGAGGAATACACATAATTTTTACAAATATTCATCATTTTTTTGGAATTAGAGATAAACTCATGGAGAAGAAAGAGAAACATTTGGCCAACTTTTTTTCGGACCAAACTGTCTTCGGAACAATATGCGAGAAGATTCTGGTCTCTGTTTTCTGTAGGTGATATAAACGATTGTAGTGTATCAGAAATAGATTCAATGTTGGAGATAACCGCTGTAGCGTATCAGAAATAGGTCCAACGCTGGAGAACATACAAATAAGTGGGATTCACATCATTAAATTCACTGGTGACGTCTCTTCTGCTATGTAGACGGATGTCGGGCTATTTACAACTTAAATTGAGATTCTTACTGCAGTGGCAAACGATCGACTTTTGTAGAAGACAAACATCTGACGTGGGGACCACATACGTTATCCAAAGATATGTAAACATATAGAAAGATATAATAATATATAGAGAATATTAGAAAACTAGGTAGTTTTTTAAACATAAATTTGAAGAATAGGTAGTTTTCCGTTTGTTTGTTTTTTGGGTACTTATGTAAAATATCAAAATTGCCACTATTCAACTAATGCAATAAATAAACAAAAATTAAAATTTTATTAAATTAAAAAGAAATACGCACACAATAATTTTGGGTTTAGAGTTTAGGGTTTAAGAAAACTACCCCAAAAATATCGCTACATGTTTTCAATATTATCTCAAAATAATTAAAGGTAAAATTGTCCATTAATAATTAGAAAAAATTAGAAGCTTGAAAAAAAACAAAAATTAGAAACTATCCAAAAACCAAATAAAACACTCGAAACTACCCTATTACTAATTAACTTTTCAAAACTGCCTATTTTACTAAAATTCTCATAATATATATCATAACATATATTCATGATATGTCAAACATATATTATGATATATGTTAAAATATCATGATATGTCAAACATATATTTTGATATATATATATATTTAAATATCTTGATATATAAATTTATATCAAGGTTTATAAATATATCATGATATATTAATATCTGATGTTGTAAAAATTTTGATGTTTTTTGGTGACTGATTTCAAAAACATTGTTTTTTGTTTAAATTTGTATTCAACTTAACATGTGAATAAAATAACGTTATATGTGAATATATAACACGATAAACATATATATTACGAGTGTAACTACGTTAATGTCATGAAATATATAGTCAAAACGATACTAATTTATCAGATCGTCTTCTTCTATCTTCCAATTCCCATGGCTAATTTCGGACAATCTCTCTTTATAACTCTCCAGCCGCTTCAAAGCATGGACAAGCTCAATCGTCTTCTTCTCCGAACTAATTACCAAGATCAAAAACACATTTATATCCCTTGATGAAACCTAACACTTTCTCATCCTAGTGAACTCCTGGGTTCCACACAAGAGAGCCATAGCCAAATACCCACATCACTATTTCTGCAATTAATGCTATATAAAGACGAAATATACTAATTAGACACAAATCAAGATTTTGTGGAGGCTAAATGTCAATGCCAGAGAAAAAGGACCAACATGTAAAGACAAGAGAAGTACTAAACACACATGTGCACTGAAAAATTAAAACAAATCACGATGGACCAGTGTTCCAAGTGTTATTTCCTCTATAAACCTCAACAGATAAGCTTAGTTTCTGGGTTCTCGTTCGGACAACTCAGAAAAGATAAAGATCCAAATCTTTTTCATTTTTTTTGTTTCAATTTGAAAAGCACGGAAAATTTTCTAGGTAAGCTTAAGAGTTTTCCATAGCAGTAGTGCATGTGAAATCGTAAAGGACATGATACACCAAAATTTTGGAACAAAGACAAAACCAAGTAAACATGTTTTCCAAAATTCTAGAAAGAAGGGGAAAAAAGGATTGACTTATTTTCTATTCAGATTTGGTGCAATAACCATATAATCAAAATAAAATAGTAAGAACATTTTCTTGGATTTCAATAAACATAATCACCACACAGAGAAACCCGCTGAGAAGATGCAACAGAAGCTACTAAAACCAAAATGTGGAAGAAGAATAAAAATCAAAACTTTACCCTGGAGCACGATCTTCGTGAAGAGAAAAATCAATACCACGGAGAGACAAGATCTCCTCTCTTAATTAGAAAATCCGAAAAAGCTGAGAAACTCGTGGGAGGAGAGATTACAGAGACAAGTTTGAAGAAATGACGTCGTAACGGTTCATGTGGAGCTGGTTGTGGTAATGAGACCACTTAGCTCCTTTCTCCTTCCTTCTCTCTCTCACAATCTCTTTATCTCTACTACTTCTCGAGATGTATTTCTTTACAAAAAGAAGCATCGCGTATGTCGAGACGATTTCAAAAATATCATTATGATTCTGGTGTGCAAGAAGACGCTAAATCTGTGACTGCTATAAGGATAAAACGATTTTTACGTCATGAATGTCATCAAACCTTTGACTAAAATATTTTACATTAGGATATGAGGTTTCCCTTTTTGTATATTTTTTTTTATTAATGATTAGAATTTATAGTTGTGAAACATATGATTTAGTGAAGATTGATTTTCACTTTTTTTCCGACTGGCTCTCTCATATTTATCAACTAAAAATATAGTTATAGTCAAACACAAATAGAAATTTAAAATATCAACTTAGAAACTCTGTTCGTTTTCTCTGGCAAAGAAAAAAATATAGAATAACTAGTTACAAGAATTAAGAAATACAGTGACTGCTGAGTTGACCAGAAGAAAAAAAAAAAAAAAAAGTGACTAAATAAATGCCAAGGTGGATGGAAAAAAATAAAATAAATTAAATGCCAAGGAAACGATCGGCGTTTCACGGACTTCATAATGTGGAGCAAACATGGGCCTCTGATTGGGCTCAATAAAGCCATTTTAGAGTTCTTTTCTTCTTTTGCTAAATTAGAAATTGAAAATTTGAAACCTTTCTAAAATCTGTGCCGAGAACGCAATTGTTACCTGCGACTAACGGTAAACAAACCCTAGTTTCCACTTCTTGCTGGTTGAAATTCGTCCAGATTCTCCTTTTGCATAGTTTGGTGATCTTGACGGTCTCTGCTTTCATACCCAAGTACGTTTTCTAGTTTAGTTTCAGGGATTACTCTCTCTTCAGCGTTTACTTTTCTTGCAAGGCTTCTCTGTTTCCTCGTAAAATCATAATGAAACTTCGTTTCAGGGTTTGGATTTTTCTTCCGCATTTAGTTACTTTACTGGATTCTTGCAAGACTTCTCTGTATTTCTCTTCTTGGGAAAGTCATTATGAGAGCTTCGTTTTAGGGTTTAGTTCATGATTTCTCTTTCATTTTACTTTTTTTGATTCGTTTTTTTTTTGATTGTGTGTTTTTCTTCCTGATAAAATAGCTTCGAGAGACTGGTTGGGTCTTCAAATTTTTTTTTGTTGGGATTGTTTCTAGGGTTTGATCTGTTATGTCTCTTCTCTGCAGGACATGTCTGCGAGATCTGACAAAATCAGTCGGCTTCCAGCTGATATCCTCTCAAAGGTTTTGTCTTACCTCCCTTCAAAAGTTTCTGCGTCGACTTCCACACTCTCCAGTATGTGGAGGAATGTGTTTCATCTCGTCCCCGTTATCGATGTTAAATGGAACTTGATTGATTATCCGGAAGAGCTACAGGAGAGAAATTTGAAGAGTTTCTTACAGTTTATGGATAATATGGTGCAGACACAACATCCATTACACATGTTCTCGGTAATCTGCGACGTATCGGTAAATACGGTTCGCCTCAACAACTGGCTCACTCGAACCGGAGCACGTCGGGGTCTTCTCAAGCTTTCTCTATGCGTCCGTGGTGAACCTGGCCAGGTTTTGATTCTGCCCGTAGGCCTGTCTTCTCTTGTCAATCTGAGTATTGGCCATAATCTCAGGCTCCACCTGCTGGAGAATACTTCTCATCCAAAGCTGGAGACGGTTCGCTTCGACCGAATTGACCTACAGGGTAACCAAGAGGGGCTGAGGAGGCTGCTTGTGAGCCCTCCACTGCTGACAGAGTTGTCCATACATGGTTTAGATTGGGACAGCTGGGAATCATGTGTTTTGTCGAGTGCTTCTCTGCAGAAAGTGACTCTTAATTGCCTCAACCAAGACCTGATGCCAACTAATGTGTCTTTTCAAACTCCCGCGGTTGTCTTCCTCGATTACAGGGATTATGTCTCAAGAAACTATGGATTACTGGACTTCCCCTCACTTGTTGAAGCTCGGCTAGATTTGTTGTTGACAGCTAATGATAATCTTCAGGTGGATGCTTCAGCTTTATTTGGAGGTATCTCGGGTGTTGAAACCCTCTATATGTCCTCGTCCACTCTCAGGGTATGTGTAAATATTAAAATCATCTTATGTGTATGTGTAAATATTAAAATCATTTTACTCTCATCAGGGTATGTGTAAATATTAAAACTGTTTCATAAACCTATTTTTTTGGAAATTTCCAGGTTCTTTCTAGCCGCTGTGTAGAAAAGCCGGTCTTTCACCAACTGGTTCATCTCACTCTTGCCGTTGACATGGATCAATTTTGGCCTTCACTACCAATCCTTGTTGAAGCTTGTCCTAACCTTAATACTCTCGTATTCAAGGTATAGTTAATTAACCACTCTCTCTGTTTTATTTACTTTTGATAAGACACTGTAAAAATAACCGTATCATATCTTAGGGAGACATCCACATTTGTTATGCTGATGGCGAAGAAGGGGATGAGCTATTTTGTCTACACACACTGGAAATCAGATCTTCCCTTAACAAGTTTAAGATCAAGTCGCTGGAGATATTTGTGGATCACGAATTCGAAAGGGTTATGGAGGTTGTTGAGTCTTTCTTGCTCAGACTCAACAACTTGGAGAAACTCACTATCTACCACGAGCCGACCGATGATCTTACGGAGAGATTGGCAAGGTTTCCCAGAGCTTCCCCTAGATGCAGGTTTCAGGTCTTGACACACCCTGAAGCCTGAGCCAGTATCATGGATATTTCGTGTTCTCATGACGTTTTTCGTGTTCTTATGACGTTGAATCTTGTGCGAAAGAAACTTGTCTCACAAACCATTTTCAAATTAAACAAAGTTTTGCTCGGATATCGAAGCTCGATTAAACAAACTTGTCTCACAAACCAGTTTTAACTTATATCACTTCGGAAGCTCGATTTCCTCGCTGGCTTGTTCTGGTTTCGGAGCAACAAATTTATGGGCCTGGCCCATTATCTCTTGTGTGTCATTTAATCCAGTTACATCCAATCTAAACCCAGTTTTGCTTCTTACCTCACCGGATCCCTCGTCATCTATTATTCTTTTCTTTTTTTTAATGAATTTTAAATTTATTTAACTCAAAAAACTTTGTTACATTATATGCAATCTTGTGTAAAATAATTTGAAAGGGAACTAAAATATTAATGTTTTACTCTATAAAATCAAAAGACCGAGAACCAGATGCGAAACGTGATGGTCCATGCCTTTGTATATAACTAAACTAGATTAGGTCCCGCGTATACGCGGGATTATAATTTAATATTTTAAAATTTATAGAAAAAATCTGAATAGAAAATCTGAAAAATAGAGTTAAATCACCCGAAAAAAATAATTATATAATAAAATATTGAAAACGTCTATACGAAATCATTCACCAATATAAAATCTAACAAAGTTACAATTAATTTTTTTATTTTGATTATATATAGGTTGATTTATTTCTATTTGAATAATATTTATTTATTTTTAATCATATTGAATTTGTTTTTTCAAATCGACATAAAAAAAATTTAATATTGTCATTCTGAATTTTTTTGTTCAATATCTTTAAGAAGATAGACATTTTCTGAAAAGTATAAGAAAAATCAACCAAAATTATTGGAAATATTATTTTTTTATCATAAAAATATATAAATCAACTATTTTTACGACAATCTCATAATAATAATTAAAATAATTTTTTCTAAAGAATATAATAAAAACAAACTGAAATTAGAAAAATAATTAATAATCATAAACTATATAAATATATTTTTTACGACTAACTCATAATTATAAATTAAAATATTTTTAAAAAATTAAAAGGAATAGAAATTTTAACAATAGAATGAAGTTGAAGGTATGATGGTTTTGAAGAAAATTTTTTGTTTGTTGAGAAAACATAAAACTACTTATTTCTTTATATAGAGTTCAATATTTACAATTTTTTTTAGGATTAGAAATTTTCTTAATTATGGAAGTTAATTATTTGTATAATTTACTTTATAGAATAAGATTAGTAATTTGTATAATTTTCTTATAGAATTTCTATTTTCTGAAAAATGGTAGTTAATATTTTTTTTTGGTATAGTTTCTTTATACTAATTTTTGACATTTTTTCAACTTTGACACGTGTCGAAATATATTTTATGGAAGCAAATTAATAACATGACACGTGTCAACATCTATGAGTTACTAACTTTTGAAAACTATAATAAGATCAGTTACGGATAGCCGAGTCGAATGTTTTGGTAAGCTTATCTGGCGTAGAAGGAAGCTCCCCCCAAATTGTATAAATCGATGCTTGGAAGAGGTAATGTAGAATGAATCTGGTAGTAGCTTTGAAATCTGAACCAGAAACCAGAGCCATGACCTCTTGAAAGCCAAAACAGAAGCGATGGGAGAGCAAGTCTCGAGAGAGCTTTTCCCAAATCTGCTTTGAGAAGGGACATGTGAAGAAGATATGGTTGCGAGTTTCTGTTGGTTTAGTTTGTTATTCGTGTCTTCTACTTCCGCAAGTTTAGGAATAATGAGACTTGTTCTCTCTAGTTTAATGGGTCAATTTCTGTTTGCGTTTTTCTAGCTACTTGTTGAGCTAAGTGGAGTCGTGTCCGATTCTTTAGTTTTGTTTTCAGTTATTTGCTTCTGTTTATGTAAGCCTATAAAAGGCATTGGAAAGATATGAGTAAAGGCAGATCATTTCAGTGCAATTGTGTTTTTTCTTTGAGCTTACAATTACATTTGGTATCAGAGCAAAACACGAATCAAAGTGATCAAAGAGAGAAAGAAAGAAAACAGAGAAAATGAGTGAAAGCAAGACACTTATCAAGATCCCTCACTTTGATGGTCATTACGATCATTGGAGTGAATTGATGGAGAATCTCTTGCGAGCCAAAGGCCTATGGAGTCTAGTGGAAGAAGGCTTCATCGTGCCAGCAGAAGGAGTGGAGACAACTGCAGCGCAGCAGAAGAGTCTTGAAGAATCGAGGATGAAGGATCATCAAGTCAAGCATTACCTGTTCCAGGCGATTGATCGGGTCGTGTTTGAGCAAATCCTGGATCGATCTACATCCAAGATTATCTGGGAATCGATGAAGAAAAAGTTTGGAGGTAACGAGAGAGTTAAGCGATCTCTTCTTCAAACTTTAAGGAGAGACTTTGAGGTCCTCAACATGAAGAGTGAGGAGAGTATTGATGATTACTTTCGGAGAGTAATGACGGTTTCCAACAAAATGAGGAGCAATGGAGAAGTCATGTCAGATTCAAAGATCGTTGAGAAGATCCTTCGAACTCTGACCGAGAAGTTTACCTATGTGGTGGTGTCTATTGAGGAGTCAAAAGACACAAGCAGCATGAAGATTGATGAGCAGCAGAGTTCGCTATATGTTCATGAGAAGAAATTCAAGAGATCCGGCAATGAAGAAGAAGAACAAGCCTTGATTGTGGGAGGAAGAGGCAGAGGTTCTTACAGAGGTCGAGGAAGGGGAAGAGGACGATCTTTCAACAAAGCAACGATCGAGTGATTTAACTGCCACAAGCTTGGACATTTCCAGTTCGAATGCCCAACCGGGAACAATGGAGCTCATTTCGCAGAACTTGATGCAAAGGATGAGGTTCTCCTCATGGCTTATGTCGAACTCAATAGAACCAAAAGAGGAGATGTTTGGTTTGTTGATTCTGGGTGCTCAAACCACATGTGTGGGGGGAGAAACCTATTTTGCTCAAGTCTTGACACTAGTTTCACACACAATGTCAAGTTCGGGAACAATCACAAGCTGGGAGTTGGTGGAAAAGGAGCGGTGGAGATAACGCTAAATGGAGTGAGGTACATAATCAGTGACGACTATTACGTCCCAGAATTGAAGAACAATCTGTTGAGTGTTGGGCAACTTCAAGAGAAGGGTCTGGATGTGTTATTCAAGGGAGGTGATCAGAGAGTTTGCAGCATCTTTCATCCCACAAGAGGAAAGATAGCGGAATCGATTATGAGTGCTAATAGAATGTTTGTATTATTGGGAGAATCAAGTGACAAAATAAAAGAAGAAAGATGTCTTCAGGTCGATGAAACAAATCAAGAGGAGCTATGGCATCATCGATATGGACACCTTAGCCACAAAGGTCTCCAACTCCTGCGCAATAAAGAAATGGTCATCGGTCTACCAGACATTGGTCAAGTTAAAAACAAGTGTGAGGCATGTATCAAAAGCAAACACCATCGAGTTTCCTTCCCGAAACAGAGCAAGTGGAGATCAACCGAGAAGCTACAACTCATCCACTCAGACCTGTGTAGTCCGATCAATCCTCCATCAAACACTCAGAAGAGGTATTTGATCAGCTTCATTGATGATTTTTCTCGGAAAACCTGGATATATTTTGTGCTAGAGAAATCGGAAGTTTTTCAAATGTTTAAAGAGTTTAAGGCATTAGTGGAGAAACAAACTAAAAGTTTCATTAAGTGTCTGCGGACAGACAGAGGAGGAGAGTACAACTCCAGCGAATTCAAAGAATATTGTAAGGAGCATGGAATCAAGCGGCAACTGACCACCGCCTACACTCCACAACAGAACGGCGTTGCCGAGCATAAGAACAAAACCATTATGAATATGGTAAGAGCTATTCTACTGGAAAAGGAAGTGCCAAGGAGTTTCTGGGCAGATGCAGTTCATTGGGCCAATCATGTTCTTAATCGATCTCCAACAACGATCGTGAAAGACATGACGCCGGAAGAGGCATGGAGTGGAAACAAACCATCAGTTGAGCATTTCAGAGTCTTCGGTTGCATTGGGTATGCTCATGTCCCTGATGTCAAGAGAACTAAACTTGATGACAAGAGTGTGAAGTGTGTGATGGTTGGTTACAGCAGCGAATCAAAAGCCTACAAGTTGTTTGATCCGATTGAAAGGAAAGTTCACATCAGCCGAGATGTGATATTTGAGGAGGAAAAGAAGTGGGATTGGGATGAACAGAACACTGAGCTCGAATGGGAAGACGAGTACGAGTGTGACAAAAATGAAAACAAAGAGGAGGAAGTGACTGAAGCAGCAGAACCTGATGGCAAAGATCGGAATGGAGATGGAGATTCTGATCCGCCAATTCAAGTTCAGCCAGCTGCGACAACTTCTATGGTGGGTCGAGTGAGGAAACCACCTGCCTGGCACCTCGATTACACATCAGGAGGAGATATATCTGATGCTGAAGACGAAGTGAACATGGCGAGGATTGAGTCTGAGCCGCTGGCATTTATGATTATCTCAGACCCAACAACGTTTGGTGAAGCCGTCAAACATCTAAACTGGAAGGAAGCAATGGACGCTGAGATAGATTCAATCGAAAGGAATCACACTTGGTCTCTGGTGACACTTCCAGAAGGAGCCAAAGCCATTGGTGTAAAATGGATCTACAAAACTAAGTTCAACGAGCTGGGAGAAGTCGACAAGTTCAAAGCCAGACTTGTAGTGAAGGGTTATGCTCAAGAATATGGGATTGATTACACAGAAGTATTCGCTCCTGTTGCTAGGATGGATACAGTAAGAATGATCATAGCTATGGCAGCCAAACGAGGATGGGGAATCTACCAGCTTGATGTGAAGTCGGCGTTTCTACACGGTGAATTAGAAGAAGATGTTTTTGTGGAGCAGCCTCAAGGTTATGAGGTAACTGGAAAGGAGAATTTGGTTTACAAGCTTCACAAAGCTCTATACGGACTGAAACAAGCACCACGAGCTTGGTTCAGTCGCATAGAGGCATCTTTTGTCAAAGAAGGCTTCGAAAGCAGCACTAGTGAACAGACGCTGTTCATCAAACGAGAAGGAGGTAAGATACTGATCGTAAGTATCTACGTTGATGACTTGTTGTTTACGGGCAATGATGATAAGTTACTAAATGATTTCAAGTCATCAATGAAGAAAGAGTTTGATATGACTGATTTGGGAAAGATGAGGTATTTCCTTGGCATAGAAGTGGTGCAAAAGGATGAGGGCATATTTATTTGTCAAAGAAAATATGCAGTTGAAGTAATCGAGAGGTTTGGAATGCAGAATTACAATCCTGTATGCAATCTGTTGGTTCCTGGACAGAAGCTTGGTCGAGATGAAGGAGGTGTGAAGGTGGATCCTACTCTGTACAAGCAAATAGTAGGAAGTCTGATGTATTTGAATGCAACGCGTCCTGACTTATGTTCGTGGTGAGTTTGATAAGTCGATTCATGGCTAATCCTACTCAGTTACATTATGCTGCAGCAAAGAGAATCATGCGATATCTCAAAGGGTCAATGGAGTATGGAATTTGGTACAGGAAGGAGGGAGAAACCGGGCTTGTTGGATACACTGATAGTGACTATGCAGGAGATATCAATGACAGCAAAAGCACTTCAGGGTATCTCTTCTTGATGAGCGGAGGAGCTGTTGCGTGGTCTTCACAGAAACAGCCCATTGTGACATTGTCAACAACAGAGGCTAAGTATGTTGCAGCGGCAACCTGCGCTTGTCAAGCGATTTGGATGGGAAGAGTTCTGAAGGAGATCGGTTACGAACAAGATGATGAAATGGTGCTGTTTTGTGAAAATACATCCACCATTAAGTTATCCAAAAATGATGTTATGCACGGAAGATCCAAGCAAATACGGGTTAGTTATCATTTTCTAAGGGACTTAACTAAGGAAGGAGTAATTAAGCTTGTTCATTGCAACACAGATGAGCAACTTGCAGACATTATGACGAAGCCTTTGAAGATGGTGACGTTTCAGAGGATTCGGGAGGCTTTTGGTATGAGCTTCTTGAACTGATTTCTTGAGAGAGTTCAGTTCAGGGGAGGGATTGTTGGTTTAGTTTGTTATTCGTGTCTTCTACTTCCGCAAGTTTAGGAATAATGAGACTTGTTCTCTCTAGTTTAATGGGTCAATTTCTGTTTGAGTTTTTCTAGCTAATTGTTGAGCTAAGTGGAGTCGTGTCCGATTCTTTAGTTTTGTTTTCAGTTATTTGCTTCTGTTTATGTAAGCCTATAAAAGGCATTGGAAAGATATGAGTAAAGGCAGATCATTTCAGTGCAATTGTGTTTTTTCTTTGAGCTTACAATTACAGTTTCTAACTGTGCCGAACAGAGAACACAAGCAGGAAAAACATGGGGGTTCCAGGAGAGCATCCGATCATCTGTAGTTAAACGATCTTGAGCAGCAAGCCAAGTGATAAAAGCATACTTAGGGGTTGAATGAGTCAACCATACCCCTTTGTGCCAAGCTTTGATCTGTCCACGAGTTCTAGTCTGATGCCAAGTTGCCTTAGAATTGAAAGTATGTCAAAATTGACAATCGGAGCCATACCATAGGGTCAAGTCATCGTCTCTCCCTAACCCACAGACCCACACAGACTCGATATCGTCCTCTATACGGTTTAAAATATCCAGACGGTGATGTCGACGATGATGCAACTGAATAGCTTCAGCGACAGAGACAGCGGAGGTAATACCCAAGTCGATCGCGCTCTCCCAGAATAGCCTGAAGCTGACCTAATGAGCACCAATTACCGTGCTAGAAAGAAGTGTGTGTACAATTCCACACCTCCACCTTGCAAAAACCCTTTACTTGATCCCGATATTTTAGTAACTTCCTCCATATCCAAGAACCTGAGGACATGTTTCCTTTGATTGACCAAAAAGATGAAGTTCGGAGCAGATTGTCCTTAATCCAACGTACCCACAAAGAAGACTTCAAGGAAACTATCCTCTAGATAAAATTAAAACAGCATACCTTGTTGCTTCAACTATAGATTTCAAACCGAGGCCTCCTTCTTGTTTAGGTCTACACACTTCTAGCCAAGTTATCTTTGCCTTTTTCGGGTTTAAGTCCAGACAAGACCAAAGAAAGGCAGAGCATAGTTTGTCAATTTCGCGGACACATGCAGTTGGCAAGCGAAAGGCGGATATCCAAAAATTCGTAAGACTAGATATAACCGAAATCAATAGTTGTAATCAGCCTGCATAAGACAAAAACCGGTTCTTCCAAGAACATATACGAGATCAAATCTTTTCCAGCAAGGGTAAGCAATCTACTAGAGATAGTCGCTTAGTCGTAAGCGGTAAGCCCAAATAGCGCACCGGGAGAGATCCTTCGGAGAAAGGGAATCTTTCAAGAATTTCAGCACGAGCTATAGGAGGAACTCCAACCATATAAAGGGTCGACTTCTCCAAGCTCATGCGCAGACCGGAGGCGGCTGCAAACTCCTCAAAAACCTTTAGAATACCTTGTATTGATCTATATTGACCATCAGAGAAAACTAGAATGTCATCAGCAAAACAAAGGTGTGTGAGTCTCATGTTCTTACACCACTGATGATAGCCAATATCACTAGTAAGTGCAACCTTATCCAACATCTTAGATAACACATTCATGCAAAGAACAAAGAGATATGGGGAGAGCGAACAGCCCTGCCGCAACCCTTTATTGCTTCTGAAAAATCCGACATATAGTCTAATCAAGTTTGTAAAACCGTATTTTTGTGATCGAGAAAGAAGCTGTCGTCACAAATTGTGAAACCGTATTTTTGTGAAAAAATTGTGGAATCACGTTTTTGCGGAGTTTTTTTGTAATAAATGTTATTATTTTATTAATTTATTGTTTTTTCTTTAATTTAGACATAAAAATACTTTTTAAAATGTAATAAATAAGTTTAAATGAGTACCCATTTAACTATGGGTTTACTCATTTAAAATTTTCTATATAAATGAGTTTAAATGTGTCCAAATTCATACAATATACCCATTTATTAAATGTGTTTTCAAACTCATATATTAACCTCCCTAGTTCAACCTAATGAGATGATATTAAATTAATCATATGGATTTGAAACCTATTCAAATCCATAGACCCAAAATGCATGGGCTTTTAACCATCCAAATTTATATAAACTTTACATTTTTCGGTGTTGATCGAAGGGAATGATTTACTTTTTTCAATACTGTATGTATTTCAATGCCAAAAAACATGGTTTGGAAAAGATGGATTAAGAGATGAGAAGGGAACATCAACAAAAGCAGAGGAAAGGTGTTACACAATTGTTTCATACTGTCTTTTTTTTTTTTTTTTTTTTTTTGTTTTGTTTGTTTCATACTGTCTTTGTTGGATTGATTTCTTCATTTCTTTCCCACGACCATAGATCTATTTTGCTTTACAAAATTTAATTTGAACAATCTTACACAAGATACAAGGTATAAGAAAATTATATAGAAAATACCATGCTGGTTCGAAAAGTCTTTTGACAAAGGAAGCATTTGAGTAGACTGATATACGAAACAACGTTTGTAACGTAGGTTCCAATTGGTAACATTTATTATTGAAGTTGAGTTGCAGTAAATGTAACTTGCACTAAAAATTATGTGGTAAAAATTGCTGATATATATTTTTTCAATGAAATAGATTTATATTACTTAAGGAAATTGATCTTGATACAATTGTCGAACCAACCAAACTGGTGGATTACAAAATGCAGAATTAAAAACAGACAACAAAACAACCAAGTTTTGCTAACTTGTGAGCGGACTTGTTACAACATCATTGAGTAAAGACAAAACTAACATCTTCGGATTTATTAGACCAAAATTGAATGTCAATGTGCAGAGGATTAATAGAAATATTCGTAGATACACCATTAATCACGTTAATAAGTACTTCACAATCACCTTAAAAAACTACTATTGTATAACTTTTTACCCAAGTTTGCTGCATAGATGTGATATATGTGGTGAAAATTGCTGATATATGTGGTGAGTCGTTGTAGTGAAAATTGACGATATATGTGGTGAGTCATTGTAAAAATATGTTTTACTAATATTATCAAAACAATTGACTGGTAAAATTTTTATTGTACATGACGCTATATATATTATTTAAATAAATTTCTTTTAATATTATTAATAATAATAAAGTTATCAAAAGTTTATTAGTGAATAAATGTCATTAAATTATGAACATAAATAACATTAACTTAAACAAAGTTAGTTAAAAAAATTATATGACATAGTAAATAAAAAAATCATTGATATACATTCCATAATAATTACGGTCACATCATTTTCAAATTTGTGCATTATTTTTTTCTTTTCAAATAAATAAAAACCAAAAATTTGGCAAAAAGAAGAGATTCAAATAACTATTTTTTAAAGTATATGCTTTTAAATAAAATTAAGACATCAAAATTTTTTGTCATTCGAATTAATGAAAAAAAACAAAAAAAAACTATTTTAGTTATATAACTGAATTTTTGTTTTTATTTTTAAATTAGAAAAAGGTAACTCAACTTACCACATCTTAACTCATGAGAATTTCCATGAAATTGAATTATGTTTTGATTTAACAATTTTACAAAGGAGATAACTTAAAAATATAAATCTATCATAACTCAACAAACCTCAAACTCAAATTCAAAGTTTTAAAAACAAATCATGATTGGTGGCATTTTTGAGTTATGAACATAACTCAATCTTAACACATGATGACTCATGCTACTAATCAGACCTGTAACCTTTTCTTTTTTATTCTGCTTTTTTTTTTTTTTTTTTTTGAATAACTAGAAAGTTTTGGATCAAAACTCATACATTTCCCTTAGACAAGGTCCAAACCTTGTAATCTAACTCTTTTTTAAACCAGACATCTCCGAATGTAAATCATACCCATAACTTGTTATGTCTCTGTGTTTTCAGGAATTCAGAGGTTAATCACTAGGTTATCTCATCGTTGGTATGCTTATTTTTTCCTGGTGCATTACCAACTTCCTAGAGATCTTTGTGTCAAAACATTATCTTTGTGACAAACTGATTTTTTCAAAATTCATATTCGTTTATTCTTATGAATTTATGGTTTAAACATCAATTCTACCAATGCAATTATTCAATCATTGACTTATCGAGACAATGGTTTCTACAATCAAGTTATTGGATCGATACACAAAGCCTTAGGCCAAACAATATAACATGTGTCACTATTGAAGCAAGTCTCTTTCCTATTATATAAAATCTCACTCTCTGGTCGATACATTTTAAGTTAAACAAGAAAAAAAAAGTTTGTCTTGGTTCAGATTTGCTGGGAAGGAAGGACACACGACCTAATATAAAACGGAGGAAAGTCTCATGATGCTTCAGAGATGGTTACGTGATCGATCTCTTTAACTCAAAAACATTGATTAACTCAATTTCCAATGATTCATTTCTTTCTTTTTTACAGTTTTTTTTTCTTTTCATTCTACTCCTATATTTGACTTTTACTCTTAAATCTAGAATTTGAGCAACTGACAGCTTAAGTAGCTTCTGTTTCATTCAATCTGATACCCAAAACTATCTCTTCTATGCTCTACTCAACTGTGTCTATGCATGTTTCCTTGTCTCTCTTATATTTAATCACCATCCTCATTGTTTATAAATATAAAGGGGAAATTCCATAATTGTTTTATAAAATGTAGCTCTCATTCCCAATTTCAATTTCGAACTGAGATATAACGTAATAGAAAACTCCCAACCTCGTACCCTTTTAGTCCGAGACGTAAGTTTAACCTCGCTTAATTAAATTAAACATGTGTTTGATTAATAATAAAAGCTTAGTTCTATTAGACACGTGTCTTAAATATATATAAGTCTAGTTTTGAAAAAATAATTTACGCAATTCACTCTTTCATTTGTGTTATCATCATATTGTATGGGATAAAATTTTGTATCTCATCAATTGTTAATTCGAAAAGGGGTATACCTCGGAAATTTTCGTATTTTGTTAATTAACTCGTCGAGGAACAATTTTATCTCTTTTCTTCGGTGGCAAGGAGATGATTTTGAGTTAGATCTCGGTACTCAAGGATTGTTACTTGTCGTTTATAAATGTTACTGAAGATATGACAAACGTATTCGTTTTTCAAATAGACTTCTACATGCAAGTCACTTACGCGGTTACGGCATACCGTTTCAAGGATACGTGGAGGAAAGAAGTGAGATTGTTTCCTACAGAGAGATTTTGAGGATGTTTTATTTACCATTTAAAAAAAAAACCATTTTCATTTATAAGCTAACTGTCGTTTCATCAAAAATATATAGTCCACTATATTTACTCCTTGAATTCTTTATATAACTTTATTTATATTTTATACATTGTTAGATTTCATCTACTAAAGTAAAAGTAAGGGCCAGTTGAGTTACTAGTGATCTAGGTGAAAAGTTAAAAAAGTGTGAAAAGGTGAAAAAAACAAAATAAGGTTGCTTGAAGAGTGAAGACAACCCAAAATTACCAAGTTCATAAAGGTTTTTAACTTTTTTCCATATGTGGCGGTTTCTTGAAGGTTAATATTTACTTTGAGTTCTAGAATTTGATATCTACAATTTTTTACCCCCTCATTTCCATAGATTTTAGAGCTATATAGAATTTTGATGAACAGACAATACATTAACATACACGTACGTACATATAAACGTAGGCATGCATATCTACTATATCTTTACTAAGGAGATGTATGAGATAGAAAATGGGTGAAGTAGTGTAAAATCACATTGACTTACCATATTTTAGTTTCTTTTCTTTACAATTTTTTTTTTGTATGTTACTTGATTAAATGAGTTAATAGTTTTAGTAAAAACTTTCAAGTTACCCAAATAAAAAAAAATCAGGAAAAAGTTTTTATATGAAAAATGTTTTTGACAAGAAAATGTTTTAGGGAACAAGGATCATATAGTAAAAATCCTCTATATATATAGTCGTAGATATTCTTTATAACAAAAACTACAATATCAAATTTCCTCTTTAAACCAGAAATTTATAACCATAGATCTTATTCATTTATACATTACGTACCAATTAAAACATGTATGTAAATGTAAATAATACTACACGATGGCAGGATTGGAGTTCGAATCAGTTAATGTGGGCGACAAGTAAAAACAGATCTGGTTTTCGAAGATTAAGTTTAATGATTAATTTCTATATATATATTTTTTTTTTAAAAAGAGAGACTAATTACTATTGGTTCAACTTGTAAGCGTAATTAAAAGTTAAAACCTAGTTGGGAAATGGGAAGATTGATGATTTGATAAAAACAAGACACTGTTTGGTTTCAGAGACTTCCTTTAGCATCAAAACACAAACAAAAGCGAAGCCTCTTGAGTTACTGCAAATAGAGAATATTATTACTCTTTTGCGACTTGTCAGCTTCAGATATTCTCACTTGTATATATTGTTTTCACGGTAAACAATGCCTTAAATAAGAAACCCTGATTGGACTTTTGATCTGACTCTACTCTTCACTCTTTCTTCCTCTTTATTTTTCAGTCATGATGTCTCTCTAACCCTAATCTCAAGAACTCCAAACACCTTTTATATTTTTTTTATAAACCTTGTTAAATTCTTCTTTCTTTCTTTCTAAACATTATTTTTACATATATTGATTGCTAGCAGTGATTAATATGAAATTTATAGTGTTGAACGTGTCTAGTAATATCTAAAATCTGATGTTCGTAAATTAGGTTTGAAGTGATTTATGTATGATTTGTCAAAAAGTTAGTTTTATAAGATATTGGATATGTTTCTTTTTATTTTCTACGTAAGAAGTTCAGGGACTTTGACGTAGAGGTTTGTGAGTTCGAAAGAGTTTACGATCTATAATAAAAATTAATCACTATATATAATGAATGGTTTCATATAAAAACTGAAACAACATTAAACAAGACATATATATATATATATATATATATATATATATATAGACAATAAAAAGGATTAAACTAAGTGCTATTTCTGCTATAAAGTTAGGAGCAAACTGTATCACATTACAAAAATGCATCTTAATTCTTTAAAGTGTAATTGTTTATATCTATTTCTCATGTTTAGAAATAACATTTTTGTGTGTTACATATTTTTCCAATTTTTTGTTTATATCTATTTCTCATATATTGTCAAATTTTGTGTTGGTCCGAATAAGGTAATGTGGTCTCCTCCAACAAAAAAACATTCCATTAAGGGTCTGATTAATATAACACAATCCAAACATGTCGTAGCAAATTACTTGTCTACGAGATTAGAAAACGAACTAATTTATTTAGAATAAAATAACGTTCAACGAAAAAATAAATAAGAATAAAACACAATTCTAATTGGTTTGCTTGGATATATAATAATTTTCTTTTAAAAAGTAATTGTTTGATCTTATAATCTCGAGTTGTCTTGGGTTGATCTCCACCAGTACAATTTGTCTGACCAATATAAAATTTTGAGAAGCGTGCATGTAGTTTAGGATAAAAGTTGTATATTACAAATTAGAGATAAAAAATGAAAAAGAAGATGAAGATGTGATCAAATGTGAAAAGTATTGGAGTAGTCTCCGAATTAATAATTTCGATGCTGGGCATTGACAAGATAACTCTAGAAGCTCTCAACTTTAAGAACCATCACTTCTTCTGCCACCATTTTCACGTTTATCCACACACACACATACAAACAAAAGTTTGTGAGTCAATTATTATCACCAAACTGTGGTTATAACTTAATAACAAGGCCTTTGGATAGTTGTGCTTGTTGATGTTTTAGGTTAGCTTCAGTTAATTATTGTGAATGATACATCTGTGGTTTGAGTGATAACAAATTACAAAATCGGTATATATATTTGAAACACACTTTTATAAAATTATATCCAAACTTCTTGAGAAGTTTAGACTATCTGGAGTTAAACCCTATTTTCTTGTCTTGGCTACTTGACTGGTTTAGTTCAATTTATAATATAACAATATATCAACTGATTTTTTACTTATATATATTTTTGTTAACACACAAACAAAAAATTATGTAAGCTAGACTATCAGCATAAAAAGACTATACTAATTAAGATTAAATAATTTTGAGTTGATATGAAATAAATATTAATTTTTTCTGATAAAAAAATATTTATGTACTTGTTGGAGTGACACGTTTTGTTTTTCTTGATCGTTTTCTCAATCTAAATATATGTTTTTTGTTTGTAAAAATAATTTCCTTTGTTTGTTTTTAACTTTTTATATACCAAAAGTTCTTTATATATAAGTTATATGCCACTTTACTCTTTTGAAATCAAGAACATATCAAAAACCCATGCAAGGAGCACAGAGAAAGACCAAACACTTTTGTTTCCTTTGTAACTTCTTTATTCAAACCCTATACACATGATCTTTGCCTCTTTTCCTACAATGGGTCTTGCATAACTTTCACCAAAACTTTCCTCAAAACCCGACAAATTATATCTCCCCGTTCCACATATTCCCAACAGATGAGCAAAGCACTAATTCCATTTTTACCAAATCTTGCATTTCTCAAAGCATAAACACTAAAATGGATTCAAATGTGTTCATCAATAACCCATCTTTAACCTTACCTTTCTCTTACACCTTTACCAGTAGCAGCAACAGTAGCACAACCACGAGCACCACCACAGACTCGAGCTCCGGTCAATGGATGGACGGTCGGATTTGGAGCAAGCTACCACCTCCTCTTCTTGATCGCATCATCGCTTTTCTTCCACCGCCGGCGTTTTTCCGGACACGCTGCGTCTGCAAGAGATTCTACAGTCTACTTTTCTCCAACGCTTTCCTCGAGACATATCTACAACTACTTCCTCTCCGACACAACTGTTTCCTCTTCTTTAAACACAAAACCCTAAAGAGCTACATTTACAAGAGAGGAGGAACAAACGATGATGAATCCAATAAAGCAGAAGGCTTTTTGTTTGATCCTAATGAAATCAGATGGTATCGTATCTCGTTTACTTATATTCCTTCTGGGTTTTATCCTTCTGGATCATCAGGAGGGTTAGTGAGTTGGGTCTCTGAAGAAGCTGGTCTTAAAACTATTCTCTTATGTAACCCTCTTGTTGGGTCCGTGAGTCAGTTGCCACCAATTTCAAGGCCAAGGCTTTTTCCTTCCATAGGTCTCTCAGTAACACCAACCTCTATTGATGTTACTGTCGCTGGAGATGATCTCATATCTCCTTACGCCGTGAAAAACCTCTCATCGGAGAGTTTCCATGTCGACGCCGGAGGATTCTTCTCCCTCTGGGCGATGACTTCTTCTTTGCCGCGGCTATGCAGCTTGGAATCTGGTAAGATGGTTTACGTGCAAGGCAAGTTTTACTGTATGAACTATAGCCCTTTTAGCGTTTTGTCCTATGAGGTTACGGGAAACCGGTGGATCAAGATTCAAGCTCCGATGAGGAGGTTTCTCCGATCTCCAAGCTTGTTAGAGAGCAAAGGGAGGCTAATCCTCGTAGCAGCCGTTGAGAAAAGCAAGCTTAACGTTCCCAAAAGCCTTAGGCTTTGGAGTTTGCAACAAGATAACGCTACGTGGGTCGAAATCGAACGGATGCCTCAGCCACTCTACACACAGTTTGCAGCAGAAGAAGGGGGAAAAGGATTCGAGTGTGTCGGAAATCAAGAGTTTGTAATGATTGTGTTAAGAGGAACCTCGTTGCAGTTGCTGTTTGATATGGTAAGAAAAAGTTGGTTGTGGGTCCCACCGTGTCCTTACTCCGGCGGCGGTGGCAGTGGTTCAGGCGGTTCAGACGGAGAGGTGTTGCAGGGTTTTGCTTATGACCCGGTACTTACTACACCGGTGGTTAGTCTTCTTGATCAGTTAACACTTCCATTTCCAGGAGTCTGTTAAAGACTTTTAGTTAAAAGACAACGTGTCGTTTCTACTTCTGGCGTTAAGACTGCTTGTTGTATTCAAAATTCTGTTGCGTCATCTTATTACCACTGTCTGTAGCAAGTTTATATATCTAATGTCAAATGTCTAATCTTTAACAACACCATATACAGACAGATATCGAATCGTGTACAAACCAATCCTAAATCCATCAAAATCAAGAACTAATGTCTTCAGGGAATGGTTTCACTTGAGCTTTACCTGGAGAATGAGATGAACTTTGCGGTTCATTATTCTCCTAAGTTCTTCATTGGCTTCTATTCCTATCCTCCTGCAAGATTAGCATCATTACAAAAAGATCATCCTCGAGTCATCCATTAGTCAAAAGAGTGAATTTTGAACCAGTGTGTGATCTTGTATGCTTTTACCCGATTTTGGCCCCACCCTTTCCCACAAGAATCTTGCGTTGGCTAAGTTTAGGAGTGATGAGATGCTGTTCAATTCTAAGAGACCCGTCACGCAGCTCTTTCCAATCCACTAGACGGTGCTCCACGCCATATGGGATTTCCTACAATTTGTTTCAATCAATCCTGTAATTTGTCATCTTGGAATAGAGGAAACCGATACAGAAGATAAAACTAGTAGAGGTTGTATAAAACTAGTAGAGGTTGTATACCTGATGAACATGGTCTAGTAATCTCTCCCTAACAACTTCAAGAGATATGTTCTTCAAGACTTCTTCACTCATCGTAAATGCATCTTCTTCCCATGGTTTTTTTACTGCCTGATCCATTAAATATTGGGTAAGATCTTTAACTCCAGATCCCTTAAGTCCTGATATCATGAAGTACCTAGAACACCAAAAAGGGAAAAAAGCACATTTTTCAGTCAATTCGAGAGACTTCTCGTTCATTGTTTTTAAACTGAGTTATTTTTATATCTACCTTTCATATGCCGGAAGATCTTGGAACTCCTCAGCAACCTTTAATAGATCTTTTTTTTTCTCAACGAGATCAACTTTGTTCATACATAAAATGCGCTTTTGTTTCGGATTTTCTTCTTCGCCCATGTATTTGATCAAGCGTACCACTCTTGAATCGGGACTATAGAAACCAAACAGAAACATAATTCACAAACTACAAAATAAGTCTGAGACAACTCTATTTCTACTTGCCAATAATGCAAAACCACGGTCATAGAGTCCTTAAATAGAAGGAAATAGATGCATGTTTCCATCGGTTTACAGTTCACAAACTTATGGATAGTCTCAGCGAAATGAACAAAATATGAAAAATATTAAAACAGAGAGGAAAGTAATAAGCCCACCATAAGATGCACCATTTGATGAAACTCCTAACCATACAACTCTCAGTTTCGAGATAACTTTGTCAAGAAAATATGTGAAGCTGATAAAGTACATAAACGATCAAATGACTAACCTCATGAGATGCCTATGGACATCAAACATAACAATAAGCACATCAAACAGGTCAACAGAAGTCCAAGCATTTTGCACACGAGCCTTGATATCTTTGTAACCATATCCACTTTTCTTCAGCATCAGACCCGGAGTATCGAAGAAACACTGCAAGGTTCACAAATATTAAATATTTCAATCTACTAATGGTAGCAACAACAAATATGTTAATCTCCAAACTTAACCATGACGAGTAGTGTGTATAAATGCAACAGATATATAAGAGAAAACTTACAACTTGTGTATCCCCTTTTGTCAATACTCCTAACACTTCATGTGTCGTCGTGTTAGTCTTCCGTGAAGCAGCAGCAACCTTTGTTCCAACCTGAATTTGACATAATGAAACAGTCAAACCCAACTTTGATAAACTTAAAAACCATAAGCAGACTTTCAACTCAAGGCATTATATAGATACAATCACTTTAAAAATCGCAACTTTAGGAATACACAAAAATCACAAAATTCAACCAAAAAAGCAACGAATTTTTCCATAGAACATATACAAAATGTCTCAATCGATTCTCAAAAGATCCGCGCAGAAATGTAAAACTGAGAGATGACTAACCATGAAATTAGTAAGAGACGATTTTCCTGCGTTTGGTGGGCCGATGATGCCGACATTAAGCGACTTCTGATCTTCTTCTCTAACCTCACCTTCACCAAGTTCTTCATCAGGTGACTCCAGCGCAGCCTCTAAGAGAGCCTTGGCGAGAATCCTCGAACTATCGATAGCATCCTCGTCATCTTCTTCAGAACTCTCTTCTTCTGCAATTTTCACTTTACCTTTCTCTGTCAAGTTTTCAAAGAAGGCTTTATCGACTCTTCCCCTGTACCCTTTATCCCAAGTAGCTTGCTTGGGCTTTTTCACAGAGTCTCCAGGGGAATCGTCGATCGAGTATTGACTGCTATCGAAAACAGTGTCGCTGCTTGATCCGTCTTCGTTGACGGAAGTGGGTTCGTCTAGATTCGGCTGCGCTGAGTAAAACCGGCGGAGAAAGTTCTGAGATTGATGGGATTTCCGAGGTGTTGTCGTCGTTCGTGAGAAGGATATTAGTAGTCGTAGAGATCGAAAAGCTTTCATTTTTGCAACAATGGCGAAGCAGCGATCTCGGAAAAGTTCAGATTTTAACGAAATGTTAACAGATAGAGGCTTCGAGGGTTTTAGAGGTTTTGATGTTTTGGGGAAAGTGGTGTGAGAAAGTACCTAAATATTACATTTAGATCCCTCATTGTTTTGAAAAATCCCACTTTCCATCCCTAATTTTTGTATTCGATAAAATGAGAGACAGCCCGTATTATGAGGTTCAAATGTGCACTTGCAATACAGACTTTCATCATTTTAATTGTATGTTAAAAGATGTTTGCATATACCGTTAGTGGAAGGAATAATTGTCAATTTTATTTTGGGCAAAATACTAATTTGGGTGAATCTGTAATTATATAATACTTGATCAATTCAGAACAAAAGGAGACCAAAGTTCTTGGAGTCTCCAACGACATAAAAAAAAGACTCAAATCTTTTGGAAATAAACATCTCTGAGATCCCTAAAACAATGCAATGGTAAACTAACTCACCTGGCTAAAGAATACAACAGATGGAAACTGGAAAGTAATAGCTTAAAATCAGATCATAAATTCAGCTCCTGAAAATCTGAACAAAAGTGAGTGAAGGGTCGTTGTAACAAAGCCCCATCGTTATCGCCTCATCTTAGCCACGGGTTTGGTTTGGTGCTGAAATCTAAAACGCCATCCGCCCAGCAAGCCTACTCTCTGAGATTCGTCTGTCTATGGCTGCATTTATAGAGTTCATCTGCAACAATTTCCAAACTCGGTTCTGAGTATAAAAGTTGGATGGATTATTATGAAAAACTTAAACCAGTTTTCTTTATGGTCTCCCAAGACCGTGATTGTGCAAAGGTACCAAGCTTTGCAAAGTTCAGAATATAATAAAAGCTGACCTGGGTTTGAAACCAAACCTGTAGAGTATGATCTTGTGGAACCAATCACCACATTTTTTATACAATACAAGAGACAGTAGAAACATAATGAAAAACAAACAGATACAAAGGCGATTTTCTTTACTATCTATTGCCAGTACTATTGCAAGCTACTAATGATACCTTTCGAACATTAATGATTCGAAATGCTTAAGTTTCTTAGCCTAAGTACTTCTTATCATATTCTAAGGGAAGAAATTATAAACTGAATAACATGGTGGTACCTCTTAGCAAAGAAACAATAGGATCTGGAATAGAGAAGCTTAAATAAAGCCTACCGAATGGGTTAGACGTGCATAAGCAAACTCTTCTTAACTTTTAAAAGGGCAAATCAGAACTTACCTGGCTGGTTTCATCGTGCACTTTGTATTTCGGTAAGGACATTCTTCTTTCCTCCTGCAGATACAGACACATTGCGTCAGATAGAAAATCAAATGATTCATTGCTCGCAATTTGCCCAATTGGCAATTGATACCATTACAACATGATGTAATAAACTAACCATAGACATCGCTTCATCATCCCATACAAGATAGACCTCATTAGGCTGATTGCTAGGAGCTTTATTTGCAATTACAGGAGGTGGACCGATTGAAGGACCACTAGTGTTTGGACCAGAGGCATAAGAATGAGAATTAGTCCCACCTACTGCAATACAACATGAAAAAGATATTACATTTTGACACAAAACAGTTAAAACAAATGTAAGCCGATTACTTTAAGAACTTAAAATTGAACCTGGAATAGAATTGTTAGGCGGATAAGCATTTACTGATCCTAAAGCATCTGCATGAGACGGTTGTTGAGCCCCACCAACAGGCAGAGGAGTAGAAAATGGTGAAGCTTGAGAAGGAATGCTGTTATTCACAACAGGGAACAGAGGTTGAGGAACCGGCATTGCAGGTGATGATGAAGGAATCCCAGGAGGAGTAACTCCTGTGACTGGTAACGGTTGTACTACAGGAGCTGAGGTTGGCAGAGTCATCCCCATATTTTGAACAGGAAAAAGTGGTTGTGGTCGATACCCTAAATGAGCAGCTGGAGGTACAGAAACCGCTGGATTTTGTGGATACCATTGTTGTGGACGAGGAGGCGGCATAGGCCATACAGGACCAGGAGGACGCATAGGAGCACCGGGATAATACCTGCTGACACGAAATTATTTATCATGGTCAGTAGCCAGTAGGTGATACATATTACAATATCTTAGAAAATAAACTATTTAAAAAAAAAGAACTTTTTTACAGGTGTTATCGTGGTCTTGAAGAGGAACGAAAGAATGGTTCTAGGTCAGCGTTCTATCTTGGAAAATCCCAAGAACAAGCTCAGAAAGTAAGAACCTTATGAGTCATATTTGGTTGAGTGCAACAATATCTCAGATAAAGATCTACTTCGAGGAACTGTCTACTACAGGTGTTATAGTGGTCTTATAGAGGAACAGAATTATAAAAGGTCTAGGACAGAGAACAAGCTAAAGAAACCAATAACCTTTCCATCATTTTAAGTGCATCAAATTTTAGGACCAGGAAACCAAAAGGAGCAAGAGAACTAAAGATAAAATCTTTTCCCATCATTTAGCATGGATTGGATTTTGAAAAACAAAGACAGCATCTTAAAACGGCGATAGAGAGTAATAGCGTTAATAGTACATACATTGGTCGCACCGCACCAGGCATTTGTTGAGGCGGATATACCATTCCATATGGTCTAGGAACTACGCCACCAAGAGGGGCGGAAGGAATTTCGACTTTTGCAACTTTCGCTGGAGGCTCTTCCTCTGCAAAGAAACATAACTTCCGTTCAAAAGGTACCATATGAAATAAGCCAGTACAATAAATAAGTTATAATAACTTTAAAAAGGCAAAAAAAGCCGAATGCAAAATAAAAACGAGTTCACGAGCATTAGATGCAAAAGATCCGTAGCACTTGACAAAGAAACAGACATACTTCTTGCATTACTTCTCTAAATCAATGGCTGATAATGTAAACAATACATCTCACTATCTCAGTTCCTTACCTTCTTCTCCATAATGTGCAGCCAAGACATCGGGTGGAATTCCTTGCATTCCATATATTTCAATATCAGTTGAATCTCGACCGGTTTTAGCATTAGGAACCCTGGTGTGAAAAATGTAAAAAATATCAAAGTTAGTTGTGTCATGGAATCAGAAGAAGTGAGACCTATATAATTGTGTATCTCTGTAACCCAAGGTATGGAACTAGAAGGGGTTCTCTAATCAAATCAAACGAAATCAGCCTAGACAAGAACTGAGTTAATCTTATCCAGGTCTCATAACTAAATTTATTACTCAACCAAACGAAGCAAAGGGAAAAACAAAACAAATTCCAAATTCAACATGCAAAGACATTGAACGGTAATAACCCCTTCAATTTTGCCTAGGAAACCGATCAAGCGAAAGATTGTTCCTTTATGACCAGACATGTATGAAATTAACCAAACCCCTAAAAGAGCTAACCTAAGAAACGCTTCAAATTAACCGATTCAAACAACAAAACAACAGTCAATTAGGCTTTCAACATAAACAAAAAGATGATCACACACGAGAAAAATCAGAACTAGAACAAGATCAAAGAGGAACACTAACATCAAAAATAACCTAATACAAAAAAGGAGCTGAGGGAAAGGATAAAACAAAGGCACATACTTTGTAACATTCTCTTTATGAACCTGAAGAACATGAATCACCATGCCACTAGCTGTAGAAAGCTTCTTATGACAGACATGGCACTTAAAGTGCTTAGCTTTCTGATGCTGGACCAGAATCTTCTCGTCATCAAACTCTCTATCGCAGTAATAACACCACACCTTCTCCGTCGCTCTCTTCTTCTTCTTACCCATCACTAAACCTTTCTCCTATGTATTGATTTCACGAGATTGACCTCGAATCTAATTGAAATCGAAATCTACCGTCTCTCAAAGTCTCGTTCTTTGTCTCCTTCCTCCGCTCCGCTCGCTAGGGTTTCTATTCGCACAAGCGTTCCTTGTTTTCTCGATTTCTTCTGCGATCTTCTCTGCTTTTATTTTATCTTAAGGTTACTCTTTTGTATTTATAGGAAAAGGAACTTTCTTGTGTAATATTTTGTAAAAGCCCCAAAAATTTGATTAGTACATTTTTCCTAAAAAAATTGCTGAATAATGTTTATGATATATATTTTCATTCAGAAGAACTAACAAAATTGTCAGGATGGCCGAGTGGTCTAAGGCGCCAGACTCAAGTTCTGGTCCTCTAACGAGGGCGTGGGTTCAAATCCCACTTCTGACAATAATTATACCAGTTTTTTTTTTTTTCGTTTTTCTTTTCAATGAAACTTAAATATCTTTCTCCAGAGATAAAAGTCTCACATTGACTCAGGAAAAAAAACGAATGAAAAGAAGTTAATATCAAGGAAAAATACCATAAAAGACTTTCAAATTGCGAATGATTCCCAACTTAAACCTTCAACTTTTTTTGTTCTTAGTTAAAACTTTGAATTATTGAATTTTTCCAGAAAAAACTTTCAACTCTTAATATTTGTGCCCGAGGTTACAACCTTTTTTTTTTTTTTAAGAACTTATTTTTTGATTGATTAGTGTAAGTAGGGTACAAATATTTAACTAGCCGTGACAGTGGTAATACATAGGTCGTAAACAAATTTTGAGTGAAGCGGGTGCGGATTGTGGAGAAGGGGTCGCGATATCTGAAAAATAGAGTTATATAAACCCGCATAACTAATTAAAAAAAAAATTCGGCTCAAGTCAGCCGAAAACATTAAAATCCAACCCAATTAGAAAATCCTTACCTTCTTGACCGTTACAGCAGATGTGCAGCCAATTTCGGACCTAGATGGAAGGATGTGAGGTCAGTTGATCTCTCATTAACTTATCATTTTGATTAATTAATGTATGTAGGGTACAAATATTTAGCTAGCCATGATGGGTTATCCGCTACAAATATTTAGGGCGTAAACAAATTTTCAATGAAGCCGCTATTAGAGTCAAAACATAATTATTTTTTTTTTAATATAAATAAGAATTTTCTATTTTATAGCCTTATGTTCCAAATAAAGTTAAAGTTGTTGCTTTATTGGGGAAAGAAAACTAAGATTTTGGACTGTATTTTATTGTTTTCGATTGACTTGAGCCGAATTTTGTTTTAATAGTGATGCGGGTATATATAACTCTCTTTTTCAGATATCGCGACCCGCACCCGCACCCGCACCCGTAATATCTTCTCCACAACCCGTACCCGCATAACCCGCTTAACTCAAAATTTGTTTACGACCTATATTTTACCACCGTCATGGCTAGCTAAATATTTTTAGCCTACTTACACTAATCAACCAAAATGATAAGTTGTTAAAAAAAAAAAAAGTTGACTAACGGTCAACGATGAACAGCGTTGACCGTTAGTTAACTTAACCTCAGACACAAATATTAAGAGTTGAAGGTTTTTTTTGGAAAAATTCAATAGTTCAAGGTTTTAACTGGGAACAAAAAAAGTTGAAAGTTTAAATTGGGAATCATTTACAACTTGGAGGTTTTTTATGAGATTTTCTCTAATATTAATAACAGGAAAAAATCAAATATAGGATTAACATTAAGTCAGGAAAAAAGAAAACGTATAAAAGGAAATTGTTGTGAATAACAGGAAAAAATCAAATATAAGATGTTGACAAAAAAAAAAAATTAAATATAAGATTAACTAATTCCGTTGTTTGAACATAAAAAGATTTATTAACTTCTATGACAAAGAAACTTTGACCCAAAAATAAAATTGTGACAAAGAAAAATTACGATAAGAGATGAGGCCATCTCCAATGGTTGTCTCCATTTCTTATTCTAAATAGAGATCTCTAAAAATATAGGATATATTTACTTTAATAGTTGTTTTTATTTCTTACTATAAAATAAATATTTTTATATAATCTATTATTACTTTCTAAGATAATCATAAATTTTTAAAATTTACAAATTCTACCCATTTATTTTATTTTGAAACAAATATTGATAAAATTATTATATTATTAGAATTAAACGTTAAATAAAATTTCATTCTACCTCATAAATAGAAAAACAATGACCAATACATTTTCATTTAAATTTTAAACTAATTTAAAAGCTATTAATATAAATTTATATAAGTGAGAATTATAATTACATAATTTTGTTTATGTATAAAATGGTAACATATGAAAATAGAGGAATTACTTTGTAAATAAAAAGTTATGGAGTAACATTATCCTTATCTTTATTTTTATTTTTAGAGGAAAATCTAGAGTACCAATTGAGATGATTTTATTCTAAATATAGAGTTTAGAGGAAGATATGAAGTACCATTGGAAATTATCTAACAGCTTTTAGAAAATATTATAAATTAATGATAGCTAATAATTATCCACTAAAAGAAAACACAAAAAGAAAAACAAAAAGAAAAACAATAGATATGGGTGCTAAATGGAATTCAATTATTGTAATAGTGTTTGTGGTTACAATGGTAATGGCATTGACAATGGTAAATGTCAATGGAGAGACGTTTGCTCAATGTCGTAGAGATTGCATTTCAGGTTGTGCCACCACCGGTGCACTTCCGTCCAAATGCTTACAGATTTGCTTCCGTGGATGTCCCCGCTCACCTCGTCATACAATAGGTAACCATTTTTTCAATAAACAAAAAAACTACAATTATATAACAATTTTCGAAATATATCAAAGAGATTATATTTTAATGATTATTGCGATTTTTTTAAAACTACAGAAAATATATTTCCCCATTGTATCAATAAATTTGTTTTGTGAATTGAAGTAAATACTAGTAAGTTTGACTAGTATAAGATTACTAATGGAATGATCAAATGATTGAACAATGTAATCATTTAAAATATATATATATATAAAACATGAAAATATCAGAACGATAAAAAATGGTGGACATTTTGAAAACGTGAGATTGAGATATCATTCACTAATAAAATTTGTCAAATCTCAAAAACACGTTATTATTTTGCTACTCTTTGATTAAAGAATTGTGACCTTTTCTTTTGTGCAACCTTTTTAAAAGTGTTGGTTAATATGAATTTTATTTAAAAAGAGTTTTTTTCTATTTAATCTATTTAAAACAATATAATGTAGGTATATAGTCCTCGAACTCAAGAGATTATTTGGAAAGAATTATATATAGACCTATAATACTGTAGTAATAAAGGTTAATAAAATAATGGATGGTTTCTGCATTGTATAGTGGAAGCGCAGGCATAGCAGAGATGATTGAACAAAGACTTGAAGTCATGGATCAGTGTTGTTGGACTCTTGAGACTTTTACTTCTACTTCTACTTTAAATACTTTTATGACATCAATGTAATCACTATCTAATAAAACAAAACCAAATTTCTCTTCACGTTAGAAATTTGTCTTGAAAACTGAATCTGGTGATTTAAAATTTATACATGCATGTCTCTGGTGTAGACTATTTCTTGATTTGAATCTCATATTTCATAATTTTCAAAATGACATGTAGCGGCTTTGCAATAGTGATCTCCTAACAAGAGCTAGCATAGCACTCTCTACATAATCGAAAAAGGTATCATTACAGAAATCTGTGGGAACAGAGTTCCTAAATTAAACGTAATATTTCTAAATCTAAGCTTATTCTTCTTGAGATCGTAACAGACAACATGAGCTATACCGTAATTTACGTCGCAATTAATCGTAACGTACAAACATAATCTCACCCGTATGAATATTGCCATTAGTGAGTAACGCAGCGTCATCTTCTCCAAATAAATGAAGAATAAACGTGGCTTTTGTTTTATTTTATTTAAGTTTGGGAAATTTGGCAAAAAGGGACAAAAAAACTAATCTATTGTCCCAATAATACTTTGCTAACATAAGTTTGTCCCTTTAAGATTTTGTATTTTGTAATTCCTTTTTTATCCTTTAATATTGTTATTAATCTTTAATATTGTTATTAATCCTTTAATATTGTTAAATTTCATTTAACAATTAGATTTAAGTAAATAAATCCCTAAATTAGATTACCTAAACACATAAAAAAATAAAAATAAACCACTCACACATTCCCTAAAAATTTGGCAAAAAAAAACAAACCCAACTCTCGCCGTCGCCGATTCCATCTCTCGCCGACAACCCAACTCTCGCCGTCGCCGATTCCATCTCTCGCCGACAACCCAACTCTCGCCGCTCACTCTATATTCAGGTTATCTCTCTCTCAATCTCGATCTCTCACTCTCGATCTCTCTCTCTCTCTCTCTCTCGCTCTCTCTCTCGATCTCTCAATCTCGATCTCTCACTCTCTCGCTCTCTCTCCCTCTCGCTCTCTCTCTCTATCTCTCTATTTCTCTCTCTCTAGGGATGTATCTCAAGCTCTCTATCTCGCTATCTCTCTATTTCTCTATTTCTCTATCTCTCGATCTCTCTTTCTTGCTGTCTCTCGATCTCACTCTCTTGCTCTTTCTCTCGATCTCTCTCTTGCTTGAATTATCGTTTGTGGTTGTTATAGAACCCAAAATTTTTGAGTTCCTGTGAGATATACCCTTAGCCGTGATTTACAATTCCTCTAATTTTGTTCTTAATTAGCTCTCTTAGTTCACTCCTTCATAATTATAAACGGCATAAGCTTAAGGATATTGCTTTGTTCCATTTAATTTGATGACTGAATGTAAATTGTTCTTTTGTTTGATTGGGAGATTCCTCTACATTTGTTTTATATGTTTGATGATTATAAAATGTTGTTTGTTGTTTTTATTTTTTGTAGGTATGGATTTAGAGTTGCCAAAACGATTTTTTAGAGAAGGAAACGAACCGCAAGTGGAAAAGATTAATAACAGCTGCAAAATGTCGCTTTTGAAGACATTGCAGAAGGTGTTGCCGGGTGAGTACGCTGAAGTGAAGAGTGACCCTGTATTTGCTCAGATTCTGGCAATTCATGAGAATTGTCTCGGATACTCGGGGAGATTGATACACAGCTTCATGTGTAAGCAACTTGATACCGCCAAAGTACATGAGCTATGGTTTGTGTTTGCTAGGAGGCCTCTACGGTTTTCTTTGCAAGAATTCTATGCAGTTACTGGGCTCAAGTGCCAAGGAGATGAGGACTGCGGTTTTGAGCAATGGAAAGATGATATGGGTTTTTGGAGTAAGCTGCTAAAGAGAGGCGGTAATATTAGCATAAAGACGATAAAGGATGAGCACATCAAAGTTGTTCACAAGTGGACTCGTGTGGACAGGTTGCGGTTGGTGTATTTGTGTGTCGTTGCGGGTTTGTTAATGGCGAAGGATGAGAAGGTTAATATCTCACACACCTTCATCAAATTGGTTATGGATCTTGGTAAGTTACGGAATTATCCATGGGGTCTTCATGCATTTGATCATCTTGTGAAGTCAATCATTAAAACTAGGGAGAAATTGAAGCAGAAGAAGAGCTACGTTTTGGATGGCTTCTCATACGCATTTCAGATTTGGATTATGGAAGCTATTCCGGACTTTGGTGTTATGTTGGGCCGAAAACTCAACGAGGAAGATTTATTATGTCCTAGATGTGCTAACTGGTCAGGAGCTGCAAAGGTCTCATATGAAGAAATCATTGAACTAGAGAACTCATTTGGATCGGAGGTGAGTATCTCTATTTGTAAATTTCCTTTAATTTTAACTTTCTTGTAACCGTTTTTTTTTAACTTTCTTGTAGGGTGTTATGTATCCATGCATCTCTAGTACTGGGAATTTTGATGTCATTGACTCTGCTAAGTTGCATGGGACGATGAGATGACTGATGAAAGAGTTGATAGTGTGAAGGCGATCATTAGAGCTGGAAATGATTGGAGTCATCATATATTTGAATCCAAAGTTGAGGTAGAGGAGATAGAGGTAGAAATTGAGATTGTTGGTGATGTTGATGATGATACAACTCCTATTGCAGAAGACAGCTCAGGTTTGGGTCCGTCGAGAGGTAAGAAAAAGATGCCAGATCATGGTGCAGAGAGACGAAAACATAAATTGTTGTGCCAACGATCATCAAATAAAAATATAGGTGATAATGAAGACATGAAGAGTTTCATTCAAGGTTTGTTTCATGCTTCTTTCACTTCTTTGGAGGAGAAGATTAAGAAATAAATTGAAGACCGCTTTGGTAAATTAGAAACTGAGGTAAGAAGTCTCAAGGAATCAGTCAGCCTAGCTACATCAAACAGCTCCATGCCCTCCAATGTCGACCATTTTGAGCCAGATGGAAAGGTAAGCAAGGAGAAAAATTCTAAGACCTGATCAGCTCTTCTTGTTATTGTATTTTGTTTTCCATGGAACTTCCTTTTGCGTTTGAGTTGTATTGTATCATGTATGTATGGAACGTTATGTACTGTACTATGTATGTATGTAATGTTGTGAGTGTTTGTTATGTTTTTGTAATAATTTGAGTAGAAATTTTCGATTGTGCAGGCCGAAAATATTGATGGAATAGACTGTAATGTCTCGTTGGAAGACACACATGGACCAGATTTCTCAAAAATGATGGAATTGGGTACACAAGAGTTCCTCAGAAAAACCATGGACCACCTATCTCAACCTTCACAAGTAGACAATTTCGATCCATCACAGCCTTCAAAGGCCCAAAAGAAAGTTGATTGGTGTACCCCACTAACTTCTTTTACAGACTTGGAAATGTCGCTTGTTGGTAAAAATGATGCTGATTACCCATTGGTTTTTTTGTCACAAGAAGATTGGCATAAACTACAAGTCTGGTCTATGACGCCCACGTAAGTCCCAAATATTTTTAAATTACTAAAATTTCAGTTTTTGGCATCTCTAATTCTTAGCGTTGAAAACATTTTTTAATTTCAGGAATCTACAGATTGGTCCAAGTGTTTTTGACTTTGAATTTGCTTCTCGTATAATTGGTCCTAAAGAATGGCTACAAAATAAGGTTAGAAATACACTATATTATATTAGATTATATTATCATATATACTGATGTCTCTAATGCAATTCACGGTTCCTATATCATTCTCAGGAAATAGACGCAGTCATGTACTTATTCCAGGAGAACACATCTTTGCGACGATGGAAACCAGATCGTGTTGCATTCATGAACTGCCTATTCAGTGTCCAAATCAAAACTGCATACAATCAGTTTTTGAAGGATAAGAAAAGATTCAAATGTGATAGTTTCCTCTTATCTTACGGAAACGGTGAGCTTCCATCTCATGGAAGAACAAGAAAAGTTTGGGATGTGGATGTTGATCGTATCTACGTGCCAGTCTTTGTCCAAGGTAACCACTGGATATCGTTGTGCATCAATTTTGTACAAAGAACAGTAGAGGTTTTCGATTGTGCAGGCTTGAAACACAACAAGGACGTAGAAGCATTCGCAGTCCTCATTCCCCGTATTGTGAAAGCAGTTCAATCACCTGCCAATAAGAAACATCTTAACATTGGTCAATATTCAATCATCTACGTGCCGATGCAAGGTGGTTTAAATAAGAGTTGTTGTGATTGTGGAGTGTATGCGTTGAAGTTCATTGAATGCCACCTGCTAGGACTAGACTTCTCTCTGATGGACGATGACAACATTCGAGAGGCCCGACATAAGATTGCTTTTGATCTATGGGAAGCGGCTAATGATTCTGTTTTGGTTGATCGAATGTCAAAGTATGAAACTCCTAAAAATGTTGTCTCCAACGTTGTAGACATTGATTGACTTTTTTTTTTTTTCAAATTTCATTTTCAGATGTCTTAGTTAAGCGCTTGTAAAGTATTATTATTAAATCTAAAACAATTAACTATTATATGTTTTCTTCTAACCATCTATAAAACTCAAACTTAAACTGAATGGGTAATCTCCTCTTGTCTCACTAATGATGTGCTCAAATTTTAATCCCAACTAATACCCCAAGCGCAAGGCAATCGAAGTAGTAGACTAGGTATCGAACCACAAGGACATAGAACTAACGCAGTAAGTATGCGAGAAACTTCTTAAGCTAAGACGATACGAAAGAGTAAAGAAAAGAGAACAAGGTGTTCTTGGGAGAGAAAAAAGCGTAGGAGAAAAAGAAAGAGTAAAGTGTCTTCTATATTACAATGATTAAGGGATAATATTAAGTTTTTAGTTGGTTTTGGGTTGACCCCACATAAGTCCCGGGTCAAAATCTTCGAAACGAGCAAAAGTGGGGTTCCATCGGTCATCTATATCGGTCGTTTGACCGATAAAAATCATCTCAGGAACATCCGTAGCTTTAGTCCTCAAGTTAGCATTTTATCGGTCATCCTTATCGGTCGTTTGACCGATAATTCTTCTTCCTGGAACTTCCCTTCTTTTGGCCTTCATTCCTATCGGTCCTCTATATCGGTCAAATGACCGATATTTCTTCAGTCTGGGACATCACTAAATCTTGAGGCTTCCTTTGGTTTTATCGGTCCATCCTATCGGTCGGATGACCGATAATTTCTCATCCTGGGACTTCTCCGGATTCTGAGATTTTCTTTGATTCTATTGGTTGGCTTTATCGGTCGTTTGACCGATGGAATACATTTTAAGCTTCTTTTTCACTTCTTCTTCATTTTGAGACCCCGTCTTAGTCATCCGTTGGCCGTCTACACTTCTTAACACACCAAAACACCTGAAAAAGGCCAAAAACCACCACACAAGACACATATATACATCCTAGGACTCTAAAATGCAACTTAAAGCTAAATGGGACACTTATGTACAAATGTGATGCATAAATGTTAGAAATGCACACAAATCAATCCTAAAAACTAAGGAATAAACACCTAAATCTAGCATATATCAACTAACTCCAGCCCACCTGGAAAATACATCAATTTTGTGTGAGTTCCAATCCAGTAATGCAGTAAAACTCACACAACAAAAGGATTACAAGCAAAAGAGAAAGCTCACTTTCTTTCAGGAAGATTTGAAACATATTTGATCCTCTGCAATATTAAACGGGTTTGATGTTTGCTAACTGTATCTGCAGCAGCATGGTTCCTATACTCCTCAAGCTCTTTGGTTATCAATTGGCCAGCTATTGCATGACGTGATCCCATCCTCTGGGCGCATAATAAGACTGCTTGAACATCTTGTAGCCTATTTGATGTAGTTGCAGCGGCGTCCAAGTTGAAGAGAACCTTATGTATATTTGAAGAGAACCTTATGTACATGGGAGAAATAAGAAATTTTCAACGTTTCAGTCCCCAGGAAATAGTTACTCTACAGTTTAGTATTAATTAAGAAAGGCATAGCTAAATCTCTTCAATGATAAAAATATATAACAGAAGAAAGTTATATAACGGCAGATACAGGCTAATGCGTGCATCCTGTCCGATTCTGCTCTCAAGTTCCTTACCATAAGCAATAGTCTTCTATTATATGTTTTCTTCTAACCATCTATAAAACTCAAACTTAAACGTTTAAAATGGCACCAAATATTTATGAAATAGATTGGAAAAATTTCAAACTAAAACAATCGAAAAAAAAAACGAAAGCATTAAAAACACTATATTGGTCTATCACATGTCGCTCGGTTGTGACCTTCAACACCACAACGGCTGCACTTGTTCCTCTTACACCCTTGTGATCCTTGTGATGAGCGTATCTTGTCTTCAACTGTTTCGTGTCTTCGTTTTCTTCGCCTACCAGCAGCTCTTCTTGTTTCAGGAGGTAGAACTTGGGCATTTTCAACATCTATTGGGACACGCCAAGCATCCTCAGGAACAGCTATTGGATTAATACATTCCTCGTAAACTGTCCTCCATAAGGCTGTTGTATACATTTCATCGGTGAGTGTGTGTGCTTCCTTGCCTACAGAAAGTCCTGCTTTGATGGCATGTCTGCAAGGAATTTTTAACAAGTCATACTTTCCACATGAACACGTTCTTCTGTCCAAATCAACAAGGCATTCGAAATTGTCTCCTCTAACTTGAAAGCTGGTGTCGGTAATGGGATAAACAATAAATGATTTACCCTTCTCAATCCTTCTCTCAATCTTTTTCTCAACTTCAATGGTTAGACGGTGCTTATGCTTTGAGCTTAATATTCTACGCTTATAAAACCACTGAGTTAACATTTCTCTGATGCTGTCCAACAAAGGAATAACTGGATACTCTCTAGGTAAACGCAATGCAGCATTTATCGATTCAGCCGGGTTTGTGGTCCTAATGTCGTACCTGAATCCAGGAAATTGACAACGAGCCCATTTTGTCACATCAGCCTCAATTAAATATTTTCCAATGCCTGGACTAATATTGCAAACATCAGTGAACCTCCTCTGAAAATCGGCAACCCTATATGCTTTTGAAGCCTTAGCAATCAAGCCAGCGAGACCCTTTCCCTTAAAATATGTTACCACATTATTCAACAAATGGTGAATGCAAATTCCATGTCTAGCTGCCGGGTAAACTTTATCAAGTGCTTTAGCAATTGATGCATGTCTATCTGAGACAAAAGCCAAACAATTCTCGTCAGCAATAACAACCTTTAGTTGCCTCAAAAACCACTCCCATGAACGATCGTTCTCTGAATCAACAACCCCGAATGCAATTGGGTACAAATTAGAGTTACCATCTAAAGCTGTAGCAACTAGTAGAACTCCTTTGTATTTACTCTTTAAAAACGTACCATCAATAACAATCACCCTCCGAATGCCTTTGTAGAATCCTCTTACAGATTGACCGAAAGAAATAAACAGGTATTTGAATTTACCATCGCAATCAGTTTCATAATGAGAATGCGTACCCGGATTTGCTTCTTTTAGAATGTGCAAATATTTTGGTATTTTACCATAACTTTTCTCCGGTATTCCTCTAACAGCGTTAACTGCATACTCACGTGCCTCCCATGCTAAAGAATAAGACAGCTCGCATCCATGCTCCGTACGCATGATCTGGATGACATCATTTGGTTTAGGCCCTTCCTTCACACCCTCATATTTATGCTTAATCAAATTGCCGATGGTTTTAGCTGAAGCTGTCCTACTAAATTTGTTTTTGCTTGAAGGAGCACACGTATGTTCAGCCACATACTTGTTGATAATGAAATATGTAGACCCCTCTAAACACTCTGCACGAAGACCCCAATTGCATAAGTTATCTGCACAGCGTATATACCACCATCTTGTATCAGATTTTACAACCTTGTAGTCGAAATTATACTTCATTGCACAGATTTCCATTGTTGACTTCAACTCTCTTTTACTTCTGAAATGTTGATCCTTCTTTACAACATCCACCAAAGAAAACCGAACCATCTTTTCATTGGCTTCTTCCGTATTTTTTGCCATTACGCCATCATCACGATCATCACCATGAACTTGATCGTTAAGGTTGTTGTGTTTGATGTGATCATTCCGTTTAGCCATGGACAATAATACTTCTGATTTTTTGGGCATATTACCTTCATCTTCTCCATTACTTGAATAAAATGGCTCCTCATTCAAATCAATGGTGACTTTATTCTTTCGATTTTCAACTACAGTTGTAAATGTCACACACAACTGTGTCGAAGCGTTCTTCCTCACATACCCAACAAAATTCTTGACTTGACGATCATTTGAGATAATAACTGGGGGAGATCCTAACTTATTAATCAAATCACCAGGTAAAAAACTGCACTCAATATTAAAAACGCCTTGTTCAATTCCGTAATCCTCCGAAACCATCGTCTTTAACTCCTCAAGAGTAGTAGTAGATTCCAAAGCAAGTAATCTACCTCGTTTTTGCTCATCAATAATAAATCTCCAACCATCATTGGCACACAAAATCCATTCACCACATGTAACATAGATATGCAGCATATTAATGTGTTTGAAAGGTAGAAGAGAAAAGATAAGTGGAAGAGAAGAGAGATCAAACGTGGAAGAGAAGAGAAGTGGAGGAGAAGAGAGATCAAACGTGGAGGAGAGGAGATAGATGTGCAAAATTTCAATTAATTAGGTTAGCCAAATTAGGATATATCAAATATTTGCAGAATATTCTGTGCTAGATTTTAGGGAATTATTAACTAACCGTAGCACACACATTCTACCAAACGTAGATAAAAGAGAAACCGTAGACTTTCTATTCTACGCAATGTAGAAGATATAGAAACATGTAGAATGCGTATTCTGGATTAGGTAGAAATAAGAACAACGTGTATAAAACATATTCTACCAGAATGTAGAACTTACAGCAAGTGTTAGAATACAAATTCTACTTCTGGTAGATGTATAACAAAATACAGAAGACATAATCTACTAACGCGTAGAAGTAGAATGTCAGTTCTGGAAGTCGTAGAACAAAATAAAAAAATATTTTTTAAATTAGATTTTTCCATAAACGAATTTTTGAAATATTCATATGGAAACTTATTTCCATTTTTATGATTTTCGGAATTTTTTTAGAATTTACAAGCATTTATTTTAAAATTTTAAAATATTAATAAGGGTAGTAGAGTCAAAAAATGGTAAAAAGGAATAAAGTATTATTGGGACAATAGGTTAGTTTTTTTGTCCCTTTTTGCCAAATTTCCCTTTAAGTTTGAGTGTTTTTAGTTTGAATAATTCCTCCTGATTTATGCGAATTATAGGATAATAGTGATAAAGTGTTTCGGTAGAAATTGGTGTGGATTAGGAAAACTGAATAATTTATTAGATGATTACGTTACAATATATATACTGATTACAAAAAAAATATAATTGACACTTATATCATATATATTCTCTACACGTTCCCATGGAGTTAGTTGGAGTCATTCCAATCTTGAACGAAAGCTCGACAAAGCGCGGATGAGGAAGTGGTTTGGTGAGAGATCGGCAAACTGGTCTTTCGTGGAGACATGTGTAACGCGTAGAGCACCAACTTGTATGTTATTTTGAATAAAATGATAATGTAGAGCGAGATGTTTCATTCGTAAGTGAAACACCGGATTAGCACATAGATAAGTCGCTCCAACATTATCGAATAAAATGATAATGTAGGGCGAGCCACCCCTTTTTCTTTCTTCGAAGACCATGCTATATGTGTCTTGCCCAGGTAGAGAATATATGCATTAGTAGAAACAAAATCGTCTACATCTCCACCCAGTCGGCTTCAGAGAAAACATGGAGTGCTTGAGAAGAGTCCTTCAGCAAGAGAATACCATGAGATGCAGTGCTAACTAGATAGCGAAGGACGCGTTTGGCAGCTTGCCAGTGAACATCAGTTGGACAATGCATGAATTGTGATAACCGATTAATTGCATAGTCAATGTCCGGTCTTGTAAATGCTAAGTATTGAAGGCTCCCAATCACTAATACGATATAAACCCGGATCATCAAGTGTAGTACCAGATCGTAAGGACAACTTTGGAGTTGGAGCCATGGGTTTTGAAACTGGTTTGGCATCAAGCATGTTGATCTTTTGTAGTAGGTCGATTATGTACTTTTGTTGCATCAGGTGGAGACCGTGAGATGTTCGTGTTGCCTCTACTCTAAGGAAGTAAGATAGCTCGTGAGGTTCCTTCAAAGAGAACCGTTGAGAGAGATTGGTAATGAGGTCAAGAACAAGTGACTCACGGCTGCCAGCTAAACCTATATCATCAACATACACAAGCATGTAGACAACGTCAGTAGCACGTGTGTATATAAAAACAGAGGTATCAGCTAGAGAATTTAGAAATCCTAGCTGTAGAAAATAGCTCTTAACTCTTGGTACCAGGCGTGTGGTGCTTGTTTGAGTCCACAAAGAGCCTTCTTTAACCGACAGACATAATGCGGTCAATCTTTGTCAATGAACCCCGGTGGTTGTGAGACATACACCTCATTCGTAAGTGTGCATTGAAGAAAGGCGTTGTTGACGTCTAGTTGATGAATTTACCATGAATTGCTGATAGCTAGTTGAAGAACAAGAAGCACTGTAACAGACTTTATCACCGGACTAAACGTCTATGAGTAATCGATTCCATATTTTTGAGTGAAGCCTCTAGCAACTTACCTCGCATTTTACCTGTCAAGAACACTATTAGGAAGATAATTTAGAGTAAAAATCCATTTGGTTGATATGATGTATTGGTGTAGACTCGGCATGACCAATTGGAATGTTTTATTTTGAATTTGTGCATTGATCTCATCACTCATAGCATGTCTCCAGTTTGGATCGTTGATCGCCTGGTGTACAGCTGTTAGGATTGTCGGTGTTGTGTTTGCAACAACGGCTGTGAGGGTGAGTCTATTTGTTGGCTTGATAATGTTGTTTTTGCGTTTAGTTTGCATCGGGTGTGTATTAGCAGGTTTTGGAGGTTGAACGACATAAGGAATCAAAAAAGATGAAGATGGATTTGTTGTGATGATTAGAGTTGGGCTCGTAATGGGCTGGTTAATGTTTGGGCTGATTTGTGGAGGTGGGTTTATTGTATTTGGTATTGGACTTGTGAAGATAAGTGGGCCGATGAAAATGGGTGAAGCCTCAACTTTGTGATGAGCAACACCAGGCGATGACGATGATGGTTGCAGAGCCACTTTTGATGTCGGAGTCGGAGCAGCTAAAACCGGTATGGCGGAGTCAGCGTTGGTGGCAATAGCAGGTGCGACGATGGCTACAACATGTGATGAAGGATCCGTAATGGGGAGCACCAACAAGTTTGCTAAAACGAGTGGCGATGGTGAAGTGGGTACAAATTTGGAAGTTGAATCGAATGGTTGGATGGTATTAACTCGGCTTGAGTGGCAGTTCGTTCATCATAAGCAGCAAACGGAAATCTCGTCTCAAAAAATGTGACGTTTTGTGAACAGTAAACACAACATGTGACTTTGTCTAAGAAGAGGTACGCACTCTGTGTCAAGCTATAGCCCATGAAGACATACGGTTTGGAGCAATTCGAGTTTAGGGGAAGAATTGAAGAATAAATGTAGTTTTTGTTTATTTTATTTAAGTTTGACTGTTTTTAATTTGAATAACTTCTTCTTATTTATAAGAGAGAGGACGATAGTGGTAGAGTGGGAATTCGGCTATTTTTCCCACGTATTATGTTACTATAAAGCATTAATACACTGGACATTTCTCTGTGCCTAAACCTACATTAACTAAGATAGAGTTTGAATTTACTGAATGGGCAAGGCTTGAAAAACAAAAGATCAAAGGGTTGGGTGAATGGTAAATGCCTGGTGGCTTCACTAACTATCATATTCCTGTTAAAAGCACCAAACCGTGAAATGGTGTTATAGTGTCGTTAATTAATAGTGAATAAGACGAAATGTAAGCTCTTAAACGACTACGTTTTACTCTTGGACTCGATTAAACAAAAAAAATGACTACGTTTTACTATGTGGTTCTTAAACAAACTTCTATAACTTCAAAATATAATCCCAAATATAATCCTTATAGAAGAATTCCTAACATCAATAGATTATCTTTATAATAGATTTCCAAAACATCACAATAATACATGAATCTAAAGACCTCCAAAACAGCCTTAATCCTTTGAATATCTTTCCTTAACACCCTACGATAAGGAGCAAAATAAATTGAAACCTCAAACCTCAAACCTCAAATGTAAATAAGTGTAAATACACAAACTTTTAGTCAATGACTTGCCTTTAAGGTGGATGACTTGATCTGATGCATCCTTCCTCTGTTGTATTTTCCTTTACCCTTTTTTGGAAGTCTATAAATCGAATCTCCAATTTGCTGCCACTTTCATATGTTATCCTCTTCTCCACCACATTGTTAACAATGCATGATTTTTATTTCTCTAAAAACTTTAAGCTCACTGCCTTTCTCTTCTTCTTTGTGGTGACTCATTCATTTCCTTGATTCTTTCAAGATTCTATTTCTACATTATGTTATCTATTTTGGTGGTGGCAAAATTTCAGTCCCACCGAATTTCCTCCAAAATTCCTAACCGCACTAATATGTGCATTGTACTCATTTCTCCACCTTAAAGTCAGATACCAAGATGATATATAATTCTTATGATTCAACTTCAATTCACCTTCAAACCATGACGACAAGGGATACCTAACATCTCTCACCTCCTACATGTGCAAGAATGCATATCCATTTGAACCTTGAAGCATAAACTCCTCCCTTTAACCTCATACTCACTTGGACCAGCAGGTCATGCTTGACAATTTTTGATATGTTGCCTTCTTCCTTCTAAGATCTATGTGAACTGTTGCTCTTTTCCGGATAATTTTAAACATTTCAACAAAAGGCATCGCTCTTGTAGGGCTAATAACATTATTAAATGATTCAGATGTTGTTACTTACATTCTCACAAGAGGTTGTTGGCTTAAAAAGGCAAGACTACAGTTTTTTGGATTCATCTTCATCACTGAATCATAAACATTCATGTCATACATCTTCAACTTATCCAAGTTTTTCTCATATTGTGCGTTGTTGTAGCTCTTGGCAAGCTTCCAAAATAAATCATTCATGTCATATCTATGTGGATGGCTCTTCTTTAGTTTAGCATATATGTGTCTTGAACACATCTGATGCTCATAATGTGGCAATAATTGAGTAACAACATTTAGTAAACCCTACAAATGCATATAACAATCACCATCGAAACTTGAAATTAAAACTTTAACTATTCTAGAATCAAAGATTTACATTATGTATATCTGAAATGACAGTAAAACCAAAACCATCTCAAAGGTTCAAATCATTTTGCAACTTTTCAATTGACCACTTCCAATTGTCTTCATTATCCTTGTCCACAATAGTCCATGCAATGGAATGCATCTGGTTGTTTGCATCTCTTCCAAATGTAGTCAACAATTGACACTATGTATAACAATTGAGAAAGCAACCATCCATACCAAATATTGGTCGACAATAGCTATTATTGATCCTACCAAAGCAGACATAAAACATGTAGAAGACATCTAGTCCACCATCCTGCTCAAATGTCTTTAGTTTCCACAGTTACACCATCATTTGAACTAGCAAAACATCAATTACTTTAGAAAATGTTAAATCCAACTTAAAACTGAACAATGAATAAAGAAGTAAAAACAATGAACTTACTGCTCATCATGCTCTTCTTGGATAATTTCTAATGTTCTTACCTTTGCTTTTCAACATTGATCATTTGATGCAATCAAGCTAAACGCTTCTGGATTTTTTCTTGAATAATTTTAGGCTTCAATTTTGTATTATCTCGTATATCATTCACAAACATCCTATAAATAACCTCTTTTGTCAAGATTCTTTTTGAATCGACTCTTGATACAAGTGCGGTCAGTACTGAATACTATTACTAACCACTTTTTCAATCTTGTATCATATGAATAATGAATCCGCCATCGAAATGATTCTCTCCCTCTTTCAATTTCTGGATTCTCTCCTTCACTTGCACATTTAAGTCCAATTTATCTTTTTTGCATCTCACATATTTGACATTCCTTCCTGAATTCAACACATACTTCGCAATTGCTTTTTTTGAATGCTTCCAAGCTGTCGAAGACATGTTTAAGCTTCAACTCACCATTGCTCTTAATGAATATGACATACTCAGCATCATCACTACGTGATTCCACAAGTGTCACATACTCATCATCTACAACCACAAAAAGAGCCACATTTTCTTCCACTCTTGTTTTTTCATTAAACTGTTCACATTCAAATCTTCATCCTTCATTGGCTTCTTCTTTATTTTGGTTGTCATTCACAAACTCAGCTTCATCACCATAAGGCTCAATAAAGATGTTAACGGCCTTGGTCCATACGACGTCTAAACACATTTTCTTGAATTTTTTATCACCATTGTACAATGCTTTCCGCTCCTCCATCCCTTCAAATGGCAATTTAACCACACTCTTGCGATATAAACTCACCTGTAAGCTAATTCATCAATTGTGTAAAGAACTCACTCATTTTTGATTCCATGAACCGAACACCACCACCATCATAGTACATATGATCACAAACCTTTACAAATATTCAATTATGGTAGCAAGTGAAATTGGCCTCAACCTCCTTAGCATCACTGAATCGATTGTCCATGAATTCTGACATTTGAACTCTTTTACACATTTCATCAAACCCTTCGTAGGCATAAAATAATCTCTAGTTCTAATCATTTTAATTTATGTAAAAGACAACAATTATCTTAAACCCTACAATATGATAAATCCTACAATTATCTTATATCCAACTTCACTTACTTTATAGAAGCTCATTTGACTAAAAATTTGATAAATCTAAACAAATTGACATCGACTTACCTCATTATCGGACATGCAATAGGAAGTCTGATCCTCCATGTGTTCATCTCAATCCTGTGACTCTTCTATCATCTCACTGTCCCTCAAAGTTTCAAAGTCTCAATTTTTTTTCTCGTCTCACTCTGTCTCCCAAAATCTCGAAGTCTCAATCTGTTTCTCAATGTCTCGAACCCTAAATTGATATGAGAATGTAAAACACAATTGTATAAGAGTTTACGTGTCTCCTAGTCACTGTCCATTAATGGCACTGTAACACCGTTTCATGATTTGATGCTTTTAACCGAAATAGGATTGTTAGTGTGGTAAATTCAAATTTTATCTTAGTTAATGTAGGATTAGGCGCATAGAAAAGTTTTGTGTATTAATACGATAAAGTAACATAGTTTTGTAGAGTATGTTTCCTATGATAGTGTCTGTTTCGGTAGAAGTTTGAGTTTGTTTCGTTAAGCTTTGTTGTAAGTTATTATTTTAGAGCTTATTTGCTTTCAGTCAATTGTAGTGAAGTATTTAGATATTTTCTATATTGTTACAAAGTTATGTGTTTCGTTTATAATAATAAATGCATTGAAGGAAGAATAAAGAAACGTATCTTCGATCATTTTTTTAACATTTTCCATAACCCACATGTCAAATGTATGAAGTGGAATTTCAAAGACCAAGGTTACTTCCCTTGGTATTTTATCAAAGATGAAAGATGCTCCGGGCGGAAAGATTGTACGCTACTCTCGTATAACCTTGAAAGGAGATCCAAATTTTATGTCCTCACATTGAATCTCATTAAGAACCATTCCAACATATCTGCACCCGTAAAAACGCCATAATACAGTACCTAATCGATACACTCACCCTTTATTTTGGGACGGTGTAGAATGTTACATTCAATCATCCTCCATGATTGTTCAACTCTTTGTACTCCTACCAATGTGAATATTTGATGTTCTAAAGACGGAACATTCAAGTAATTATTAAATCTTTCCGAAATGCACAATACTTTGAAATTTGAATGATCTTGTTTCTTGATTTCACTTTGGGTAAGTAAATGGACTTACATGTGCTAGGATTAGTTATGAGTTGTTTCTGACCATATCCAAAGCATATCAAACCATTGACACAATGAACATCACAACTACAATGATTTAGGATTTGGCATTTGGTATGAGAGAGAGGAAAGAGAGCCGATTTCTCCTCTGAGAGAGTTGATGACGACAAGTAGAAAACCAATTATGGTGTCCCTTTTTGTTATATAAGTTGTTGAGAGCAAAGTGTAGATGTGCTTTGGACTTTAGATTATTGTTGACCATAACTTCGTTACTAGGAGAAACCTCGATACAACTTTCAAGGACAAACACCTCACGATCTCGATTACTATGTCTAGAGGAAGTGGATCCAAACCGTTCCTGATATTTGTCTTTTTACTGCGACATCTTATAATTCTCATGAGTCATGATGTTTCTTGTTTCTGAAAGCATAAACCCTAATCTTTCTTCATTGCACTACAAGAAGAGAGGGCCATTTTTGATAATCATATTGGTCAACGACTTTTCGACTAATATGTGGTCGTCGGAAAAGAGCTGATCGGAGAAAAGGGATAGTCAAAATTTTGTCGGAATTTTCCAACTTGTTGGAAATCTTGTCAGACAATTGGAAACTTTTCGACTAGATTCCAACCACTTTTCAACCATACCACTTGTCTTCGTAATGTGGTAAGAACATAGTCAGAAAATCGTTGGAAAATTTTCGAAACTTTTTCCAGCAGGCAACCGTGGTAGGAAATGCCCACGTTTCCTTGTAGTGTCGTCTCTCTTTTCCAAGCTAGTCTTTTGAATGAATTGAATTCGACACAGGCCCATAACTTAATTAATAATGCGCCGAAGAAACTAGAAGAATGAAGTCAGGAATCAGTGTTAAGACTTTAAATGAGGAAATATGTTGGTTCAAGGTAATTTGTGTTAAAGTTGTCCATATTTCCATAAGACAAAAGTGATACACTGATACCATCTCTGTTTCTTTCTGCTTCAAGACATAAACTCTATCTTCTAATATATGCACAGAATATTAAACGCCCATGACCACATTTCAACTATCATAGAAGCCCAAAAAAATAGAGTAAACGCAACATGAACATTGGTCAAAACATCTCTGGTTCTCCATAGATGTCACTTGTTTTGCTCTTTGGTGGAGGCAGTTTTTCTAACACCCAGCTCGGAGAATTACCCAGCCAAAGACCTACACCGGTTTCTTTGTGCTTAAAATCCGGCGCTTTTGGGTTTCTCTACATGGATTTCAATTTTGAATGGTACCTTATAGTATATGTCAAAATGATTTGATTAAAGAGGTAAAGGATTTTTACCTTGGCCAATCTATTGTCCCACCACTTATTCATGTTTTCCACCAAGTCCTTCCATGATTCCTCTCCGGCTTCACATGTTTTACAGAACCAATATTGTTAAACAATTTAACAAAATTCGAATTGCGTCTTCCCACTCAAAGAAGAAAAGTTTAGTAGTCATTCCAATTCATAGAATACTGCAGCTTCATTGGTAAGAAAATTGTTTCCCTACCCTTTGGTTGTTTTGCATATTTTGGAACATCAACCTTCACGTCTTTGAGCTCGGACAATATCTCTCTGGGAGCTGTACTAAGCCAAAGCGCTACACTCCCGTCTTTCTTCTTGAAATCAGGGTGTCTAGGATTTACCTGTAAACAGAGACATCAAGAAAAAAGAGGAAAACCTTTGACAAATGTATCACGGAATTGTAACAAATAGAACCACTTAGAAAAGTTTAGTTACCGATCTGTTCTGTTTGCTTTCACGGTAATCAAACCATTCATCCGGTTTATCAACAAGACCACACCAAAGATTAGTTCCAGAATCTCTATTTTTTTTAACGCTAGCTAAGAACAAGAAGACGAATGTTCATGGTTAGCCATCATCAATTTTAAGGATATATCAGGAAAAGAAGAAAGAAACATGATTGATGAACTTAGACCATTTACCAGAATGCTTAAGCACACCTTCATTTTGATCAGACCTTGGCAAAAGTTTTGGTAGGGATTTAGAATCTTCAATGTAGTGGAGATCACGAACCATTACTTGATGTGAAAAGCTACCATGGAAGCTTTTAAATAACTGAACATACGCTTGGTTAGAATTTGCTCCAGATTGAATGACATCTCCTAAAATCTGTCCGGTCACATGAACCCGATCGTTTTTCTTCAAATAACAGTTAGCCGTATGAGCTAAATCCCCTTCAAACAGTACCGGAATCCTGATGTTTGCAGAATCAACAAATGTCGTATGAATACAATATAAGACAATACATTACCCTAACAAAGATCATTGCAATTTCAACTTCATAGCAGCCCAAAATCCAGTAAATCTTGTTCAAGCAGAATGTAGAAATGCTTAGGCAAAAGATTAACACGAATCATGGCTTAAAGTCTTAAACTTTACAAGAACCAAATTTACAAGACGAATCAACATAGTTGAAAAATCAAAACGCACCAAATTCAAAATCATGTCTTAAACTTTAGCCAAGTTCCGAGTTACAAAACGACAATAGACCAACATGCAAAAACTCTCCAACCCAAAATTAGAAACAAAATTTCAAAGACTAACCAGAAATTACTAGATGAATCAGACTCGGATTTGGAATCAGAAGAAGGTTCATGCGAAATGACTGTGCCTGCCCAGAACTTTCCATCGAGTGTAGAGTCGAACTGAACTGGTTGGTGAACGTACCCAATCAAATCAATAGAATTCGCGATCTTGGGTTGGTAAGGTACCTCCACCGGTCTCGGCCACTCCTCCGACGATTTCTCAGCTCTGCTTCCTCCTCCGTTAGTTCGGCTACTACTTTTCGCATACGAAGCTGAATGACATTGCTGAGAAAGAACCCATGATTGTCTAGCAGTTGAATTTAACGAAGGTCTTATGGATTTCGATAGTGATCTAGCAAGAAACTGCATTTCGAGAAGATTCAAGTTTTTAGGGTTTATGGGGTTTGACGACAAAAGACAAAGAGTACGCCTTTTTCTCTGGGTTCGTCACAAAACGGCGTCGTGTATTCACAAAGTCGTTTCGCGGCAAAGAGTACAAAACGATGTCGTTTCTTTGTATTATAAAAAAGAGTATGTTTTTACGGGGCTAATTTAGAAACCGTAACTTTTGTGTGGGTCAATTTGCAATATATTTTTTGTTTAGTTTCGCACTTCGGTGGGAGAGAACGCTGGGGAAAATACAGAAACCTTCAGATCGGAAAATTCGAGAAACCCTAAATTGACGAAAAAGAGGGATCTTTGAATCAGAAGCTTAGTGTGTTCAGTGTTCATACGATGAAGATTCAATGGTCTAATTTTCATCAGGTTTTTCATCTCTCTCTCTTGTCTTTAGACATCTTTATCGCGACCTTCGACGTAGCTCAATTCAATTCTATTCCCTAACTCGTTGTATTCGCAGATTGGGAGAAACTCTTTCTTAGCTGCTTCCACTATTTACGTTTCAACTGAATTCAACTTCTTAAACACTGTTCTTCGTGACCGAAGAAGCTTCTGCTTTGCAGCAGGAGGTAAATGGCTTAATTGGGTTCTGTGATAATTTCGATTGTTCTTGTATAGGTACATGAATTGGTGTAGCGTTAAGCATTGAAGTTATGGTCTAGGTGATTGTTTTATTTGTTGAGAAATGAGATTGAATCGGAAAAGAAATGATCTTTAGCTTGATGGTACTGGAGTCTGCTAATCATTATGTTTGTATGAGTACCTTGTTTCTATTGGTGTGAGAATTTTCTGATCCCTGCTACTTCAAATTTAGATCGATCCAACTTTGTAGTGTTGAATTCGGAGGCGGAGTTCAACAGTGCATTGAGCAAAGCTCGAGGTAAATAACCTATCTTCCTCGTTAACTACTTCAGAAGTATATTATTTTCTCTGCTTTATCTTCTCTTTATTGATTCATGTTCAGATGGATCTTTGCCATCAGTTTTCTATTTCACTGCTGTTTGGTGTGGACCTTGTAAGTTTTAGTTTCCTGAAACCAAGTTTTGGTTCTGCATAATAATCTTTCATACGAGTGGCGTAATTAATTTGTGTATTAGTGGTTTGACTATAGGCAGGCTTCTCTCTCCTGTAATATCGGAGCTCAGTAATAAATATCCTGATGTAACAATGTATAAGGTCGACATTGACGAGGTATGTTTGCATTTAAATATCTATGTTCACTAGAAGGGCTTTTATAAATCTAGACAAGTATCATCATGCGACCAAAAACTACAAATGTTTATGGTTTTGTTTTGTGGTTAAAGGCTTATAAAGTATCTGCTATCTTAAGCCATTTATTAGTCGATATGTAGAACCAAATCAATATCTCAACTAATGGAAATTCTGAGATAAATTGCTACACTCTGCTTGCTCTAACTACTGGTTACTGATGTCAAGCAATATAAGTCGCTTAGTAGAGAAATTTTTTTGTTGAGCCACGCAGAAATCTTATGAATATCATTCTAAGCTCCATTTACAAAGATATGTTTTCTTCATCTTTGTAGGGCGGTCTTTCAAATGCTATTGGGAAGCTTAATGTCGCTGCTGTGGTAACATCCTCTGTTGCTTTCAAAGATTACTTTACATTCTAGGATCAAGGATGAACTAGTTTTGCATCTTTATGAGCACTAATGTTATCAATGCTGAGATCCATCTAATGGAGCATTATAATGATTTATTGAATGCAGCCAACACTGCAATTCTTCAAAGGCGGCGTGAAAAAAGCAGAGATTGTAGGTATGGATGTGATGAAGCTGAGGCGTGTCATGGAACAACTCTACAAGTGAGAGACTCTGACTTCTATACACTACATTGCTTTTGAGTTGTGATTATTTTGTTCGTTTGCTTTTAAGTTAGATTCTTTTATTCTCGTGTTCCTGCAATTCATAAGGGTGCTAAGTTTGGTTTCTGTTAAGAGAGGTTTTTTTTGGTTTATAAAATAATAAAAACTGAGTGGAGTTGTTTATATTTTGACTCTTCTTCATGCTAACTGTTACTTAAAAGAATGTGATTTGGTTTTCCTGGGCCAATGGATGAAACAGTGTCGGGCTGGTTCGGAAGAAGAAGATTCATGTGATTTTCTCAACCAAAAAGACGTTATAAACCAGAATAAGAATTTTACTTGGGGACCTCAAATTTGGCTAAACCAAAACCGAGATTAAACCGGAAAATGACAGGACAGTTGTTGAAATCAGTATTTGAGTGATAAAGAGAAGAAGAAACAAATACAAAGGGAGTTAGATGATAGTGAGTAGGACCGGATTTGACCGGTATAGTACAATCTGTTTTTACAGCTCTATTCAGAGACTTTAACAATCATTAATGAATGAGAACATATTATATACACAACTCTTTATTTATATCCCTTCTTTTTTTGTCCTTCTCTTTGTATCGTAACACTACCTACCATTCCATCGTACCGCAAGAAAACATAACCATAAAAAACTACAAATTCGATATTCATATTTTATACTGAATTGTTGATTACAACTAGAAGATAATTATTGTAATTTCGTTAATTTTTTTTTGCAAGAGTTTTTAAAATATTGCAAAAACAAATTGTATTCATATTTTCGCTAAAGAAACTTATCAGTAATGATTTCTCCAAATTTTCAGAATTCTTTTAAATAATTTAACACAATTGTAAACTTTCATAAATTGTTGATATATAGTTTTCGGTTACGCATAAATATAACCGAAAACTTAACACCACCGATCATTTATCGACAAAACGTGATGAACAATATAGATATGCATTTTCGTCTAAACTATTTTTGGAAACTATTTTTTAATATAATCAGAAAATGTTATTTGGGTTGGATGGAAGTCTTTTTAATTAGTCTTGGTTTACTGCTTATACACAAAGTCATGATTTCAATCCTGATAAAATGTGGATTATTACATACTAGTAGAGACAAATTTACTGGAAATTTGTGGTTTTATGTGGCGGAGGAAAAATTATATTATCTTGAATGTGGTGCAAATTAAACATCTATATTAAATTTGTATTATGCGTGTAAAGTTGTTTATTGTGAAAATGTATGTAAAATCGTTTGTCCAGTTTTGTACGCTCCATAAAATTATAGTTATTTATTATGATTTATAAGATCATCATCAATAATAAAACTGTTTTCTAATTAATGATGATGTAATGCACACACACACACACCAAAAAAAGAGCTATTCTATTTTTGCAGTTATATGATACAATCTAAATGGAAATTAAAACCTCGAACAGATTTACTGATTAAACATGAAACTTCACTGGACATAATTTTAACTGGAACAGTTGATAAATTTACGAACCAATTAGTCATTGGAATGTTAGATTTTCTCACTCACAAATATTAAATTCTCTCTCTTTTTTTTAATAAGCCTTTTGTGGTCTTCTTTTTTACTTCAATATCCTTCTTTTGGTTTTATCGAAAGGAAGTAAATAAATAATATTTTAACAATAATGAAAAGAAAATAAATGGGATGAAAGAGAAAGGAGGGTGGGGAATGGTCAAAGGAGAAGGACAATGATTTGGCCCTCTTTTGTTTCTTCAGTACTTTTATCTCAGTCTCCTTTTATTTTCCAGATTTTATCTCTAAACTTATCATCTTTTTTGCTATTCATAGCAAAAACACAATCCATATTTATGCTTAAACAGACTTTGATAGCTAAAAGATGAACTGTGTGATAAAAGTTCTATACAATTAAGTAATAACTATCTATGAAACTTAAATATTAATTCAAGAAAAGTTAGAATTCCTTAACTTTTGAGTAGGTTTTTATATGAGTTACATAAATACTTGAGGCAATGATCCTTCACTTTGGCGAAAATACCGATAAGTTATATCATATGTGTTAAGAGAAAAGTTCACATCTCTTGATCACTAGGTAAGAAGCTATATGGGCCAAAATGTTCTATTTGGTTCAATCACAGCATATATTTTGTCATTTTATATAATTATATATTAGTGCAATTAAGCTTGAGATATCATCCTATGTGTTGTCATATCAAATAAGATTATGTCATTCCCAAAATATATTTGATAAGAGAATAATACACTCAGTTTGTCTTCTACTAGACTGTGATATAGTTATATTTATTGCAATGAGTTGTGATGCTTATACATTTAGGAATGAAAACATATCATATATCCTCCAATTTGAGATATCTAGATTCGACCTACAAATATTCGTATTTGGATATGTAGCTTCCACATATCCGTCCAAAATAAGAATCAAATTCGTAAAAGAAAATATTAATTTTATTTAGTGCAAACAAATTAACATATCAAATAACAAAAATATTTGTAAATTATATATATAATATATTTTAAAATATATCATCAAAATAGCAAAATTTGATTATATATGTATCTATAAATAAAACAATAATATATGTCAAAAAAATATATCTATATATATATATATATGATGGACATGATCTCTATATCCAAACATTAAAATTATTATACTCGAATCTCGACCTAATTTTGACGGAACCAAAATTTTCGCTCTATATATCTTCTACTTTATAGAATTTCAAAATTTTGAATAGGATCTCGGATTCTCAACAATAATTTTATTTGTATATATGTTTATATACTATCCCATAAAAAATAATTAAAAATGAAAAAGTAAATATCTTTTTTAGAAATAAATCATTGACTTAATTTTCAAAACTTCGTCACAATTTAAATATTTTCTGCGAAGTAGTACAACTGATATCTATATGAATTCTCTGTAATTTTAATTTATAATTTTTATAATACTTTAAACATATATTTTGTCGGTCATAACTTCTTCTTCTTTTTTTTTTTTTTTTTTTTCCCATTGGACATGCTCTAAAACAAGTGATATCTAAATGAATTCTCTGTAATTAAACTGCAGTTTCTGATAATTAATTGCCACCATTTGAAGTCTATAATCAAGAAGACAAAACAAGATCGGTAGGAGGTCCTAAGAGGCCAAAAGGACTGACAAGTGTTTTCAATAATGAGAGTGATCTTTTGGAGCAGTGAGTCAGATCCATCAAAATGGAGAAGACTATTCTCTCTCTCCTCTCTCATCTCAAAGAAGGTCCCATCCAAAGAAAGGCTAATAGATTGCCAGATTCTGCAGGGAGTAAATTGGCCAGCTAGTTTTTTCTTTCTATGGCCTCTCTCTCTGCACCACCACCTTCATCATTTTCAACCCTCCTTTTTCTTCACATTTTTATTACTATTTTTATTCATTATATAGCACAATTAAAAATAAATAAAGAAGAATAAAAAAAATCTAGTTTGAGTTTTCATATTTACAATAATCCAAGATAGCCTATGGTTTGATAATGTCGACCAAAACTTAAGACGTAATTCAGTCAAAACCATGCATCAACATTTAGTGATCTGTTATCTCGATCACCAAAGCAAAACCAATATTCAGGGAAACAAACCAATGGTCTCAATGTATTATTAACTTTATATACCTATTGTTTAAATGCTTTATGCTAAATTAGACACAACTGCTTAGTCGAGAGATACATGCAAATACATGGTTAACATATTGTGACACACAAACAAAAATTGTTAATAAATTTTTTCTTCTTGAAAGCTTTTTGTATCTCTTTTATTGTGTCTCAAAAATAGGGGTTTGTAGTTTATAACGAAGGTGGATAGTCACTGTCATGTGCATAGAGGAGACATCCTAAGAAAACTCAATAACATAAAATAAAATACTTTGAATTGCTCTTTTTCTTTTGTATTTTACTATTTTTATCATATATCTTCTAAAATAATTACGTGGGTCCTTTAGGGAGTGAAGCCTACACATTACAAAGATATCGACATCATGTAGGTTCCATTTACATAAATGATTGAGTAAATGGTCAAAAGCTTCTATCATACCATATGCCTAAACTCTTTCCATTTTTCCTTTTCTTGGAACAAATATTCCAAATGAAACTCATTGCCTTAACCTTTTTTCATAATTAAAACCCCTATTACGGTTATAAAGATTCGATTTAACAAGTATACGAGTTTTGCGGAAATAAGCAGATTGATACGACATACCTCAACAACAAGATAACATCATTGCACAATTAACTGTAATGCATAATGTTGGAATCTATGAATATACAAGCTTTCAAATATATACAATCAATTTCTACTTACTACTTAAAGCCACAATTTTAAACTAGATGACAATCCAATATTGTAATTTAATCTTTAAACTTGGTATCAAGATTTCCATATTTTTTACCGCAATTTCCATATTATTAGATATAAATAAGAAATAAAATATGAATATTATATAAAAACATTTCTTTGACTTGTCAATTTGTTAGGATAAAACTCCTTGCAACTTTGCATCATATCAACAAATATAAAATGAATAATCAATTTGCGTATACATTTGGTCCGACCTCAATTTGCATTAAAAAATGAATAATCAACCGTCTTGGTATCTCTCAATTTTTTTTCAGCCTACGAGCCATGTTTGTGCCTGGCGGTTGATTAAAACATTACTTGAGAAAATTTATAAGACTTGTTTTATTAGTTTTATCTATCACCACCATTTATTTTGATGTTTTATCATCATTCACATCAAACGAAAATTATGAGTCTTACTAAACTTGGTTTGTGGCTTAACCAACTTAACCTACATATATTGTTTTTTGGAAATCAGTAATGGATTGATAACAAAAGCAAACCTTGCTTTATTACCAAAATTTCATAATGGTTATGTCGAATAGTAACGCTTTATTCGAAGTTGAACATGTTTAGTTGCGAGATTATTTTAAAAACAAGTTCCCAACAAGTCAAATACACTTCATTGATATAAATAATAGAATTGTTCCAACTTTTCAAACATTCACTATTATTCAAAAGTTTGTAGTGAAAATGGAGAACATAGAGACAAAGCAATTCAACAAGATTTGGATACTCCAAACATCTAAACACTCCACTAGAAACATATAAACTAATTTTTACAAACTCATTTAATCATATTGACTCGACCTAAAGACATACATTGATACTGATTAATTCCTAATAACTTGTTCACAAAACAACTTGTTCCAACACGCAAAACCCCTCAAGCAAAAAGACTCACTCACAGTAACAAAAATTCCAAGCTATCGCCTTTCTTTCAAAGTGTTATAGCTAATCTAATTGAGATCCGTGAATATCACTCCCCAAAAATTATCATGGTATACATATACACTACAAGAATACATAGCCATTTCCGATCACCGAATTAGTCGGAAAATGGTCGGAAATAGTCTCTTCCGACGAGATTTCGGCTAACGTGAAATAGTCGGAAAAGCTTGGTCGGAAAAAGTTTCTGGTTGGAAAAGTAGTCGAAAATTTCGACCAAAGGCTTAGTCGGAAATTTAGTCGGAAAAGTCATCAGAATCTGGTCAGAAAATTTCCGACTAAGTTATGACGAGGCAAATTCGCCGGAAACTCGTCGGAAATATTCCGACTGAATTCCGAGTAATCCTCCGACTAGAAGACGGTGGTCAGAAATTAGTCGGAAATTTCCGAAGACTTTTTCGACGACTTTATTTTAAAAAAAAAATAGACGGTGGTCGGAAATTAGTCAGATATTTTCGACGACTTTTCCGACAACTTAATTTTTAAAAAAATAGAAATTTATATTTTAATAAAACTAAAAATTAAAATTAAAATACTAAAGATTACATTGAAAAAAACTAAAAATTACATTAATAAAACTAAAGATTACATTGATTTTTTTTTAAAATAAAAATTACATATCAAAGAAATCCTGTGTACTCGGATTTTGATCATTGTTTCTGCAGGACGGAGGAGCTACTTCGGGATGGATTCGAGCCATCATCTGACTCCAAAAAGAAACATCTTGATATTCGTTTCTTATATCCGCAAACTCTTGTTGGGTTTTCTTAAGCGTCTCTTGCGTTTCTTTATATAAATGTCGAGTTTTTCGATATTTCACCTCCAATGAACTCATTGTTGAGCTTTGTCCCACGTGCTCGTCAAACGGGATTGACCCCACCCCAAATCGTTTGTTGAGCTTTGTCTCAGAACCGGAGCTTCCCATATTCGGTTGAAACCCCATTTGTGCACACCAGTCTTCGTAAGCTGGCCATCCTCCTAGTTGTGCTATAACCTGAAAAAAATAGAAATCTTAATAAATTTTAAAAATTTGAATGAAAATACAAATTATATTAAGCTTAACTTTTTGGAGAATGTTTTGAATATTATTTGGAAATTTTTAGAAATTTTTAGAAATTTTTAGAAATTTTTGGAAGTTTTTAGAGAGAGTTTGTAAGAGAGATTTTAGAGAGATTGTAAAAGTGGTGAATTGTGAGAGAAGATTATCGGAGGTATATAAAGAAAATTTTTCCGACCACCACGGTTAGTCGGAAAAGGATCGTAAAACAAAAAAACAAAATTACAGAAACTGGTCGGAAATAAATATCTTTTCCGACCACATTTCCGACCACCGTGGTCGGAAATTCCTCAGCAAAACGGCATTAGTCGGAAACTTGGTCGGAAGTTTTCCGACGACTTTTCCAACCACTTTAAGGTTTCCGACTACTTTCCGACCAAGGTGGTCGGAAATGTCGTCGGAAATAAGTAAAAGATTTCCGACAACTTTTCCGACCACTTTGGTCGGAAAGTAGTCGGAAAAACAAAAAAAAATGAATAAAAATTGATGAAAATTTGAATAAAAATTGATGAAAATTTGAATAAAAATTGATGAAAATTTGAATAAAAATTGATAAAAATTGAATAAAAACTAATAAATTTTAATAATGAAAATATAGAATACTAAAACTATACCTCTTTTGAAATTGATGATTTCTATTTCTCTATGTTTTTGTTGATGAATTGTGGGTGAGAGACATGTTTTTCATTTTACAATATGTGTATTTAAATAGGAAAATTGTGTAATATGATAAGAAATAATTAGATAAGAATTGACCAATGTTGGATCTTGCATATCTCTATGATGCAAAATCATTGGTTGTTAATTTAAATAAGATAATTCTAGACAATTGAGCCAATCTTCATTCATGCATGCTTTTATTTTTTTATTTATGAGAATTTGTAAGAATTGTTTTTTCTTTTAAATAAAAAAAACAAAAAAAAATTCTCACATTTTCCTACTAATGGAAAATCGTCGGAATTACATGAATTTTCCGATGATTTTCCAACCACCCTACATGGGTGGTCGGAAATTAGTCGGAAAATGTGAGGATTTTTATAAATGTAATTCATTTTTTATAAAAACTATTAAAAACTTGTAATTTAAAATAAAAACTTTCAAATCAACATTTAATTAGATATATATTTCATGTAATTATACTAACTTAAAAATTCATACTAACATAAAAACTAAAATCTCTATGTTTTTGTTGATGAATTATGGGTGAGAGACATGTTTTTCATTTTTCAATATGTGTATTTAAATAGGGAAATTGTGTAAGATAATAAGAAATCATTAGATAAGAATTGACCAATGTTGGATCTTGCATATCTCTATGATGCAAAATCATTGGTTGTTAATTTAAATAAGATAATTCTATACAATTGAGCCAATCTTCATTCAATCATATAATCAAAAACGTAACAGAAATATCAATCAGAATCCGAAGAGTATTCAGAACTTGCAGAATCAGTACTATCTTCAAACTCATCACCATCTTCATTACTGATATCATCAAAGATCTCCTCAACCTCAATGTTGTCAACGTCGACTAACGGAATGTCTTCAACGGTTTGTTCTACTTGCGTTATAATAACGACTATATCATTTTGTTGTAATGGCTCAACATCCTTAACCCCTTCAATTCGGCTTATTAGATTTATCTGATGAGTTATAATCCAAGGATCCTCAATGGTTCGTACTCGCGGATAAGGGATGTAACACACTTGTGATGCCTGTGATGCAAGTATAAATGGATCATATTTTTTAACCTTCTTTCTGAGTTGACTTCTGTCACACCATACTTCGTAACTCTAACGCCTCGAGGAAATGTCGGATCGTACCAATCACACTTGAATACGACACATTTCATGTTAATAACTCCAGGATATTCAACCTCTAAAATATCAGTGATTTCACCATAAAAGTCCAAGGTATCTGTACGAACCACCACTCCGTAGTTCACGGTTTTCCTACCCAACATTCCAGGCCATTTCCGAAAAACATAACCGCGTGTGCAATACATCGGAGAAGACATATCTCTAGATAATGGACCTCCAACAAGCTCTTCCAACCAAGTCGGATAACAGTCACCTCTACTATCAGCGGATTGAATCTAATAAATAAGAAAAGAAATCCATAATCTGTTTATTATTCAAGAAGAAATAAGGTGATAATACGATACACTTACATAGAATTTTAACCATCTTGCAAATTGAATCTGCTTCATGTTTTCTAACTCTGTTTCTGAAAGATTTGGGTATGCATCCATCACTTGATTACTGAAGATACTACAAGAATAAACATATGAAGTTAGTAATGTACAAAAATATATATTGATTTATTCATAACAATCTTGATTTGTTCATAACAATCTTGTAACTTACGTTTTAAACGGCTGTAAATCTTCACAATTCCTTAGAACGTACGTATGTAGATGATTAAATTCTTGGTCTGTAAGCCAAACTCCTCTTCGCTTCCCACTTAGCCGACCAATTTGAGAAAATATTTCAGGTACATACGTATGATACATTGGTCGTACTCCACCGTCATCATATCTGCCAGGTTTCCTTGATTTTGTTTGAACTTCAGGAGCAAAGTAGTATGAAGAAAAATAAGATGTCTCCTCGTTTATGCTTTGAGCCACTATGGACCCTTCAACCTTACTCAAATTCTTGACTTTCTTCTTCAAATGAAACATGAATCGCTCAAAAGGATACATCCACCTATACTGAACTGGTCCACCTAGCGCAGCTTCCCGAGGTAAGTGAATAGGAAAATGCTCCATGACATCAAAAAATTCAGGGGGAAATAGTTTCTCTAAATTGCATAAAATCATCGGAATATTGGCATCAAGTGTATGTATTCCTGACATTGTTAGAGAGCGGGAACATAAATCCCGAAAAAACGCCCCTATACTTGTGAATGTTAAAAGTATTCAAACGAATGTACTATATAATATATTAAACCATAGTTAAATATAGAAGCACTGATTATGTGAAAGTAGATAGATCGTACTTGCAACCGCTTTGTGGACAATGGAAGGTAAAAGATGAGCGAAAGCAAATGGAAGTAAACGTTGCATGAATACATGACAATCATGAGTCTTCATCCCGGCTAGACGTCCGCTATGATCATCAACACAATATGATAGATTTGCTGCATATCCATCAGAAAACTTTACAGAGTTGAGAATCCATTGGAAAAAGGTGTTTTCTTCGTAGCATCTAATCGCCAAATAGGAATAGGCCCAATACCGTCTGCAAGCAGATGTAAATCCTCACGATCACAGATGTCAGGCAAATCTATGCGTGTCTTGACATTATCTTTTGTCTTCCCTTGCACATTTAAAATAGTGTTGATGATATTGTCAAATACGTTATTCTAAATATACATGACATCAAGATTGTGTCAAAGTAGAAGATCTTTCAAGTAAAGTAAATCACAGAAAATACTTCGCTTATGCCAGTTATGATACTCGCCATATCCATCGATCTGAACATGACCATTACTCCCACAAATTGTAGTACGTTCGACATCAAAATCTCGGAATTGATGCAAAATCGATTCTATGTCATACAGTACAGGTGGGGCATCACGTACAACCCTATTTTTCTTGAATAACGTCTTACTTCTTCTGTAGGGGTGGTTGCGTCTCAAAAAACGACAATGACAATCGAACAAACTCGTCTTCCGACCATGATTCAAATGGAATGCATCTATATTATCATGAAAATATGAACATGATAATCTTCTGTGGGTTGTCCAACCAGAAAACATTCCATATGCAGGAAAATCACTAATAGTCCACAACAATAAAACCCGCATCTTGAAAATATTACTGCTTGAGACATCATATACACTAACTCCTTCAGACCATAACATTTGTAGCTCTGCAATAAGTGGCTGTAAGAAGACGTCAAGAGATCGTCGAGGATGATTTGGTCCAGGGGCCAAAATAGAAAGGAATAGGAATTCTCGCTTCATACACAATGCCGGTGGAAGATTGTATGGAGTGACAATTACTGGCCACAATGAATATTTCTCGCCTGACTTCCCAAACGGATTAAAACCATCAGTTCATAAACCCAAATATACATTTTTTGTTTCACTCGCAAAATTTGGATACAAAGAAGTAAAATGCTTCTAAGCTCCGGCATCAGAAGGATGTGAAATTTCCCTATTGAAGGCATGTTTCGCATGTCATCTCATCGACACAGCTGTCCTTTCTGATTGATATAACCTCTTAAGCCTGTCAGATAAAAGCAAATACCACATACGCTTGAACAGAATTTTCGTTCTTCTGAGCTCCGACATCAGAAGGATGTGAAATTTCCCTGTTGAAGGCATGTTTCGCATGCCATCTCATTGACACAACTGTCCTTTCTGACTGATATAACCTCTTAAACCTGTCAGATAAAAGCAAATACCACATACGCTTGAACAGAATTTTCGTTCTTCCACTCGATACTTGAAATCGTTCCTTCCCACAAAAACTGCAATGAATCAAATTGACAGTTTTTCTCCAGAATATCATGCAATTCTCCCGACACACATCAATCATTTGATATGGCAATACAAGACCTGAAACCAATTTATGAATTGCGTAGTATGAAGCTGGTGCAAAATTATCTTCAGGTAGATAATATTTAAAAAAATCAGCCCATGCATCGACGCAATCCTCACTTAAATTATAATTCGTCTTTATATTCATCATCCTCGTTGCAGCTGATAACGGAGAATGCCCCACTTTGCAACCAGGATATATCAGATTATTTGCAGCATCTAACATTTCAAAAAAGCTTCTGCCTTCTAAATTGGGTTCTTCCTCAACGTTGGAATTCGCCATAGTTTCATGAACTTCTTCTCTACTAATTCCCTCTACGACATTTTCTTCTATATTGGTACTACTACCATAATCTCTAATATTATCTGATTCCGGTCTTACGCGTTCACGTCTTCTATCTACACAACTAGGCCCAGATCTTAATTCTTCTCCATGTGAAAACCAAACATAGTATCCCGGTGTAAAACCTCCCCAAAATAAGTGATTCCAAACTCTTTCCTTGTCTAAGAAACAATTATTTTGACATTTAATACAAGGACAACACATAATACCTTCCGTACGAGTCATTTCTTGATTCGATGCGAACTGCATGAACTCTGATAATCCTTCTTAGTATTCACGCCGAATATCCCCTGTTTTTTTGTCTAAACGTTGATACATCCACGCTCTAACTTTATAAATGTTATGAGATGTCATTTTGAATTTTTTTGGAAATAAATCACAAATTATTAGAAAGTTTAAAGTTTTTTTTTTAATTTTTTTTTTGTTGCGGGAGAGAAAAGAATGAGGTGTGGAGAGAAAAAAACGGGGGGTGGAATTTATAGATAATTTTTTCGACCACCAATGTAGTCGGAAATTAGTCGGAAATGGTTTTCCGGCCAAATTCCGACCACCATTCGTCGGAAATTTATCGGATGTTAGGTGGCCTCTTTTATCACGTGTTTACCTAACTTTTCCGACCAAAATTCCGACTAATTTCCGACGTGTTGGCGAGGAAACCATGTAGTTGGAATTTTTTTTTTCCGACCAACTTTTCCGACGAATTTTCGATGAATGTGCGGTAGTCGGAAAATTTCAAAATTTTCCGATTAGTTTCCGATCATAGTCTTTGTAGTCGGAAATTAATCGGATAGTTCTCGAAAATTGGTCAGAAACCATGTTAGTCGGAAATTGTGGTCGGAAAACGCTTTGTTTTCTTGTAGTGATATAAGAGAATATGCCCTAGTTTTCATCTAAATATGTACCAAGTATAGTCAAAACGTGGGTATCTTAAATCTTTCTTCATATCTTCAAGTATAACAGAAATTTTAGAGTTTTCTCAAATACTAAATGACTCATTCTTGTGTCCATATTAACAACAATGACTAGAGAGAATTATATTTACAAAATACTTTAGAAGGATGATTTTTTTTTGTCAACAACTTTTAAGTAGATGATAATGTACGTGGGTTTTTCCATATTTCATTTTTACTAATTTTGAACCAAATTTTGAAATCTACATAATTAACCTTAAATTTTACCTCTAAAACGTTTTTCCGCATACATTTCTTTTTCATATGTTTCACCGCATTAGTTATCAGCCCTCGTTAGAAAGAGTTGTTCCTTTCACGGAGTACATATTATATGAAGATACAAATTATAATGTAGAGCACGTATATTAGAAGTCCTACATCACACATTTAGGAAATTAACTAAGTATCTACGATAAGTTGTAAAATCTGCATTTTGCCCCCTCTTTTGGCAATACTATTATTCCATGTACCGCGTGACGTCAATGCCGACATTAATGATAATTTCCACTTCATGTTTGTGCTAGTATAAATTATAGAATATATATAAGGGAGCATAAATAAATAATATTTATATAGATATTTTTCGGACGATAGAAAAAGAGATGTTATAGTGGACTCCTGCAACTAAAGGCTGTATGACACACACACACGTCCTATTGTTTCCTATCTGTCCGACTACCTCGAACCTCTTGTGCCTTGACGCACAGGCTGTCCAGGTGATACATATCCATTGTCATATTTTAATATAAATAAATGTATGGTATATGTATATTTACATAGTTATGTATTAGTGTATGGAATCATACTGTATTAATATACTTTTATATATGAGATAATTACCAAAAAGATAAATCTGTATCATTTCTATAATAAAAGTACAATTTTCAAAATCATATAAATTTTGCAGTGAAAAATAGAATAATACATAAAGACAATAAAGGTGTATGTACTTCCTCTAGTTTTTTTTTGTTTGTTTTTTTGGGTGTGCATCCTAAATAATTTAATAATTTTATATTATAAAAATGTTATAGTTTTTTTTTTATAAAAAAAAGAAACGTCAGGAGTCAGGTGGCAATTGGCATGGTTCTTGAGAAAGTCTGAATGGGTGAATGGGAACCCATCTCTCCGCCTTATGCCTCTTTCCGATAAACAAATAATTAGATCCTTATTTCTTCCCTTTTCTTTATAATTTTTTAAAAAGCAAAATCATATAGATCCTCACCCAAAAAAAAAAAAAAAAAAAAGTTGAAATAATAATTCATATAGATATTAAAACCATCTATTTTTAGTAGTATTCTAATCCTCCTTCCGTTCATTGAACATTTGTTTTTGTTTTGTTTCATGTTTTATGTTTTCTATATATTCCATTTTAACTAATATCAATAAGTTAAATACATATAGATATATGTATATATATATATATATATATATAATCTAGTCATGAGAAACAATAAAAGAGATCACCAAATAAAGATTACTGAATAATCAATTATTGTATTATCTTTTATGAATTTATTTTCTTGTTAGAAACTAATCTTGATAAAACGAAACGGATCAGTTTAAGATACTAACAGAGTTGTATTTGCTTCCAATAACAAAAATCAATTGCTTTCAATTACTGATACGAATACATTTAGCTATCAAAGCCATTGCATTTGCATGTGGGAGAGAAAGAACATGAAGGCCTTCTTGGCAGAAAAAGACACGTGTCAAAAGCCCGTATTGCCACCTACTGTATGTACACCAATGGCCTTATGCTACAAACTGTTGCATAGATTGTTACAAATATGGAAACCTAATACGAAGAAGTGGACCGACCATGTGCTTTTTATCCTCATCAATCTCTGAAATATCCCCTTTTAATTCTTTCGACATACTAATAAATATAAAAATTTGATAAATGTATTGATAGTTTTTTATTAATACATTTGTAGTTAGCTGTTCCTTAATTTTTGTCACTAAATCTTATACGCACACGTGACATTTTTTCCAAATGTAATCATCCAGATATTTTTTTGTCTATCACTCGAGAACCTAATTATTAGATCACTAAATCATATCCTTTTTTAAGAAAGTTTTCAAAGTTATTTCTGTAAGTGTTTACTATATTAACCTTTTCAATGACACCCAAAAATAAAAAGACTACAGCAGCAATAGGTTTCCCGTATGTTTTTTTGGGCTATCTTTGAAAATAACTTAGAAAAATGAAATTCACTGTTTAAAAATAATTAAATATGGTTTCATGTTCATCCGTCTAAATATCATCAATTGGAATTTAACAATAAACTTGATTGTTTATTGAAACGTTAAAGTTTTGACTGACAACTGAATACAAAATAATAATTATACTTTATGAATTGTAAGAAAGATCCTTATACAAAATACTAGTTCGTCGGGAACATTTTTATCACCGGTTTGGAGTTTTATGGTGTAAGAAAGATCCTGATATCGTCGTTATAAAAACGATTTAATTTGCTTTCATAATTGTCCTTTGAAATGTTTTTTTATAACCCGTAATTGTTTATTCCTTTATTTTATTCATTATAAGAAACATTTGACAAAATGCCTCGACCACGAGGTGGGTTTAATTCCCGATGAAAGGATCCTAAGATGCAATTGCATATAAAACAAACAAAGAGTTCCTACATTTTATGGAATAGATCATAATATAATTAAACATTTTTCAGAACCACAAATTGGATTGTGAAAACTAACTAGACTAGAAAACCAATATTTAAATCAATACTGATTGTTTATGTACTTAATAGTTTCTTAATTTCATCCAACTTAAATTTGAGTCAGTCGAGAAGTGATAAGAAAATATTTACCATTTATCAACCATATATGTGGATCTAAACGTTTTGACCAATTTTTAATTATTTCTAATGTTTATCGTAATTTGATCAAAAAAAATTTAATAAATGTTTGGAACACTTTGTTGGTAAGAAAATTAGTCAAAATTTGACATATTTTCTTGTAGTATAATAGTAGTTCCACATTTCTATGCCATAAATTTCACCATTATTTCCTCAATATTATAGATTTATAGTATTGGATTTTTTTGTTAAATACTATAATAGGCAATTCTCACAAATACTACAAAACAAATTTTAATTCCAAAATTAACATTACTACTTTTATTTTTAAAATATACCACGAAATTTGATTTTTTCAAAAATACTACAAAATTACAACTAAACTTTAAACCCTCAAAACTAAATCCTAAACTCAAAATATTAACCTCTAAACCCAAAATACTAAACTCAAATCTAAATATTCAAATTATAAATCTTTATAATTCATTTTTTAGTTTTGTGGTATTTTTGAAAACAAAAAAAAACTATGATATTTTGAAAAATAAAACTATTGACAATATTTTTGAAAAACATACATATTTTAGTAGTATTTTAAAACATTAATCTACATAATATACTATAACAAGCTAATTATCGAAAACATAAAGGCATAGAACTAGTTAGTGGCTTGATTGGTGTGCTTATAGCAGAGTTGTTACGGTATGGAACATAAGCATTAAACTAATGAAGGTGTTACCTATTATATAAATATGATGGTTTGTGATTGGTATAGTTATTACCATTTAGACATAAAATCATAAAATTAGACATCATTATATAACATATGAATTTTATTAATGAGAGTAAAATAATATTTTGGTAAATTTTAAAACTTTATGTTTAAGAAATGTTTTTTTTGAAAAACATTGATCTATCAAACATTTAAGAGTTCTATATGCTTTCGTTCATTTTCAATTTATAAACGTGATTGGCTTTTAAAAAATAGTATATCTAATTATATGTGCTACCAATCAAATCATTTAATGACAAAGCAAAGCCTACGGTAGCGCTTATGTGCTTGATTACATATCGTACACCTATTGCTTACCACGAAGCTGTGAGATGCTCTAAGATGCTTTTAAACTCTTAGAGCATCTCCAATGTATTACATTATTTTTTATTCTAAAATAGAGTAACTTTAAAATAGAGTAACTCTAAAATAGAGTAATTCTTAAATAGAGTTAGATTTCTCTCCAATGTATTACTCTATTTTCTACTCTAAAAAGAATATTCTAAGTATATTTTTATTTTTAATTTTGTTACTTATTGCTAAATAACACACTTTATTTATAAAACTTTAAAATTAACCCATTGATTTTTTTTTCAAAACTTCTAAAATTATGAAAATATTTAAAATTAACCATAGAAATAACAAAACAAAAATAAATTATTTTTGGAGAAGAATGAAATAAGCTACTTTTAGAGCAATTAAAGAAGACAAATGCACAAAAACAACATTATTTAGAGAATCAAAGTAAGAACTACGCATTGAAAAAATTTAAAGAAGAAAACAAATTTTTGTTCCAAGACTTGAACTCGATACCGGATCCAAATCTTTGTGCATATGTTCAAAGTGAACAAATAAGGATTTATGGAAAAAGGGCCGAACAACAACAATATCAACAAGATTCGCCTCAACCTGATTCGTTTGGACAATATTTTAATAATTTGGATGGATCTGGAAGCGATTTATTGAATTATTAATTCATTAAATCAGTAATTGTTGTTGTTTTAAATTTATATTATGTATTTTAATTTCAATTTTTAATATTTATATTATTATTTATTATCAGTTTATGATTTTATGTCATTGTATTTTATATTTAAAAAGATATTATAAAATTTTAAAATTTTGTTTGTTAAATAAATTATTATAGCTCTGAAAATAAAATAATTTAAAATTATAGGGACTAGTTTATAAGTAAAAAAGTTCAACTCTAAAGTAGAGTGAAAAATAAGATTACTCTATATTTAGAGTAAAAAATAGGTTTACTCTATTTTTATGTTGAAAATAGAGTGAGGTTGGAGCACATTTTACTCTAAAATAGAGTTTGGTTTAGAATTTAGAGTGGGGTTGGAGATGGCCTTGTATACTCATCAACTAATTATTAGTAATATTAATCTAAATCGTGGGTCCTCCTTTTGTTATGTATTAGTCATGCATTGCTTATAGTTCTTACGTATATTCAAACACATGTAATGTTAAGAAAACAAACACATAAGCAAAAGTTGTGTGTTTTAACTTAGTGCTTTCGACATGTGTCCGAAATTTTAATGATGAAGCAAATGTTATTTTAATAGTATTATAGATGTTAAACATCTTTTAAAATAACTCTGACCAATGATATTACTGACTATAAGAAATCAGAGTTCTTTTTGGCTAACTGAGCCGCCCACAATAGCTTAGGAGAAAGGTAACATCGAATGTCACGTGAAGAATGATTCACATGACAAGTTCTCATATGAAAAGAAGAAAGAAACTAAATCATATAATAAAATTACACGAATATATTGGTTTTGATTGCTAATGCTGAATAATGATAAAATAATAGAAATAAAATTAAAAAGTAGAATGATATAATCTATTAAATAAAAAATTACGAAATAATAAAAAATTATGCGATTGGATAAATCTTGCGTAATAGTAAAATATAATTTTTTATTTAATAAAAATATAATTACATGCAAAATTAAATTATCAATATGAAATTTCAATATATTTTGATGTCATTTGTAATCATAAAATTGTAAAAGATATATTTCAAATTAGAAAAAGATTGAAACATTAAGTAAAACAACATAAAATATTTTTCAAAACATTATTTTTTAATACATTCATAATATGACTCTGAATGGTAAACTGCGGAACAACTGCGGGAGAAGTGTAGTGTAGTTCAAATAGTAGCAAAACTATATAGATATATATATGTATATGTATATATTTTGGAGATATATATATATATATGTATATGTACGGTGCGGGGCGGAATAGTAACTATTCGAAGCATATATATATATAAAAAGCTAATGATGTTATGAAACCCAACTCATAAATGCAATTTTATTTTTTAAAATTTGCATGTATTAAATAAAATAAATGTTTGAGAAAAAATTTAAAAAAATAATATTCTGGTTATTCCACAAGTTAAACTACTACAATCTCACTTAATTGTTTAATGAAATTTTACTTGTGTTTTTTTTTTATCAAATATGCAAAGTTTTGCAGTTTTGTTTTTTTAAATTATTTCGTAATTTTGTTGATTAGTAAATTTTTTGCGAAATCACGTTTGAAAACACAATTCCACCGTTTTGTAAGTTATAATTTGTATGAACAATAAAATCATTTTTGTAAGATAAATTGATAATAATAAAATTAAAGGAGTAAAATCCGAGCAACCAATGAATAAATGGTAAAGCAGAGAAAAAAACGATTTAGGTGTAATTGAAGTTGATGACGCAGCTGAGACTTTTCAGCTGTCCCCGTGAAAACCTGTCGTCCTCTCTTCCCTCTCCCAATGATAATTACCCAAACTACGAGTCCTCTCCATTATTTTAATTTCTTTATTTTATTACTCATTATTTTATAAATTACCAAAATCACATACACCTTTTTTTATTCATGAAGAGACATATAATTTATAAATAATTAAAAGTAAAACTGATTTCACGTTACCCAGTACCCACAAAAGAAAGAAAAAAACCATAAAAGTAAACACATTTTCGTGATAAAAGAGTACTAATTATCGCACCCGTTACAACATATACCCAACAAAAGAAACACGATACATATATAAATATAGATATATATAATGCTTATTTTTAAAAATTATATAAATTATTCTGCCTATCAATTTTATTTTAAATATTTATGAAAAAGGAGCCCTATGAGGAGCACCTTTCCTTCTATTACCAAGTGATGAAAGAACCATCCCAGGCAAGTAATTGCTCTCTTGCTTCTTGTTCTTGTTCTTCTTCTTCTCTCTCTTACTACTACTATTGTTACCTTGCTCCGATTGATCTGAAATGACCATTATATCCTCGGAATCCTCCATCGTCGACATCTCTTCGAGCTGATCATGTCCATCCATCCTCAAACCCTCGAACGTGAAATCCGATTCATCGATTCTATAGAGAATGCTTGATAAATCATCTCCTTGATATGATAAGTAATCCACCTGCATTCAAAATCATTGTTAGGTAGGTTAATTGTGTCTTATAATAATAACAACACTTATGGCTAATATTGGACACGATAGTTCATAACCTAGGAAAGTGCCCACTTTGTACTTGCACATGTGTTTAAGAATATTAAACAAATGAACACAATCCAAGAAAAAATTTAACATGATTATAAAGCATGGAGAAAGATAAAAAAACAGCTGTTTCCCAAAGTTTTGTTTTTTCATCTTTAGAGTAATGATTTGTTAGGAAAAAAAAACACTTTATTTCATATGGTTAAAAGTTGAAGCAATCATTCTATTCTATTATTAATTCTAATTTTTACTAGAATAAAAAACAAATAAACAATCAACAAGTGAATCTCAAGAATTAATAGGTCTCACTTTTGTCATTCATGGGTCAACTATGCCAACAACTTATAACTAAATTTCCATGTTTTTATTGCGTTAGTAAAGAAATGAATTCAATTTAAAAGTTTTAAGTTATCTTCTTAGGGTTCAACTAAAAGTAAAATAATTTCCAAAAATATTGTATTATTATTTACCTTGCAGGAGAGGGAACAAAAGTGGAATGGTTCTTGGAGGATTCTATCACAAGTGAAGCAAACATTTGAAGAGACCTTAGCTCTTGATTGTGGTCTTTGGTTTATGAATATGACTTTGGCTCCATTAATTGTATATGGCTGAATATACAAATTGTCAATCAGTACAACAAATTAAACTTAAAATCAAAGCCTTAAAAAAGAATACTACTATTCACCTGAACATATGAACAATCTATGAGCTTCTCAAGATCACTCAACCTAACGACGTCATGGTATACGTATCGTCTCACCTGCCAATTCATAAATGAAAGGGCTTAATTGATAGAATTTAAACTAATGAATTACTTCAAAACGATTTCTCCTTTATCTTCCCTGAAGCAAACACAACAGGGTTATAAATAAATAAATCTTGATTTACTATAATTTATCAACCAATAATGTTTTTGGGGAATAGTGGATAATGATTAAAAAATAGAAACAAAAACCTGTGGAAAAGAAGTTAAGGGAAGTGAAGGAAAAGGAATTTGGTCAAAGCTTTGATGTTCTTTGAAAGCAACAGCTCAAGAGAAGTTGAGCAGAGAAGACAATAAATTTTAAAGGAACCAAGCAATTTGAAAAGAAGAAATAATAAATAAAAGATGAGAAAAAGACACATACTATATATAGAAACAAACCAAATCCACACAATAGACAATTCAAGTCCAATTACTATCATCATATCACATACATATTTATATATATGTTTTATACAATTCTGAGAAATGATCATATTTTTAGACTATAGAGTATAACTGAAACCAAATCTGACTTAAAGGGTTAAATATGTAACAATTTAATTTTAGAGGAAAATTTTCAAAAGAAAAAGATTGAGAGAAATTTAGAAAGATGGCTTAAAGGGTCTTTTAAGAAGATGAACATTATTAAAAAAACATATTTTTGGGGAGAAGAAAAAGTTAATGATAATGAAAGGTCCATTAGAAAAAAACCAAAGTTCTTATAGTACAATTTCCAAAAGCCCTATGATTTGCAATTAAAAAGATACTTATATGTGCATGTTTTTCCATGATATTGAGAAAAAGCAAAACCCAGAATTCGTTTTTCCATGATATTGAGAAATTTTCCGGGAAAATCACAAAAAGAAGGGTTCTAGAGATTTACTGAGTTAAAGCTTAAATTGAAAAATTGCTAACGTGGTGTGAGTATATATAAATGGGTGTTAGTACAAATTTCACTACAATCCAAACATGTTTATTCATGAGAGAGAGAGAGAGAGGATTTTATATCGAAGTAACAGAATAAACATACGTACGCAGTGATTCTAGTTTTGTATAGGTGTGTTAGTAAGTACAGATTTTCATTAAAAAATCGAATTGTTTAATTACAAAAACTAAAACATGGGTATTGAAATTGTCACGAAATCGAATCATGGGTCATCAGAAATTTCTTAAAATAGTGAAATTTTTGATGGAAGTGGTACCTGAAGAAGAGGATGAGAGCGATGAGAAGGGAGACAGTGAGGACAAACACTGAGACAACAGAGTAAGCAAAATACGTTCTTCTCGCTTTTACGGCGAGTTTCGTGAATCCCACAGCTCGAGAAGAAAGTTTCCGCCATTAATCCTTCAAGCCATGCAGGTTTCGTTGCCACCATCATCATCATCTCTTCTTCTTCCTCACCTTCTCTAACCATTTTTATGTTAAAAGAGTCTAAACCCAGATGGAAAGTTTAAAAATTTCACTCAATTTCGAGAACCCTATCGAAGAAGAAGAACAAGAACCCTAAGAGAGATTGAGATTTTGATTGGGAGCTTTGGACCTCAAACTTGGAGTGTGTGTGTGTGTGTAGAAGAGAGTGTAAATGTTTATATAATATCTAATGTTATGTGTATACGTGTGTGTATTGGTTATTTTGTAATGTAGAGGAGGTTCCAGAATTATTGTCGCTACGTATAGAGCGAGAAAGTGTTAGTTGGGTGGGAGAGAGATAAAGAGAGAGAATGTCTTTTATTGAGAAAACGAAATGTTCCCAGAAAGATAAAATCTTTTCTCCATTGGCGAAAGATCATATTTGAGAGAGAGATAAGCGAGTGTGACAAAGTGTCATCATATATTAAAGTTTTAATCTTGATTTTTCTATGCGGCTAGAACCCAATTCGAAATTCTTATGTTTTTGATTACCATTACAAGGAACCAAAATCCTCGGGAGGGGTTTATGTTGTTTCTTTTTGAAAATCTTTATGTAATTGAAGTAATGTTATAGATGTATATCTCTTTAATTTTTTTTTTTTGTGTGCATTTATTAGGATATGTAATTTGTGAAGGACAAGTGTCCGAGAGATATAGTTTTTTTGGACAGATCTCTAAGGTTAATTACCTTTTCCGGATATGATATGACTCATGTTTTCACCGTCGTTCCACACCTACAACAAAAAAGAAAAGGTAGTGTTATTTGGTAAAAGATTTTAGAATTCACTTTGTACTCATTTGGTTATAATATTTACGATCATTTTATAGCATAATTACTTAAACTAACAATACATATATTTATATCTTATGAATTTTAAGATATAGATATGGAGTGATATTTATACCATATGACGTTAAAGAAGATATGAATACGGATCTTAACATTTATAAAACAAAACGATTGTGACTAGGACTATTCTTATATTTTCACACACTATATTTTTTTTCTTTTGAATATAATGTTAAATTAGATTAAAAGAAAGTTAACTGTTTGGTACCTCTGATGCAAATAATATTCGAGATATTTGGAAATAAAGAAATTCTAAAAAAGTTTTGTCTATCTACACCTTAATTTCTAAATTGTCATTTTGGATAAATATACCCCTATATCAAAATTTTGACATTTTTAAGAAGAAAAAACTACAAAAACATGTAGATAGATATGTTTGAAGAAGATTTAGTGAAAACATTTTTTGATTTGGTCGCATATAAGTAGGTTTTTAGATATTCCGAAAAGTGTAGAAATTAGTTATCTTTTTTTGTCTGTTCTAAAACATTTAGAATATGTATTCTACAGATTGTACATGTTCTGAAAATTTTAGAACAGATATTTGTTCTGAAATTTTAGAATACATGTTCTACGAAATTTAGAATTTGTATTCTGAGAATTCTCTATGTTCTACGAAATTTAAAATACGTATTCTACGGTTTACTCAATGTTCTAAAAAAATTAGAATAGGTATTCTACGAATTTTAGAATATGTATTCTGAAAATAATTAGAATTTCTTAAAAATAATAACTGAATCTACAAATAAGGAAACTAAATCTATTTTATGGAAAATCAAATATATTGTTTAGATTACGTATTTATTGTTTTGATTATATTCTAAAAAAATTTAGAATACGTATTCTAATAATTTAAAATAGAATTTTCTTCCTAAATATGCTAAAAATCGATCTAAACCCTAGAAGTTTCCCCTCTTTTCTTCTTTTTCCTCCTTTGCCATGAGTTCTTCATAAGTTTTCAATTTCTTTTATCAATATGCTGCAAATCTACGCAATATGTGGTGTATGGAGATTGTATGACAACAAAGAATGAAGATTTATTGTTGATGAAGAAAAACGTGCTAGATTACTTACTTTGCAATCCACCACAAATCTTGAAGAATTGAAGATGATGGTTTCAGAAGAATTTGGAATAAAAGAGAGTGAAGTTAATGTGGAATTCAGTTACTTACCCACAGATCTTAGTTTTGACTCTCCACCGGTTGTTATGGTGAACGATCGACAAGTGAAATTTTTTGTTGCATATTCGAAAAGCAAAAACACTATACGGTTATGTGTGACGTTTAAAGGTATAGTTGACGACTGCAAGAGTGAAGTCAATTTTGACTTGAATAAGGAGACAAGTGAACCAAGTAATGGTGACAAAGATGGTAATATGCCTGGAAATTCAGCAGCAATATTGGTGAATGAAGATAAGCCGGATGATGATTTCGTCTAGAAGTCTAATGACGCTAAATTCAGTGATGGGGTTGGTTCGATGGTGGAAGATTCAATGGTAACTAAGGGGCAATATTTCAGAAGCAAGGAGGCTTTACAGGCAACTCTTGAAATTTATGCGATGAAGTATAACTGCGACTACAAGATTACGAAGTTTGATACAAGATTATGGTGTATACGTTGCATATATAAGGTTTGCAAATGGAATCTTCGTGCTGAGTGTTTAAAGGGGTCTACATAGTTCAAAATCAACAAGTATGTGGGTAACCATACTTGTGCCCCTTTGAAGAAAACAAGATTCTGTAGGACACCTTCAGCAAGAACAGTTAGGCATCTCATTATGCATAATTATGAAGGTGTGAAGGAAGGGCCTAAACCGAATGATATCATTAATATTATTCGTACAGATTACGGATACGAGCTAACTTATTCCCAAGCTTGGGAGTCTCGTGAGTATGCAATTAATGAAGTTCGAGGAATCCCGGAGATGAGTTTGGCAAAATACCAAAATACTTGCACATGTTAGAAGAAGCAAATCCTGGTACGCATACGAATTATGAAATTGATTATGATGGTAGATTCAAATATCTTTTTATTTCTTTTGGTCAATCAATAAGAGGCTTCTACAAAGCAATTCGGAAGGTCATTGTAGTTGATAGAACATTTTTGAAAAGAAAATACAAAGGAGTACTGCTAATTGCTACAGCTGTTGATGGTAACTCTAATTTGTATCCAATCGCATTTGGAATTGATGATAAAGAAAATGATTGTTCGAGGGAGTGGATTTTTATGCAGCTTAAAATTGTTATAGCGGATGAAGAAGGTTTAGTTTTTGTATCAGATAGACATATGTCGCTTGGTGAATCAATTGGAAAAATCTATCCATTGGTTAAACATGGTATTGCCTCCACCACTTGATTAATAATGTGGTGACATATTTCCAGGGAAAAGGTGTGGCTGGTTTGGTTGCAAAAGCATCAAAAGCGTATAGGATTTGTGAGTTTGAAAAATTATTTGTGCAAATTTGCAATATCAGTCCTTCTATTGGTGGTTATCTAGAGGATGCTGATGTGAGAAAATGGGCTCGGTGTCATTTTCCGGGCTACATATATGACATTAATACCAACAACCCTGCAGAATCGATAAATACAGATTTGAGATCACCTCGAGAGTATCCAATAATTCCTCTGTTAGACATCATCAAAGAATTGTTAACACGTTGGTTTTTTTAGCGTAGAGCATTAAGTGCAAAGCATCGTGATCCTTTAACTATTACGGTGGAGAAAAAGATTGATAAAAGGATAGAGAAAGGTAAACTATATAAAGTTTTTCTAATTACCGAATACCGTTTTCCGGTTAAAGGTAATGGAATAGACTATGTAGTTGACTTGGAAAGAAGAACGTGTTCATGTGGAAAGTTCGAGATAGGAAAAATTTCGTTGCAGACACGCCATAAAAGGAGCATTTGATGTTGGTAAGGATCTATACCAATACACCGATGAGGTGTATACAATTATCGCATGGAGATCATTATATGAGGAAACGATTAATCCAATAAGTGTTTCTGAAGATGAATGACGCATCCCAACACATGTTGAAAATGTAAAAGTCCTACCACCTGAAACAAGAAGAGCTCCTAGAAGACGAAGAAAACGTAGGCATGAAACAGTTGAAGACAAGATAAGATCGTCACAAGGATCGCAAGGGTGTAAAAGGCACAAGTGCAACCATTTTGGTAAAAAAGGACACAACAGATCCACATGTGATACGGCAATATAATCACGGTTTGTGCAACATCCTTGGGGACAAAGATAGTAACGCCTTCCTCAGTGTTGTTGGCTTGGTTTTGGAAGGTCTCAATGACTCCAGTTGAGAGAAGGTAGTCAAGGAATGTGTGGAAAGGACCAGCTACACTTAAGAGTTCGGTGATGAGAAGCGCAATGACGACCATAAAGACTGAGACTTGAATCTTTGCCATCGTTTTTTGATTTTTCCACTGCATTTCAAGAAAGCAAATCAGGATTTAAATTGAACAAAGATTGGATCTTTATCAAGAACCCATGGAAACCGAACAAGTAAATTAAACAAAATCTCATATCTAGATCTGTTTTCAAGAACAAATGATCTTGAACTAAATCAGTATAAGTCAATTCAGATCTTGAACTGTGTACTTTAACATTACTTAAAAATTGAGACTTTTGCAGGAAAAAAAACAAACGAAACAACAACAAACATAAAGACAGTAATAAGCTAAAGTTCACAAGACTCAAGACATAAAATGCAGAAGAAACTAGATCTGGATCAGACAAAACGGAAACTTAAGACAACAAGTGTACATAAGATTCATGAAGTAGTTTCTTCCTTAGATAAGATAGAATTAAAAAAAAAGAACAAAAACGCTGATATCTAATACTAAAACAAACTAGAGAGTTACACAGTCGCAAAAGAATAAATATTAATCTCAATCAATGGTTACAATATTAGCAGGTATCGCCAGAGGTACATACTTCTTCATTCGATCTATTAAAACGGGGTCCTTTGCTGCTTTNAAGCTAAAGTTCACAAGACTCAAGACATAAAATGCAGAAGAAACTAGATCTGGATCAGACAAAACGGAAACTTAAGACAACAAGTGTACATAAGATTCATGAAGTAGTTTCTTCTTTAGATAAAACAAAATTAAAAAAAAAAAAACAGAGCAACAACATTGTTATCTAATACTAAAACAAACTAGAGAGTTACATAGTCGCAAAAGAATAAATATTAATCTCAATCAATGGTTACAATATCAGCAGGTATCGCCAGAGGTACATACTTCTTCATTCGATCTATTAAAACGAGGTCCTTTGCTGCTTCCCATAGATCAACGGCAATTCTCATACGCGCTTCTCTAATGTTTTCATCATTAATCAAATCCATATCATACCCATTAAGATGACACTCAATGTATTTAAGCGCATAAACTCCACAATCACAAGATGATTTATTTAGTCCTTTTGGCACAGGGACATGTATGATCTCGTATGGTGACAAAAGTTGAACTTTTCCATTAACCTTTCCATGAAGTTCCTTTAAAATGCGAGGGATAACGACTGAGAACGACTCCATGTACCTTCTGTTGTTGTATCTATTACAATCGAAGACCTCAACAATTCTTAGATTGAAGTTAACGCAAACCGAAATCCAATGATTACCATTGACGAAACACGGAGCATAAATTCTGTCAAAGTCCGTAGCTCACTTTTTCTCCGTCTTTCCGTGAGAAGGCAACTCACCGGTGGCATAAGCTAGAAGATGACTATCCCACTTGTGGCTTTTAATATTTGTCGAACTCATATACTTCAAGTGTTCATTTTTAATTTGCATGCTAAACATAAAATTCATAAAACCAACACGATATGACTTTAGTCGACCTAAAGATGTATACTCCCGGAATATATACATCGTAGCATCAATTTCCTGAAAAATATTTAATAAACATAAAACGTTAAGCAAAACATGAGAAATGATGCATATAGTTAAAAAAAATGATTATTACGTACTTCGTTGCCAAACCATTCTTTGTTTCCCATGACTCGATTTAGTAATGGATCATTTAGAAAAATTGGACCCATAGTTATGATCCTGAAATTTTTAATAAAAAATAAGTATCAAAAACAATTTATAATGATCACATTTACACCAAAATCATAATAATTTTAGAAATTATATTGAAATACTTACTTGTTTTTTCTATGCCACTCCTCATAAGCTTACCATTTCTCATCTGAAACGTACACCAACACAGCGTCTTCGTCTGTTCTACCCGCATCCTTAACATCAACATCGGGATGGCTCTCTATTTTGGTCAGTATTGGAGTCGTATCGAACTCGGCTACTTGTGTATTTTGAGAAAGGTGACCCACTGATTTTTGTAAAAAATCTTGTGTATTCAAATTGAGGTCTATCTCACTAGTTTGAGTGAAACATTCATCAAGTATAGATTTTTCATCCTGTCATTAAAAAAAATAAAAATTGAGAGCACATTAACAACATTTTATATACTAAAGTTTACAAATATTGTAACATAACCAATATTACATACATACATATACATAGATATCCCATTACATAGTCTTACACGTAACCAAAAAAAAAAATTACACAAACATGTGACAACAAACTAAATTAAACATAGTGTAGGAATTTATTTCTCACGTACCAGAGATTTACCCTTTTTCTCGGTTGTAATAGGCGGTTGGTAAGGCGTGGGTGTTGTAATTCCTGCTGAAGAAATCACTTCCTTGATATGAGAGACATCCTCCTCTAACATTCCCATACCTAATTCAATTTTCTTTTCAAAAATTGCAAACGAAGCTTCAAACGTACGTACTAATAATAGACTTCATATGCTCATCAAAAGGTCCTTGTGTTGTTGCTGCTCGCTGGCAAAGCAATTTCTTTTTCCGTTCCTCTGCATCATGATAAGGAGATCTCTTCCTACTCCTCTTCTTCACCCAAGACACTTCACCATCACAAGCTTCATTATTTCTTCGTCGATAGGCTGTGAGACCTCGTTACCATCTTCAAGAACCTCACTGTCACCTCCACTATCATGCTTTTCATTTGCAACGTCCACAACATCATCTACTACACTACCCCAAAGATGGTCTCCAAAATCACTCCCATATCTGATCGGAGCATTCAAGTTATGCACTTCGTCATCTCTGTTTTCATCAGGCCATCGAAATTTCCAGTGAGAGAAATGTATGGATAAACAACATCCAACATTAAAAAAGGGTAAAAAAAATGCTCGAAGTTAATATTAAAGAGAAGATCATCAATCAATCTATATTACGACCAAAATAATTCAAAAAATTAGCCAAGAGAATCAATACGAGGAAACTGATTTCCTTAAAAACAGATCACGAGCAAACCTATGAATTCATTAATATAGATTACATAAGCTTCAACATAAAGTACTTCTAGATACGTAACAGACACAGACACTTGGTTATGATCTAAAGCTTATTCTTAGTCAAAACCGGTACAACAAGCTTTAGCATATGTGTTAGTCAACACTTTTTGTAATTTTGGACTAATCATGTTTCTACTCTAAACCAAGCTAGACATATATGAATTTTACACATTAATCATGACATTTTTCAGCTAATAGATAACTGCTCAAACAATCCTTCAAACTCTTATACTGAGATTGAAATTTCCCTCTCTTTTTTTTAATAACTGCTTTCTTAATAACAACACCACTAAGCTAGAGAATTCAATTTATTTCCTCTTTTCCACATAGCTCTATTCTATAAAGAACAACGATCATATGACTTCTACCATTAGTAAACTCAAGCTACAAGGTCTAAGGAATTAAATTACTTAGATTAAACAAAAAACACACGACAAATTTTATGGAATTATGATTTACGAATGAGCAAAAAAAAGAAAGAAACAAATTAGAATTCTGCTACAAACCTGTTTAAACTCGTAAGCATTATTTTCAAGACAATCTGATAGAACCCAACAAAGGCGTTGAATAATCACGAAGAAAGCAAACAAAACAAACAAACAAAATAAATTACCATTGGGGTGAATTAGATATAGCAAAATTAACAATCAAACATATTCTTTAGTCATTTTATTTTTCTAAGAAAGAGAATGTTCAACTAACCTTTCTTCTAAACGTCTTTTCTTGTTGGATGATCTCGTCATATGATACTCGTCCAACGCCTTTCCAATTAGAGCATCGAGGAGCTGCTGTAAATTCTTTATTAATATTCTTTCCCGACAATTCACCAATAACCGGAATTGCTTTTATAACCCAGATTTGAAACGCATATGAAAAACTATCCAAACCATAGCCTTTGACTTTAGTCAAATCTTTTCTTTTCTTTACGATAGACTTAACTAGACTCTTAAAAGCTTTAAGACCCCATGGGTAATTCCGAACCTTTTCAAGATCCATCACCAACTTGATGTATTTGAGCGAGATATGTTTCTTCTCATCCTTGGCCTTTATCAAACCAACTATCACACAAATATAAATCAACCGTATTCTATCCACCTCATCCCAAGTAGCAGTTTCAGCTAGGTGCACCTTCATCAATCTCTTTATGCAAATTTTTTCCTTTCTCTTTAGCAACTTACTCTAAAACCCATTATCATCTTTCCATTTCTCTAAATCACATCTAACATCATCTTGGATCTTGAGCCCAGTAACCGCATAGAACTCTTGCAGAGAAAATATGAGTGGCTTATTTCCCCACACAAACCAAAGCTCATGTTTTTTCTTTGTTACCAACTACTTACACATCATGCTGTGTATCAACCGAGCCGAAAAACCTAGACCTTTTTCATGTATTGCAAATACATGTGCAAAGACATAATCACTCTTTACTTTATCGTATTCGCTTGGCAATGCTTCCTTGATTATGTCCAAGATAGACATTCGACATGTATTATTTATCTTGTCCACTTCTAGCTCACTTCCATATTTGAAAAGGCGTTTTGGATACGCCTTTTCCATGCCTGCACAAAACATTTAAACAACAAAGTAAGTTAGTATGATCTATCCTCAATTAATAGATCAATCATGAACACAAACTTTAAAAGAGGAAAAATAACACAGTCTTGAGCTAATAGATAACTGCTCAAACAATCCTTCAAACACTTATACTAAGATTGAAATTTCCCTCTCTTTTTATATAACTGCTTTCTTAATAACAACACCACTAAGCTAGAGAATTCAATATCATTCCTCTTTTCCACATAGCTCTAATCTATAAAGAATAACCATCACATGACTTCTACCATTAGTAAACTCAAGCTACAAGGTCTAAGGAATTAAATTACTTAGATTAAACAAACAACCCACGACAAAGTTTATGGAATTATGATTTACAAATGAGCAACAAAAGAAAGAAACAAATGAGTTGACAAAAAGTAGTGCAAAGCAACTGACATCTTGATGTTTGCATAAATGATCTTGTCTTTGCTGTTATATTTTTATTTGGAATTGTTACAAGCAAGCAGTCTTGATAAGGTAAAGGAGGAATATATATTACCTAGACAAATAGTTGGAATAAACGAAATATGATCATCTGGAAAAGAGAAGAAGAAGAACAACAAATTGTGAATATGGATATCGGTTTTATGTCTTAGATTGATGAAAGAACAAACGCTGAGACCTTTGAGTTGAAGAACATTCAAGCCCGGATAAGAATTGTGTTAGTATTTATGTTGGCGTCTCTCTTGCTTTGGGTTTAGAACTCCGAATAAAACTGTAATATACATTTATCCCGCGCGATGCGCGGGTTGATTTCTAGTTTTTACAATTTAAGTTTTTGTTGGAAACCAAGTATGAAGACATGAAGCATATCGTCGATCCTCTGTATTTCTAATTGCTGAGAGGTGAGTCCGAATTTGTTTGCATTTTGCTAAATATTTTATTTTTACCAAACCAGAATTTATATTAATTTACGAATATCAAAATGTTAGCATTAGAAAAATAATAATTGATCTTATTTATGCTATACCAGGAAATTGACCCACTCCGACAAGCCATGATAATTAGTCTCTATTATCAAAGATATTCAGAAATAAAATATTCGAGTCATATATATCATTTCTAACTGAACTGGTTGCGTTTGATTCAACCTGATGCCAAGAGAATCAAAATCAGGCCCGACAAACTCAATACTGATCAACCAAACTTGTTGGTGAATCACCATCGCAACCAAAACACCACCGTAGAAAAACGCTATAAATATCTTTGGAAAGAACCATTCATATGAACAACGCCGGAGATTTGTTGAATACAATTTCGATTTATATGAAAACTCGTATTTTTGCTCTTACAAAATTATTTGAAGTTGATATTTTTCCTCTGGCACATAACTTAGTCAGGCACTACACAAATATTATATGATGCAACTAAAATCATTCATATTGTCTTATCATCTAAAGAAAACTTATTTCAACGAATAATTATACTTATATTTTATATAACCAATTCAAATTATTTACATCAATTATTTTTCTCCCTCAAATCCGACCATTCTGAAATAACTTGTTAGAATTACACAAATAAGATATTGTTGTAAAATAAGTTTTCTGAATTAATGTATAGTTATATAATTTGGTATAAATATATGCGAAAATAGTATGGTACTGTATAAGATTAGTTTATTAATTTAATAAATAAGAAGAAAAAAAAAGAAAACACAGGAGAGTATGGATGGCAGAGACGTTGGCCTTGGCAAGAGTGCTCCTCTCTTCTATTTTAAAGCTTTTAAATATGATGAGTTTATCAGTGGTATACATTATCCCTCTAGATTATTTTCGTGCAAGATGCGTTAGTTACTAATGCGTACGTATAACTTATTATGGATTTGCCTTAAAGACTTATGCAGAAAGTTAATTCTCATGAGTTTTTTTCGAAATGTGGATTCATGTGTCATATCTGCTATCTATATCATACATGAGTCTTGTCTTAGTTTTATGACTAACTTGTTCTTTGTTTTTAGAGAACTTAACATCGATTCTATTTATATTGCGTAACAAACTAATTTTGTTCCATTAAATTACAAAAAAAGAACAAAAAATCATTGTCTCGGCACACCTGAAATCATAAATATTAGTTTCTATTTTTTATAACAAATAGATTGTATATCGAAACTTATTTATAATATTTGAGGTATGTAAATATACTTATGTTATTTAAAAATATACTAATGTTATTTAAAAAGTTTACAGTAGTCGATTATATGGCTAAAATAGAAATAAGAAAAAAATCAAGTTCTGATCTGATAACTATAAATTTATTAACGGAATATATTGTTGGAGATAATAATCATATACATTCTTTTATAACGTATCGAGTGAAACGAAGTGCATAATTATTCTGCAGTCGTCGCTTGACCGGTTGGGAGGTTCATTTTCTTTTTGGTTTTAACGATTGATTTTTTAATAACAATATATTGCAATTATGTGCACCGTTAATTATTTAATCTTATCCGAATCTAATCGCATGTTTATAAACTTTTGTTAATCCTTGCATGCACGGAGTCATTAAGAAAATAATTGATTGTCTTTTCACCAAGAAAATACTAAAATAATTGCCGACCTGAATTTTGTAGTAAATCAACAGTAGTAATGAAACAATAAATTCAAATGCTAGGTTTCTACAACTATATAGACAAGGATATGCAAAAGTGTTACAACTACCAAAGGTGATGCAACAAAAGTTTTGGTTAACAATGCAACCGATCTTAAACTACTAGATCATTTTAAAAGTACATGAAGTCATAAACTTTCCAATAATTAATATATAAAACTACACGAACGAAAAAATGTATTAGTAAATTTGAGCCTAGACCCTAATTTCCGCGGATCCAGGATATTTCTTAACATACTTTCTTTGAAAATATCATTCTTCTTAAATAGACTTGAATCCATGACTTTTTAATTAATGTTTTTAGTCTCCTCCAAAAAAGCCACTATACCAAAAATCACTTGGTAGTGAACTACGTCTAGATTTTTGTTAAAACGAAGTTTAAAATATGTGTTACTAGGGAACTACCCGCACCTTGTGCGGGAAAAAAAAATGTATATTACTCATGTTACTCATGTTGTTATTGTGATATCTCACCTCTAACAGTTGTACATAGTGTTTTAAATTTACCAAACAACATGCTCCATGGATGGTATAAAAGCATCATCTGATATCCACCTGTAATCTCATCGCTTTATTTCGTCAAATATGTTTAACTATGTCAATATCATTAGACTATCTTTATTCTATTTAAGATTATATAGTAAAAATAAATTAGACTAAAAGATAATAGAATAAAAGTACATTAAAAAAAATCGAACACTAAGAATAAATGAAAACGAAGTCAATCTAAATGTTTTGAAAGATTTTTTTGTAAACCACATTCATGGTTTTTTTTTCTGTGGATTTCCGTCTGTGTCAGTTATCAGTATCTTCAATCCGCTTCTAGACGTCACTCTGGAAATAACAACATATAACTGACCATGAGTAAAAACTGGTCTAGGAAAAAATATACCAACTTTCTCTAAGGTTTGCCCTTGACTTTTATTAATTGTCATTGCAAAAGTTACATCAATAGGATATTGTCGACGTCTCATACAGAATGGGAACTTTCCTTCTAGTGGAGTCAAACATTCTAGGAAGTAGCACTCTATCTCCAAATTTATCACCTGATATAATTCGAGCCTCAGTGACATGTTTAGCCATTTGAGTTACAATTAGCCTTGTACAATTACACAAACCACTTTTAGGGTCAACGCTCCTAAGTAACATGATAGGCACTCCAATTTTCAATTAACTCATGGTTCGGCAATCCGGAAACTTTCATACTGATTAGAAATTCTTGAGAGTAAACCATATCGTTAAGGAGTCCAGTATCTGAAGTTTCAATACTATCAGAACTGAGGTATGTTGTTGCTTCTCCTGTTGGGCAAAAAAACAAAATTGTATTGAACATAAAGTGAAAAGAGTAATTATATAGTTGCAACATATTTGAGAAATTTACCTTCTAACTTCGAGAGCATTAGTTTGTTTATTTTGTCCACATCGTCGTTCTTAGAGTCAATATTGCTCACTTTCGAAAAAATCGAGGATCTGTCTCCGTCCAATATGATTTACCATATACTTCTTCAATTATTGCTTCGATTAGATTTTCGGATCTAGTAATCAAAAAATCTTCAGGAATATCAATCTCAATTTCGCCAGTGTTAGGTACATTGATTTTCCCATCGCCAACATCTAAAATCCATTTAGAGAAATCTTTAAGCTCAAGCGAGCTGAGCCCTCCCGAAAGTCTCATATTTTTCGTAAGCTTTAGAACTTTGCAATGATCCTATAGGTACGATGAATTTAAGGATGCCAAAACAGTTTTTACTCTACTACCATCGGTGATAACCGGCATTATTTGCCAAAAATCACCACCAAAAACAATAAACTTTCCTCCAAAAACTTATCACATCTCATAACATCACGCAAACTTCTGTCTAAAGTCTCAAAACAATGCTTACTCATCATGGGAACCTCATCCCATATTATTAGTTTAGCTTCTTTAACCAAGGCGGCCAAATTTGAGTCAGCACTCATCACACATGTTGTAAACTCGTTCACGGCAATGGTTATCGCAAATCTAGAATGAGTTGTTCTTCCTCCTTGTAAAAGCAATGCAGCAATACCACTGGAAGCTACATTGAGAAGAATTTGACCCTTACGACGAATGGAAGCATCGAGAATGCTCCTCAAAAAATTCTTCCCAGTTCCTCCAAAGCCGTGGACAAAAAACATACCACCTTCTCTACCGATAACAACGGCCATGATCTCCTCATAAAAAGTTTTCTTCTTGTCCGTCATCATTGGCAACAACCTGTGATATTCTTTCTCGAGGAATTGACGATCATAATCCTTTTCATCTCTGATGAGAATATTTTCATTCTTATCTATTAACTGTTATCTGGTCTTGGCATATTAGCAAAATTGGTCAAAGAATTCCCGTTGATACGCATCATATTTTCAATCTCGGCGAGTGCTAAGTTTTTTTTATCCAGATCATTCGTCAATGTTAAATCTGCACAAATCAAACAATTAAATTAGAATAAGAAAAAAAAATAATGATTAAAATAAATATTAAGACAATCAAATAAATTAAGAGTCTTACGTGGATTACTTTTTAGTCTTCTTTGCGTAATAAGAACGTCTTCGCTTAAAACCTCTCATGTTGAATTCCAAACATTCAAAAGAAAAAACCACACTTTTCGAAAGTAACATTATTACAAACAACTTTCGTGGGTAAGGGCCTAAAGCCCTGATTATGATCTTCCTTGATGATATCGACATGTCCATTATTTTAAGTTTAAGGTAATTTACTTGGTTCGATTTTTTAAATTAAACTTTTAAATAATTATAGTAACTACGTTATATTATTATATTGAATTTTATTTAAAATATTATTTTTACAATAATTTAACTTTAGTTCGTTTTGTTTAATTTAAAAATAAAAAGGTAAATGGCAAAATATTTATATTAGAGTAGTTTAAGTTTTCAATTTTATTTATTTATTTAATTGGTAATATTTTTGATTTTTTTAAAGATATTTTTTGTTTAGAGTATTTTAATTGTTTAGATTCTTTATTATATTGAGTAAAATTTAAAAAATAATAGTAAATATTTTCTGTTAATATATTAGATTTTGTTTAAACTTTAATTCGTTTTTATATTATTTTTTAAAAAATTAAATGGCAAAAAAATTTAAATAAGTGGATTTATTAAGGACAGATTAGTAATCAACTATTCTAAAGATGAATGTGAGCATTCTGTACTTTTCTTTTAATATATAAAATTTTGCAATAAAGTAAAAATATTTTAAAAAGCAATTTATTTATGATATAATAAACTTTTTCTAAAGCAAGAAAATTAAATTCAGGATATTAACAAAATTTCGTGATTTTTTATTGTAATTTAACTTTTATACGATTATCTTTTAGTTTTTTTAAACCTAAATGAAAATTTTTTAACTAAATAAATTTATTAAGAATAGAGTGGTAATTAACCACATTAAAGTTCACTAATTTTATCCAAGTGTCTTCAATAACTCTTTCCAAGTAACGGCCAATGAATGCCTCATCTATTAGATCATAAATCTCTGATTGTAAATTAGAAGAAAAGTGAAATTAGATCAATAATTGTATAATTTTAAGATTTAAAATTTAAACCTCAAATTGTATCTTACCGAAAGAAATATAAGTAAGAATAAACATTTTCATCTACAATGATGAGGTGAAGAAACTTTTCAAATATATTTGATATTTAATTTCTTGAGAATTTTAACCTGTATGGTCTACATGTAAACAAAAGAATTCAGTTCTGATACACCAACAACGTGTATCTTTTGATGAATCGTTTCTGATAACATTAAAATGTAGTTTATGCAGAATAACTGAAAAATTTAGCAAGAAAAAGATGTTTTTAAAACTTGTATTGTTTAATAAAGTATATATAAAATTAAATAATAACTTAATTTTTTGGATTAGGATTAATTCATAATTATCAAAGAATCTTTCATATATATTGTATAATTTTTTGTATAGAAAGTAGACATTTAATAAAATCTTATTATGTGTTAGACTAACTTAACTTTTCGCAAAAAAAATTAATTAATTTTTTATAAAAAAGTTTCTATATTAATTTTTTTTCTCCTAATATATTTAATTTTCCAAAAATATTATTTTACAGTAATTTAAATTTTAGTCGATCTTATAGAAAAATTTAAAAGATTAATTCAATTTTTTAATTCTTCAAAAAATTTTTAAAAATTATAATTTTTTTAAAAGTAATTCAATTTTTCGAATTTTTTTAAAAATAAAATTTTTAATATATTTAAAATTGTTTTAAATATTTCTTTATAATAATTTTTCTTTTACTTTAATATTTTATATTTATTTATTTTTCTTCAAACTAAATGGCAAAATTTTTAATTAAATCTATCAAAATTGATTTTTTATTTATAACTTTCTATTTTTTTTAGTGATTTAACTTTTTTTAAAAATAAAAAATTTAGATTAGTTTCATTTTTTCGAATTTAAAAAAAAAATTCTTTTACTTAAATATTTGAATTTTTTAATATATTTCTTTATAGTAAATTTAATTTATTTGAATAAATTTAATTTAATTTATATAGTAAATTTAATGGCAAAAATTTTAAATATGTAGATTCATTAAGAGTAGACTGGTAATCAACCATTCTGAGGATGAATGTGAGCATTCTGTACTTTTCTTTTAATATATAAGATACTGATTGGTTATTATTGTGTCAATTGTCCTTATAAAACTTAACTTCGTGATTTCAATATATCTCATCACTTAATATTAAATCTTTTTTTTTATCAATAACTTAATATTAAATCCAGATCATCTATTTTTTGCTTGCTTATACATTTACGAATTGAATGGAAGTTAGTGATGATTTACTTGGGATAGAGACGAATCCAAACTGGTCCTCCACATTCAACCACATTTACTTTTATTCTAGAATGATTTTCCAAACAGTAATCTATTTTTGTATGAAAAAATGTAATACTAGACGACATCAACATGCCTGCTAGTCACTTAATCTGTGTCACAGACAAGGCAGTCCGTAAACGACTCGGTCCTTTGCTACAAAGCAAACGAATTTACTTAGTGGAGCGGTCGTCCCTTTTCACTAGGCTTTTAGTAATAGATCTGCATCCAACAATCAATTCCTAAGTCTATAATGCAAGTCATGACATTCTTAACATTCACTTAGTAATCGTTCACATAGAACAATCACTTAACATTCTTAATATAGCGCCATAGACATTGACACATGACAATCAACATTCGCCATATTAAAGACATAGAAAAATCATGCAAAAAACGACATCTAGACTTAGCCACAGTCACGCACTCACATGTGATTCATGGACTTAGGTTTTTTGACACCTCTTGATGCTTAATCTTCAATCATTTACAAAGATCCACGCAGATCTACAATTTCCCTCGACAGATCTGTTGTTTCCTACGACAGATCTATAGTTTCCCTCAACAGATGTACTATTTTCTTTGACCGAAACCTTTAAATTCTCACAATAAACAAACATCATCGATCAGATCATCCTTCCCTCGATGATACTTAGTAAATTATCGACAAAACACAAAGTTGTATCGATACTTACCAGCAAACTCAACAATCATTCATAGATCCTCGTTCCCAAACGTTAGTTTCTCGACAAAACACTGTAGTCTGTTGTAATACCTCGTCATAAACATTCACCAACGATTAGATCATCGTGATGTGACATGATGAGAGAATAATTAAGGTTGAGTAAAATGATGAGTGGTGTGCTTGTGACGAGAACGAATGTTTTTTCAAGAGGTAAAAAGCATCACTTTGTGATGGTCCAAGAGGTGACGATAATATTTCAAGGCATACTTTAGGTTGACCACAACAACGAAATTTATTTTCAAATCAATCCTCACATATTTTTAGGTATTCTCTAACACCTAGAGAAACAAAAGAAACCCTATAACACCTTGAGAAACAAAATAAAAACTCTCTAACATCTAAAGAAACATAGATATTACAAGTCTCGTACATGAGAAAAAAAAATTTATAAGAAAAAAAAACTTGATAAGAGATATAATATTTGAGAAATCTTCACACCGTCATTGACACATTTTATGAAAACGAATCCAGCGAAGATAAAATAATTCGGAAGAAGATAATCCGTTTTATACCAATTGTCAATCTAATAAAAAAAAATAAAAAACAATGAGAAATCTAAAATCAACCACAAATAAACTAATGTTACAAGAACCTACACATCATCCATGAAAGATTTTGGATTTTATATATGAATTGTTTGCCCTTACCAGCATTACTTCCAAGTTGAGGTTTTCGACTTCTCCATTTCGCAGAATTTTGAGAGAAACTTCATCCGCATGTTTCTTCAAAGCTATCAAACCATTTAAATGTACCCAAAATCTGTTTTCAAAGAAAACTACAAAACAAATAAAGTAATAAAAAAATTTAATATTGAAAATCAAATAAATCAAAACATGCTATAAATTTATACCTGCATCGTCTTCGATGGATACTCCATCAATTAAAGCCTTATTCAATAATTTGAAGATATATTCTGGTCTTTATTTTTGTTTGACAAATTATTTTTTTCACCTTTGGCAAATACTCTAAAGTATAAATGAATGGACTAATTTATGCAGAATAATATATGACATGTTGCAAAATCAAGTTTTCTAAGCAAAGAAACAAACCAGCAGACATTAAACATCGCATCAGGGTGGTGTCGAAAAACATCATATATTCATGTTGTGTAAAAACCTTTACTTCTTGACCAAGTTAAAAATACATTCAAATGAGTTCTTTGATTTCAAAAGAGCTTGTTCTAAGACCGGCATGAATCTTGACGAGTTACTACAAAACTATCAGCAACGTCGATATTCTGAATTGGTATCATCGACTAGCAGGCGTGGTAGCGGACTCAGAGACTCCAATTTGAGAAGAAGGATTTAAGTCCCCATCAATGTTTTAGCTTCTGCCGAATTAACTTCAAGAAACATTGTCGGGCTCTCTGAAATTTACAAAAGGAGATGCAAAATTAGAATAGCAAGACAGCAGTCAAAGCAAAAGGCAAGAGGAGATACTATTTGATGATCCATCTAGATGGAGATAGAAATAAGTGTTCGTTTAGTGTTAAAAATGACAACCATTCAAATGGTTCATCAAGATGAGTTTGGAAAATTTAGGCAAAATTTTTAAAATGAGTTTGATGAACCGAGTTGGACCATTTGGATGGAGATGACTCTCCAAAAATTTGTAATGTCTAAAATACCCTCATTTACAATTATAACTCAAATAATATAAACTATATATAGGTTTCATATTTTTATCTAAAAAATCACAATATTGCACCAATTTTTTTTTTCTAAAACAGTAAACTCACGTACTAATATTTTCCGTCAAAATCATAAAATCTCGGAATTATGTTTTTTAACCAAAATCTTAAAATACTGTAATATCACCAAAACAAAATCTTTTGGCCGAATTATTCGAAACTGTGTTTCCCGTCAAAACCGAGAAATTGGAAAACGCAATTTTCCCGCCAAAAATCTAATTCCGCAATTTTGCGGTTTTGACGGGAAAATTGGAGAAATGTGTTTTTCGGCCAATATCAAAATCGAAAAACACAATTTTTCCGCCAAAACATTAATTCCGCTATTTTGCGGTTTTGGCGGGAAAATGGGAGAAATGTGTTTTCCCGCCAAAAACTTAATTCCGCGATTATGCGGTTTTGGTGAGAAATTTGGAGAAATGTGTTTTTTCGCCAAAATCAAAATTGAAAAACGCAATTTTTCCCGCCAAAAACTTAATTCCGCAATTTTGCGGTTTTGGCGGGAAAATTGGAAAATTTTATTTTCCGCCAAAATTGAAATTGGAAAAAGCAAATTTCCGCCAAAAATCGGAGAATTAGGTGATTTGACGGTTTTAGCGGGAAAATTGTGGAATATCGTACTCCCTTGAAACCTCAATTCCATAATTTCCCGCTAAAATTGTGATTTTATGGAGGAAGAAACCTAATTATATGATTTTGCGGTTTTGGCGAGAAAACGTTATTCCGCGATTTTATAGTTTGGCAGGAAAACGTAATTTTTTCAATTTTCGTTATATTTTAATCAATACCTAAAATCAATATATTTAAGATTATGATTAGATCAAAGTATGTGTATTTTAGTCATTTTCTTATTAAATTCATCTAGATGGAGATGAATATTTACAAAAATGAACCATACAAACAAAAGTTCATCCAGATGCTCCATTCAAATGAACATCCAAAAATTGAAACGAACAACATTCAGATGAAGCATATGGATGGAACATTTAGATGAATCATCTTGATGGAAATGTCTATTTTTTGCTTGCCTTATACATTTACGAATTGGATGGAAGTTAGTGATGATTTACTTGGGATAGAGACGAATCCAAACTAGTCATCCACATTCAACCACTGCACTACTCACATATTCAACAATATTACTTTTATTCTAGAATGATTTTCCAAACAGTAATCTATTTTTGTATGAAAATATGTAATACTAGACGACATCAACATGCCTGCTAGTCACTTAATCCGTGTCACAGACAAGGCAGTTTGTAACCAGCTCGGTTCTTTGCTACAAAGCAAACGAATTTACTTAGTGGAGCGGTCGTCCCTTCTCACTAGGCTTTTAGTAATAGATCTGCATCCAACAATCAATTCCTAAGTTTATAATGCAAGTCATGACATTCTTAACATTCACTTAGTAATCGTTCACATAGATCAATCACTTAACATTCTTAATATAGCGCCATAGACATTGACACATGACAATCAACATTCGCCATATTAAAGACATAGAAAAATCATGCAAAAAACGACATCTAGACTTAGCCACAGTCACGTACTCATATGTGATTCATGGACTTAGGTTTTCTGACACCTCTTGATGCTTAATCTTCGATCATTTACAAAGATCCACGCAGATCTATAATTTCCCTCGACAGATCTGTTGTTTCCTACGACAGATCTATAGTTTCCCTCAATAGATGTACTATTTTCTTCGATCGAAACCTTAAAATTCTCACAATAAACAAACATCATCGATAAGATTATCCTTCCCTTGATGATACTTAGTAAATTATCGACAAAACACAAAGTTGTATTGATACTTACCAGCAAACTCGACAATCATTCACAGATCCTCATTCCCAAACGTTAGTTTCTCGACAAAACACTGTAGTCTGTCGTAATACCTCGTCATAAACATTCACCAACGATTAGATCATCGTGATGTGACATGATACTTTAACAAAATATCGATAAATACTAAGTAGATCGATACTTACCAGAATTATACGATAGATCTTCGTTAAACCACGTCTATCTTCGATCACGAACGACAATCCCTCACAGTTCTTCGAAGATAGGCGGCATAAACTTGACAGAATCGTTTTTAGGGTTTCTTTTAGAGTTCTTAAGTGTGTTTAGGTTAGAAGCGATCATGTCTATTTATAAATTAGTGTTTTGTGATTATTTACTCTAATAATCCACCCATTACTCGAACTTAGGTTAGACAGAACATTTGGGTCTCAATCCTTACACTTGGTCCATGAATCCAAACATTGGTCCATCGATCCTCGATATTGGTCAAACATTCCTCAACATTGGCCCATCATTCCTCGATGTTGGCCCACAAATCCTCGATAATTTTTTATTCTATTTGATCATTAAATGATTCTACCAACGATTCCTTATCTTCTTCGAACATTATCCACTTTGTCCGAACCCTATCTATTTCTGTCTGAAAATTATCCATCTCTGTACGAGCATTGCCATTTCTGTCCAAACATTTCCACTTATGTTCGAACAAAATCTTGTCCAAACGTGAGTCACTCGACCATCCCACGCGGATTATCGAAAATCCATTTTTGGACTTATTTTTCTTCGATCATTCGGATTTTTGTCGACCAGATTCGACCAAACTTCGCAGTTCCTCAACGATCCTCGGACCGTCTTCGATGATCCTCGACGATACTCAAGAGTATATTCGGATATAGGTGTTACAACTCTCTCCCACTTAGAATAAATTCATTCTTAAATTTAACCTTTATTCTTAGTCACTTTCTGCTTGTCAAACCACTTTTGGAAGTTCACTTTGATCACTTCTTCCGACTCCCAGTTGTTTCTTCTTGTCCATCGCACTCCCAAACAACTTAATCAACTTAAACTTTTTTTTTGGTTAGCCCTCAGCTTTGTTCCAATTACCCGAATTGGTATGCCAACAATTGTTATATTCTCTTGTAAATCCGGCGGAGGTTTGGATATGAAATTTTCACGATGTGTTACGAATTTCCTTAGCATAGGCACATGGAACACTTTATGAAAAGTTATCATTTCTTGTGGCAATTCCAAAATTTGAATGGTCCTATCTACCTCGGACTTAGCTCTGTGTTCAACGCGGCGCGATCCTTACCTTATAAGTGACCGTCTCTATAAAGCCATATCTCCCACTTGGAATTCCAATTCCCTTCGATGCTTGTCCGCATAATTCTTTTGTCAATCCTGAGCTTCTTTTATCTTGAACTTTAAAACTTTTGATTCTTTCTGTTGTTTCATCCACAAAATCTCAACCACAAACACTGCGATCCTCCACTTGTGTCCAACAGAGGGACGTTTGGCAAGGTCTTCCATACAATGCCTCAAATGGTAACTATTGTTATAAGCGAATTCGGATAAGGGTAAGTGTTCTTCCCACTTACCACCCCAATCCAACACACTTGCTTGCAACAAATCTTCAAATGTTTGAACTGTTTGTTCGGACTATCCATCCGTCAGTGGATGATAAGATGTACTTATGTGGAATTTTGTTCTAAACCTTATTATGTAGCGCTCTCCAAAACGCTGAAGTTAACTTGGAGTCACGATCTGACAGTATACTTGCCGGTACACACAACTCCGCGAGTTTCCCCGCATTATCCATCCTACGCACCTCAATAAAGTATGTCGACTTAGTTAACCGATCCACTATGACTCAAATCGCATTTTTCTTATCACACATTGGAAATCCCGTGATAAAATTGATATGCTCAAATCTAATACCCTAAAGTATCTAAGCAGTTGCTATAGTATTTTAGGGGTCAATACACAAGGACTCAAGATAACACTCAATAGATTCTAGAATATGAATTAAGCTAAGCAAAATAGATGAAATTAAGAATAACAAAACAATTAAAACAGGTAGTAATTCAGTGGAGGAAAACGCTAGGCTTAGAGAAACTTGCAGGCAAATCAAAATTATCAAATCAAATCAATTGTCAGGAATAAATTAAGCTCCGCTCTAGAACTTGAAACACAGATGTAAAGTAAACCAACTATTGTTGCGAAAACTATCTATGCCTAAACCTAGAATTCCAAATTTCTTTGCAAATTCTATGAATTTAAACAATCATTAACGGTCAAGTTCAATTGTTCACAAAATCCCTAAACCAAATTTCTTTGCGAATAGGGCTTTTGCTCACCAAACACTAGATTAGGCAATCAATCACACTTTTGTGCCAATCAAACAACCTAACATCAGATTCTAGTTCGCGAGGCTAGAATAAGCATTAATCTCAAGTCTAGGTGAAGAGCTCTATAGATTATTCCCTAACAATTAATTCAGATCTAATAATCCATCAAATACCTTTAAGCAACCCTAATCCTAACAGGGAATCTACTCAGACATGGTGAATGCAATAAACATCATGAATAGAATAGATATCATATAATGAAATGAAATAGAGTAAGAATACAAAGAGGTTCAAGGTTTCTTCTCCAAAAACTCAATTGCAGAAAACTCTATCTCCAGAAATCACAAGGTGTCCTTCTGGAGGCTCAAAAACCTAATTATATAGTCAAAACACGTTTTGGAGTTATCTCGAAAAATAAGGAAAATTTCTGGATTATTTTCGGGTTTGTTTCGCGTTCTGGTCACTGGCATCGACCGATACCGTAAATGGTATCGATCGATGCTAGGTTCTTTGGTCGTTTTTCTCCCAAATGAATGGTGTCGATCGATGCTCCTCAGTGTCGATCGATGTTGAGCTTGTTCCTGAACAGCTTCAACTCCAGATTGCTTCAAAAGCTTCTAAATCCTCCAATTAGCTCCACATGTGCCTATAGCTTGAAAAGAACCTGAAAGACTCTAACACGAAAGAAAAGACTCAACAAAAAGGACTTATATCATGGTTAGAAGTGGGTAAAAACCATGATATATCAACTCCCCCAGACTTAGTCTTTGCTTTCCCTCAAGCAAACAGAAAACTAAACAGAGAAAGAGGTTTGAAAACATGGAGACTCACCCTTTTTCTTGAGACATAGTAATGACCCTTTTTCTTGAGACATAGTAATGACCCTTTTTCCAAGCTTCCAGTTGTCACCTAAACAGTTTCAGATCGGACCACCATGTACTTCTCCTTAGACCATTGCAGTTTCCCATTATCCACTCATTATCTCACAGCATCAATCATACTAAATCCTTCATTGCCGTTTCATCACTGATGTTGATATTCAGGAACCTTCTAGGTTCTTCCTCATGTGATATCATGACTAAGGAACCACCCATATTTTATACTTTGGTATCGATTTCCTCTCCCCCAGACTTATCTCTTTTTATGTTTCTGATTTTAAATTAAGCTTCGCATACACAAATCAAGGTTCGAGACGCGAGTATTAATGGTGATGGCCACCTAATCCCCGGTTCTCCCCTCTCAAAGTGTCAAAAGTCTTAGGCGAATAATGGGGTCTCGGGAAATGTTCCTACCCCTCACTTCAGACTTTTGTGTGATCATTCCTTATCCAAGTAGAACAATGGGATCACAGGAAGTATTCCTAGCCCTCTACTCGGCGGAAATCATCTCATCTTTTATGCATTTTATGTATCATTGTGTGTTAGGAGAGAGGTCTACCATATTTTTCAAACGCACGGGTTCCTTTGCCAGATATGAATGATGAATCAAGTTCAGTGAATACCAACCTCAGGAGTGAAGTGCAAAATTGGCTCAGGATTAAGAAGAAATTTGCTGGAGACATGGGTGTTTCCTGGTTAACTGGTTAGCCTTTGGATTTTTCATTAGTCGATCTTCGAGTTGGTTTTGTTACAATGGTTACTCAAAAACAAAGTCAGGACACTGAAATCAAGCAAAGGTTTATAATCTCTAACAAGTTTGACTGAATAAAACAAAAATTTGACTCAAAACGACTCAAAAATGGACTGACTCTAAGAAGAACAAACACAATGTCAGTAATCACCTCCCCCAGACTTAAACAACACTATCCCCAGTGTTATCTAGCCTAGAGAAAGCAAAAGAAAGCACATGAACAAAATGGCTGAAAATGGTTCAAAGGTACCATGGGAGTGGTGGGTATCGATCGATACTAAAGACCGGTATCGACCGATACTGAGGGAGTATCGACCGATGCTAGTCAAGTATCGATCGATACTGAGGTCCTTTGTCTGCGATTTTGAAACTCAAAACCGTGTCCAATGAAGCTAATTGTTAGATGAAGAACTGTTAGATCATGAGAGCACAGTTAGCAGCAACAGAATCAATAGATAGCCATAAGTTCAACAAAGACTGACAAAGACAAGGATAAGTTCAGAAAAGAAAACACAACAAAAGAAAATAAAATAAAATAAAAAGGGACAGAAAACGTGATACCCAGGAGCAGAAACTAGTCTGAATCCTCATCATCATCTGAGTCTGAAACAGCGTAGCACGAGGAAGGACCGGGAGTGGAGTGATCGGCGTCAGTGGACGACATGCAGTGGCAGCGAGAAACAGCAGATCAGATGCTCTGAAGACTCTCCACGACGTACCTCTGAAAGGTAGCTGTCTCCATTGGAAGCTCTAGTGATGGAGGAAAAGAAGGAGCAAGAGCAGATGTCTGGCAACGCTGTGAACGGCGAGGCTGACTTCCAGCAAAGTCAGCAGCTGGTGTCTCGTCTGAACCAACAACAGGCATCGATGGAAGCTGACGCGGAGCGCGGACACGCGTGGAAGGGGCAACCGAAAGCAGACTCGGGTCTGGATCAAAGTGCAGCTGAGAAGGGTCATCGCCAATAGTGGTGAGAGCGCGGTTGGGGAGCTGTACAAAGAGCTCTCCATCTGTTGTGGGTAGGCACCAGCGGCGAGTGGCCTTCATCCATCGCATATGCTGCATGTGCTGCTCATCCATGAGTGAGCGAGTAGTGACGATCGAGCATGCTGAAGTGGAAATGCCAAAGTGCTCGAAGATAGGAGTAAGGAGGTTGCCGACTGGTCTTCAGAGAGACCAAATGGTGCGCAAAGATAGCGCCAATGTTGACCGCGAGGTTCAACTTGGGCCAACTCAGGCCAACTGCCTTGTGCAATAACATCAGCTCCGAGATCCTCAGCTTGTTTGGCTCCATCTTGTATAGTAAGGTGGTGCTCAAAATGCGGGCGATGCAACGCAGAGTCGGATGGCGGATATCAATCTGAGTAGAGGTCTTGGAGCTGTAGGCGCCAAGACCAATGTGTCGCCAAAAGATCTATCTGCTGAGGATAAGGATCGAACCCGTAGATGGCGCAGAGGTCAGGGATAGGTAGCATGTAGCAAACCCCTCTGATCAGGAAAGTCAACGTGCCCTCGGAAGCAGTGCGGTGGACCTCGTCTCTGTAATACACCCGAGCAGTGGCGAGGAACTGACGAACGAGGTCTGGGTAAAGATCATACTGCCGTGAGTAAAGAGTGCCCAATCCAATCTTCTCGAGCATGGTAGAAAGATCCACGTCGATGCCAAGACGACGCATGGTGTGAGGATCGATGAAGTGCGTAGGCAGGATGACAACGCGTAGCCACTCGTTGTAGAACAGAGTGTCGTAGTTATCCCACTCCTCAGCTATAGGCCTGTAACGCAAGCCTCACTCTCAGTCTCATCCTTAGGCAAACCCGCCCAATCGCGTCGCGGAATGATCCTCTTCCCCTCCAACTTAGGCCAGGGAGGCCTAGCAACAGGAACAGGGGCAGAGTGAGATGGAGAACGTCGTGGCGCAGCTCGCAAGTTACTGATGTGGGTGTCAATGAAGCTCTGACGACCAGTGTCCTCGGTGAAACCGCCTTTCAGGACTCTGTAGCGATCGCCAGTAAGAATGGCGGTGATGACTCTGGCGTGCCAATGTGAGTCATAGAATGCCTGCACCTCATCTTGGAGATCAAAGTTGCGGCGTGGAGGGTTGGAACCGGAAGCGTTATCCTGTCTTGCCTTCTTGCGGGGAGCCATCTGAGAAAATTCAAAACGAAAACAGAATATCAATTCATTATTCGTAACTGATAAGCATAGGTATCGATCAATACCAAGAGGGTATCGATCGATGCTAGAAGTATTTTCACAAATGCAATTCACAGACGGGCTAAACCGTTAAGTGCAGGTATCAACCGATACAGAGTTTTCGCAAACAGACATCGCAAATTCCAAACCATCATCCTAAAAATCGAATTCCTCAATCTACTCAATCCTATCTTATCCATTCTAAACCGAATCCAGCAATTCTGTTCTCATAAAACTAAACATGACAAAATACAGAGCAAGAACTTCTCAACAGGGGAAATCCCAAACTGAATTTGTCAACAAGTGTAAGAGGAGGAAATCGAGTACATTACCTTGAAGATCGAAGGAGTGAATGATAGAATGAGAATGTGGGTAAAAATTCGAATGAAGAGAGCCCAAAATTGAGAAAAACGATGAAGAAATCAAAAATTTCGTGAGATGGGGATAGAGTTAGGCGGCGTCGAACGATATGATGGTGAGGGAGTGAATGATAGAACCCGAGGGTTTTATAGAAAAACCTACCTGGGGTTGAGTATCGATCGATACAATAAGTGGTATCGATCGATGCTCAGCGTATAGCACAACTCTCTTTAGGCCAAGGTATCGATCGATACGCCTAGGTGTCGATCGATGCTCGTCGTCTGGACCTGGTTCCACGTGAAAACACGACACAAAAACAAAACAATTAATTAAATGAAAAACCTATGTACATACTCACCGATGGGTTGCCTCCCACTAAGCGCTTGTTTAATGTCATTAGCTTGACATGGAGAGCAGTCAGGCAGCTGGTGGCTCAGCCAGAGGCATAATGTGGCCATCTGGAATGGTGGCTTTCGCCCAATAATGTTTCACCCTCTATCCATTGACAGTGAACTCTTTACCTTCAGCACTCAGCAACGTAACACTACAACACCATGAGGGCGGACTTCCTTGATCGTGAAGGAACCTGACCAACGAGAACGTAATTTCCCAGGAAACAATTGCAAACGAGAGTTGTACAGAAAAACCTGGTCATTTGGATCAAAATGGCGGGAAAGGATCTTCTTGTCATGATAGGCTTTGGTCCTTTCCTTGTACAGCTTGGGGTTTTCATAAGCGAAGTGTCTGATCTCATCTAACTCATTCAACTGAACCAATCGCCGTTGAGCAGCAGACTTTATGTCGAAGTTCAGAAGTTTTGTAGCCCAGGCTGCTTTGTGCTCTATCTCAACAGGAAGATGACATGCTTTTCCATACAGCAAATGGAATGGTGTAATACCGAATGGAGTCTTGAACGCGGTTCTGTAAGCCCAAAGAGCGTCATCGAGTTTCAGCGCCCAATCCTTCCGTGTAGCACCAACTGTCTTCTCCAAAATCTCCTTGATCTGTCTGTTGGAGACCTCTACTTGTCCACTGGTCTGAGGATGATATGGCGTGGCAACGCGGTGGTGTACACCATACTTCCTCAGCAGGCTTCTCGAAGATCTTTGTTGATGAAGTGAGTACCCCCATCACTGATGACAACTCTGGGCACTCCAAATCGTGGAAGATAATAGTCTTGAACAGCTTCAGGACCACGGCAGAATCGTTGGAAGGACTAGCAATTGCTTCTACCCACTTAGAGACGTAATCGACGGCGACTATAATGTAGCGATTCTGTCGCGATGGAGGGAATGGTTCCATGAAGTCAATACCCCAGCAATCAAAGACCTCCACCTCCAGGATGAAGTTCTACGGCATCTCATGACGCTTGCTGATCTTACCTCGTCTCTGACATACATCACAGTAGGAATGAAAGTGTGTGAGCATCCTTAAACATCGTAGGCCACCAGAAACCGGCTTGCAGAACCTTAAAGACCGTCTTGAATGTAGCAAAGTGCCCAGCATACTCAGAACCATGGCAATGAAATAGGATTTCCGGCACCTCACACTCAGCTATACACCTTCTGTAAATCCCATCAGAAACAGTGCTTGTACAAATATGGCTCATCCAGAAGTAGCGTCTGACATCTCTCATGAACTTCTTCTTCACATACTTCTTTAGGTGCTTTTGTCTAGATCAGCAGCAAGGTAGTGGCTATGTCGGCATACCAAGGTTCAGCAGAAGTGGTAACCGCAAAAGTCTCCTCTGTATCAGGTAGATCTGTAGATGAATCGACAGTGGAAAGTCTCTGGTATCGATCGATACAATGGAGTATTGATCGATGCTGGCATCGTGAAACAAGAGGCAGCAACTCTTGATGGTATCGATCGATACTCCAGGTGTCGATCGATGCTCGTCTCCTTCAGCGGCAGAATCGAATCAGAACCAGTCTCAATGAAGTATATCCTCTCCTCAGTTAGTGAATCGTCGATAGGAACGACTTCAATGATCTTCATGCGTGAGAGGTGATCTGCAACTCCATCTTCTACTCCTTTCTTGTGTTTGATCTCTATGTCAAACCCTTGAAGCAGTAAGACCCATCGACATAACCGAGGTTTCATGTCCTTGTTCTGCAGCAGATACTTAAGAGCAGCATGGTCAGTGTGCACAATCACCTTACTCCCTATCAGATAGGAACGAAATTTCTCAAAGGAGAACACAACAGCAAGCAATTCCTTCTCAGTGTGCTGTAGTTCCTTGGGCGTCATCCAGCGTTCTGCTGCATAATAGATCACATGCAGCTTCCTGTCTTTCCTCTATCCCAGAACAGATCCAACTGCATAGTCGCTCGCATCACACATGACCTCAAAAGGAAGGCTCCAATCTGGTGGTTACACAATAGGGGCAGAAACCAACGCTTTCTTGATCATCTCAAACGCAGCGAGACATTCTGGCATGAAATCGAAGGTGACATCTTTACACAGCAGAGCAGTAAGGCGGGCGGCTAGCTGGAGAAATCCTGAATGAACCTGCGATAGAACCCGGCATGACCAAGGAAACTCCGAATATCCTTTACTGATGTTAGGCGGTAGGAGGCTTGTCATGACCTGAATCATAGCCTTATCACCTCAATCCCAGCTTTAGAGACCTTATGTCCCAGAACGATGCCGTCTTGAACATAAAATGACACTTCTCCTATTCAGAACTAGATGCCTCTCCTCACAGCGCTGAAGTACCTTGCATAGATTATCCAGACATCCCTTAAACGAAGACCCATAGACAGAAAAGTCATCCATAAATACCTCCATGAACTCCTCCATCATGTCTGACAAAATGGACATCATGCATCTCTGAAATGTAGCTGGAGCATTGCACAACCCAAATGGCATCCTCCTATAGGAAAATGTGTCGTAGGAACAAGTGAAAGTCGTCTTCTCCTGATCATCTGGATGTATCGGGATCTGGAAGAAACCTGAGTAGCCATCCAGGAAGCAATAGTAAGGATGACTAGCCAGTCTTTCCAGCATCTGATCAATGAAGGGCAATGGGAAGTGATCTTTCCTTGTCGTAGCATTCAGCTTCCTATAATCTATACACATGTGATGCCCGATGATTGTTCTCGTCGGAACCAGCTCATCTTTCTCATTCTTGGCCACTGTAAAACCTCCCTTCTTAGGAACAACATGAACCGGACTGACCCAAATGCTGTCAGAAATGGCGTAAATGACTCCTGCTTCCAGAAGTTTCAAAATCTCTTTCTTAACCACTTCCTTCAAATTCGGGTTAAGTCTCCTCTGATGCTCTATTGAAGCCTTCGACTCGTCCTCCAGATGAATTCGATGCATGCACAGATCAGGTGATATACCTGAAATATCATCAAGAGAATAGCCGAGAGCTTTGCGATACTTGCGCAGCTTGCTCAGCAGTAAGGCGACCTCTGCGTTGTTCAAAGAAGAATTGACAATCACAGGATAAGTAGAGTTAGGGCCAAGGAAAACGTACCTCAGGCTAGCTGGGAGTGGCTTTAGATCAAGCTTCGGAGCTTTCGCTTCACTCCAATTAGGCAAAGAATCGGGCCTGGTGCGAGAGATGTGCAGTCTTAGTAGGAACCATCTCCGTCTCAGCTGAGCAAACCAAAGCTCTTTCCAAGGGATTCTTAGGATGCAATCTTAGGAAGTACTCATCTGATAGGTCACTGAAGGTGTCAATGAAGAAGGTCTGACCATCGATGGTTGGTTTCTTCATCATCTTCTCCATGTTGAACGTCATGACCAGATCACCAATGTTGAGAGATATCCGCCCATTCTTGCAATCGATTAGGGCTCCAGCGGTAGCTAAGAACGGTCTGCCCAATATCAGTGGATCTCGTGGTTCAGCATCATACTCGAGGATGATGAAATCGGTTGGAACTAGGCAGTTCCCAAAGGTAATCGGGACATCCTTAAGTAAACCTTCAGGGAATCGGATTGATCGATCAGCAAGGATCAAGGAGATCCTTGTTGGTGTGAAGTCTATCATACCCATTCTCTTAGCTACCGAATATGGCATGAGGTTCACACTCGAACCAAGATCGCAAAGAAAACGTTCAAACCTCTCCGTGAAGATTGTGCAGTCCAAAACAAAACTACCAGGGTCTGGTAATTTCTCTGGAATCTTGTTGAGAAGAATCGCACTGCACTCATGAGTGATTCGCAGTACTCCTTCCTCAAGATTCACATTGCTCGAAACCATCCTAATGATATACCATCTGAAAGCTGGAGCAGTCTTGAGAGCATCTACGAACGGGAGTTCAACCACTAACTTCTCTAACATCGCTCGGCATCTGGAATCTTCTATTTCCTTCTTAGACCTAGCAGGGGGTCGAGGGAAAGGAATCTTTGGTACATAAACTCTGCCGACATGACCTGTTGTGTGCTTCTGGTCGGCCTTAGGAGGGGTATCGATTGATACAGGGGGAGTATCGATCGATGCTCTCAGTTTTTCAACTGGTTCTGTAGAAGTCTGAGCAAGTAACGATCGATGAAGGGGGTATCGACCGATACTGGGTGAGTATCGATCGATACTAGGGGCATTGCAGGAATCTGATCGTCGTCATCGTCATCTCCAGCAAGATCGAAAAGTTGCTGAGGCGAGTAAGCCTTCTTCTGCCTTGGAGTGACCTCTCTTCCACTCCTCAAAGTGATAGCATGAACATGTTCCCTCAGATTCACCGTCTTTCCCGGTAAGAAACCATCCTGTCTCTTCACAGTTTCTGCAGTCTGAGCAATCTGGGTTTCCAACTTCTTATGATGGATGTTCAAAGCCTCAATTTTCCCATTCAGATCAGTGTATAAGGCGTCCATCTTCCCGTTGAAGTCAACGATCATCTTCTGCTGCCCCTCAAGAATCTGTTCAAGCATAGTCTCAACCTTGCTTTCTTGAGTCTTGGGAGGTGGTGTCTGATAGGACGAATTCCCATAAGTGCGAGTATACCCACTGTTCTGAAATGGCTTCTGAGCTTCGAAATTCGCAGTATTGAAATCAGGTTTGAATCCTCCTCTCTGAGAGCTGTTAGTGAAGCTGCGGTTGTATGAATTTTGAAACCCATTACCACCTATGTAGTTGACATCCTCCGCTTCACCTTCTTCGATGTTCTCGACTTCCTCAGCAAAGTGCACTGCCTTCTGCTGCTTACCCAATAACAGACTGTGAACTGAATCCAGCTTCGCATGTACCTCAACTATCTGTAAACCATCAGCACTACCATTCTGCTTTTTCCTCTCAAAATCGGCATTTTTAGTGCTGTTGCTAGATGCCAGATTCTCAATCAACACATAAGCGTCCTCGGGATACCTGGTGTTGAAGTTACCGTTGCTTGCAGCATCCAAAGCCATCTGATACCTCCAATCGATCCCTCTGAAGAAGATACCCAACAACTGAACCTGCGAGAAAACGTGGTGAGGGCAGTCCCTCTGATAAGATCTAAATCGAACCCAGGCGGCCTTAAATGCCTCGGTCGCTCCCTGAGAAAACTGGGAGATCTTGTTCCTGAGTTCCTCTGATCTCGCATCATCATAGAAATTATTCAGAAAAGCAGTCTTGGTCTCCTCCCAGGTGGTCAAAGAACCAGGAGGCAACTGCTTCAGCCAGTAAGCTGCATCTCCACTAAGAGAGTAAGGGAAGAGCTTACAGAAGAGGAAATCATTGGATACTCCGTTGTATTTGATACTGGTGACCAAATCCTCAAACCTCTCGATATGATCCATGGGGTGCTCATGAGAAAGACCATGAAATGGATGTTGGCCTACAAGAGTGTAGTAGGCAGGCTTCAGTTCAAAGCCGTTCCTCTGAAAAGTCGGAATACGAATAGCAGATCGGTTTGCATAGCCGTTCCTCCAAGCGTTCTGGCGCGATTACCCTGAGCATTCCCAACATTCCCACGCACAGCTGGTGGGATAATCGCATTAGCAACCGGTGCAGGGGCAATAACGTTACCTTCTGCATCAATTCTCTGTCCTTATTGTTCTTATTGCATTATTCTTATTGCATTATTCTTATTGTATGAGCAATCCACCTTATTGTGTATCTCGGCCATATTCTTCCTCATTTCAACGGTCCACTAGCTTGCCCTACTAACAATTGTTGAAGCATTCCCTTCAAATCAAAGTCTTGAGGAGAATGTTGAATAGAAGAACTTCCTTGGTTGGCGATAAGAGAGATTATGATGATTACGATAATGTGGGTTGTAACCTCCTTGATAACCACCAACAAAGTTCACCTCACATTGACCTCCTTTATAAACTTCAATACTAATCTCTTGATGTCCTTGGTTTCAAACAATTTCTCCTAAAAAGTTAATCGGTTTCTTAGTAGCTTGCAAGACCTTATCCATCTTCTCATTCAAAGCCTTCATCTCTTTCCTTCTTTGGTCTTCATAATCACCACATCCCCTTGGAGCTCTATCATAGTCTTCACCGTAGCTTCCATCGCTTTGAGTTAAATTCTCCACAAGAGACATCCCTTCTTCAACATCTTTACCTAGGAAGTTTCCGCCACTTGCCGTGTCGAGAAGCATTCAAAACTTGGGTATAACTCCTCTATACAAGGAACTTAAAAGTGTTATGATTACTCGAGTAATGAACCCAAAATTACCGCAAGGGCACGGTGAAGTGTGCAGTAGTATATTCGGAGTCGATCCACAAGGACCAATGGTACTCTATAAATTTGTGAGATTCGTAAATAGTTAAAGCGTAGAATTTTTGTTTTGGTTTTCCAAGTTGTATATAAAAATGCAAAGAAATAAACGATGTAGATTATATGATAAAACGCATTGGGTCGTAAGGGTAATTCAGAGAAGTAATGATTAACGAGATAAAATAAGAAACCTAACAATTAAGCACCGTTCTTAAACATGAACACTAAGGTAGATTAACCCTCTTTCGAGGCATTAACCTCTAAACTTGACAATTCAAATTTACAAACAGTCGTTAGAGAACTACTAATCAAATAAGCATTATCAAACAAGTTCACTAAGTTCACAATACTTCCTAACATCAAGTGTCGTTGGCTAAGAGCATATTGCTCAATTCACATAAATTCTAGCAACCTATCAACACTTTCATGCATAGATAAACCTAAGATCTAAAACAGGGTGATCAATCCTATTCTAGCATTAAGCGCATGTGAATTGAAGAACCTAAGATTTAGAGTCTCCAAGAGCAGTCAAATCATCAAATCATTAGATCTCCTACTAGAACCCGAAAACCCAATTAAGAGATATACTCAGACATAACGAAAGAAATAGCAAAAATCAAGGAAGAGGACATAATAGAAATTGCAATAGAAGAAAATAAGGTTTAGAAAATTTCTCCAAATTGTCAGGAATGATCAATCTCTAATCCAAAGAGTAGCTTACAAGATCAAAACTCTCTCCCAAAAAATAGAAAAAGCGTAAAAGAACGTAAATCAAATAAAATTAGGTTTTCGGGTATTTATACCCTCTTGCAAAAATAAATAAAAGATAAGATAAGTTTGAGTTGTTGTGTGATCCGATCGATCAATCCTAATTAGGATTGGTCGATCTCATCCTCTTGAGCACATCCGACAACATGGACCGATCGATTCTGGTATGGTTCGATCGATCCCTTGGTGCTTTCTTCATCCGTCCGCATGGACCAATCGATCATGGTATGGATCGATCGATCGGTCTCTCTTCTTTCATCTGGCAGCATGGATCGATCTATCCTAGTGTGGACCGATCGATCTCTTCTTCTTCATTCTTGCTTTGTCTCGGGATTATCCTGATAAACAGGTAAAGAATTCTCATTCCCACATAACGTCCCGTAATCTGTAGAAAACTAAAGACTCGACCAAAAAGATACTAAAGGACACGACAAAGACGTTAAAAACTCAGAAAAGACGCTAAAACATAAGATGAAAGACTTCAAAAACACAACATATCAACTCCCCCCGACTTAAACTATTGCTTGTCCTCAAGTAAAGCAAACGTTTTCATTGAAAGAAGAAGTTTGAAAACATGGAAACTCACAAATTCTTTTGGGATAATGCCTTGAATCTATTGCCTGCAAACTACTGATGCATGGTAAATATCAAACTGTACTCCGCCGTACTTCTTCATACTTGTAGCAACAACACTAAACCCCGGAATCACAAAGAACTTTCAAAATTTATGAGCTCAACCTTTTAACATTCATTAAAGTTATGCGTACACTCTCATAAAAGAGGTATCAAACACATTTTGGTCTAGGTGTTAAAGTTAGTTTTCGATGGCTCAAGTGTTTAAGGTTTCCTGCAAATACGAATGGATGCAAGTCATTATGCAAAATCACAGTGAGACACATACCAATTGAGAGGTACATAACTTCCATTTCGCCTAGATTACCAAACCAACTCAACCCTTCATTAAACTGTAAGTTCCTTTGATGTTTTCAAAAATTAAAGATAGCAAATCGAATTTTTCCAGTTCATTTCCTTCTCATTTTCCCGCTTATTTCTTTGAATTCGTTTCTTATTTCTTTTTGCGGGGGAGTGGAACCAGTTCTCGTCTTATATAAACTGCATCAAAAGGTAACTTAATCACATATTCTCAGTTTATTCCAATATATATCACCATCAGTCACAACTACTAAATCAACTCAGAAATACATTCATACAAACTACACAATTTAATCCTAACAAAAGAAAAGCTATGTCGGTCCGTATACTCCGTAGTTTTTGCACATGGTTGCACATTATGATAATGACATACAAATGCATAGGGTCTGAAACATGGGTAAGGTCAGGGTGAGGTACTAGACTAAAGGTGAGTCTAGCTATTCAGAGTTTACATAGAGTGATATAAGTGATGCAAAGAAAACTCCGAATATATAATCCAATACATGATTATCAAGCTCTTAAGTGAGATATAGTAAGTTCAGTTTAAATTCCAATAAGTAAGGTTGAACTCACATCATCTAAATTTCAAGTGATAGGGATTACCGTATTGTGATCGAGGCATAAATTTTCTAGCATTTCCAAGTCATCCATTAAACAATGCAGAAGCAATCACAAGACAATGATAAAAGGCAAGGTGCAGTTCCCTGAGAAAAGCTCATTGTTTTCAACAAAGTTTTGACTCAATAAAACAGACACGGTTTTGACTTGATAAACATCAGAACGAAAGAAATAAGAAAAACATACAAAAGATAGCGTCAGTAAACAAGTGACAAACCTAGAGGAAGTGCCACTGATATATACGATAGAAAATGAAAAAGAAGAAAAGAAAACAAAAGATATTACGGGAAACGAAAAGAGATTACTAGTAATCAATGATGAGGAGGAGGACTCTCGCTCGCGCTCTGGCTCTAACCAGGGTGACGTCTCCTGCTCCTACCTAATATATATATATATATTCTATGCTCTTTTTTTTACGTGGGGATTGATCGATCTGAAAGTGGATCGATAGATCTAGCTCATCTAAATTGATCTGGTGTGATGGATTGATCGATCCAGTCCATAGATCGATTGATCTGACTGACAACCAGCGAGAGTGATCGATCGATCTGATGGACCAAAACATATCCGGCAAGGATGAACGATCGATCCACAAAAGGATTGATCGATCTGTGTGTCTAAAACATGTCTGGCAAGAACGATCGATTGTTCCACCAAAGATCGATCGATCTGTCATGTGTAGGTCCCACTATCTGTATCACACGATTACACATTTAAATCCTAGTAAAAACGATCAGTCTGACAGCTAGACCAATCATTTAAAATCAAAAACGAAGAGAAAAAAAAACCTAAATGAAAAGCATATACAGAGTACCTAGTGGGTTGCCTCCCATCAAGCGCTTGTTTTATGTCATTAGCTTGACCGTACTCGCATGGATCAAAAGGTGAGAGAAGAGGAGCTTGCTCCAAAACAAGGTCCCAAGTCATTCATCTTCAGATTCATAACTCTACTCATAATCCATTTCACAGCTCTTTGCCATCTTTCTTTAAACTAAGAAGTGAAAATACTCGTAGCTCTGGAGAAATTTTTTGAGGTTCCCTTACACTCGCTTGTAGCAGATACCCTTTTGATCAGAGAGTGAGAATCCTTATTGAGGACCTCTTTGACCTCGCTCCATCCAATGCATTTCTTTTCATGCTCACACTAAACTCATCAATAGTGTCGATAGAAAATGCATGGCCTTCAATGGTGGGGTTTTTCATCGTTTTCTCATGTCAAACTCCAAATCATGGTCTCAATTTTTCAGTTTGATCTTACTATTCCTCACATCGATCACAGCTCCAGCAGTGTTCAAGAATGGTCGACCAAGGATGAGAGGATCATGTGGTTCTTTGTCTAGCTTCAAGACTATAATGTAGAAATTTCTAACTCTCACGTGTACGTCTTCTGCCAAACCAACAGGAAAACGCACAGAGCGATCAGCAAGTACTAATGAGATCCTCGTTGGTTTGAAATTGGTGATCCCCAAACGTTCTGACACAGAAAAAGGCATCAGGTTAACACTAGCTCCCATGTCACAAAGGCATATCTCAAACCTTAATTTTTTAATCCGACAAGGTAATACAAAACTCCCTAGGTCATCTAGTTTTTTTGGAATAACAGCTGAACGATAGCATTGCATTCAAGATTAGCCATATCCGTCTCTACTACCACGTCTACCTTGTCAGTAAGTGTCACCGTGCTTTGCTGTTGTCTCTCAGACTCCTCTAACTGAACATACTCTTTCCCATTAGAGATTATCATGACTCCTTCTTCAATGCTCTTCTTGGTAAACAAAATATCTTTCAAGTGGTTTCTGTAGAGTGGAATTTTCAGGACCAACTCTAAAAAAGGAAGTTTGATGTGCAGTTGTTTCATTATCTCACAAAAGCATGTATACTCCTTCTCCCTATGAATCTTCAGCTGACGATCTGGGAATGGAAGCTTAGGAATATAGGGTGGTAACTCCACACAAATTGGTTTATCATCCTTAGTAACTTTGTCCTCCACAGTGACATCAAGGGTAACAACCTGCTCTTCTTCATGATGGTTCATATCAACTTCTTCAGGTTCCTCCTGAATCATGATTGCATAACAATGCTCCTTAGATTTGGAGTCTGCTTTTCCTGGAGGGTTACCAACTGGTTTCTTAGAAGTTGAAGAAATTTTAGCTACTTGATTCTCAAGCGTCTTGACATGTGCGAATAACGTTGAAACCTTCCCATTGAGATCATGGGACATGCCGTCTACTTTAGCGTTTATGTCAGTAGAACACTTCTCTTGTCCCTCAAGAAGTTGTTGCATCATATTTTTTAACTCATTATTCTGAGATGCTGGAATAGGTGCGCTTACAGGAGCTTGAGGAGTATGGTAACTTCTTTGGAAGTTGTTATATTGGGGCTTTTGCTGGAAAACCCCCCATACAATCTGCTTAGGCTAAAACTGATGTCTTTGTTTTCCTGCAAGTGCTGGATAAATATGATCCTGAGGATTTTCAACGTTGGTTCTTCTGTAGGATAGGTTGGGATGATTCATGTAGTTCGGGTTGAAACCTTTGTTTTGAAAATTTCTTTGTCCATTCACGTATCTCAGCTCTGCTAGTAGATTCCCAAACCCGTCTCCAACTACTTTATGGTATTCCTGACCATCCCCTGAGTCTTCCACAAAATGCACTCCTCGCTGGTATCGCCTCAGAAGCTGCTCAACCTTGGCTGTCAACTCTGCAATCTGGTTTGACTCTGAAATTCCACTGCTCTTAAGCGATCTGTCATAGTCAATACAATGATTGATGTTGCTGGCTGCAAGGTTCTCAATCAAAGTTTGAGCTTCTGCCTCAGTCTTAGTCATGAAGTCCCCATTGCTAGCTGTATCCAAAGCCATTTTGTACCTCTCATCAACTACTCTTTAGAAAGTGTTGATGAGTGCTGCAAATGTAAATCCATAGTGAGGGCATTCTCTGTAGTAATCCTTGAACATTTTCCAAGCCTCATGAAAAAACTCTGTGCCTCCTTGCTTGAAGTTGGAGATCTTGTTCCTAAGTAGAGTCGTCCATGCTTGAGTGAAGTACTGCGACAGAAATGCAGCCTTGTAGTCTTTCCAAGACCGAATAGAACCAAGTTCCAATGACTTCAACCAGCGGTGAGCCTTGTCACATAGGGAAAAAGAGAACAACTTGCACTTGATATCATCATCAGGGATCCCATTCATCCTAATCATACCACAAACTACCTCAAAGTTATCCAGATGATAAACATGATTCTCAGAAGAGAGACCATGAAACTTATTCTGCTTCACAAGAGCTAGCAATCATGGCTTGATCTCAAAGTCATTCATGTTGATTGGAGGGTGCTGGATTCCAGAACAGTACATCCTAGCATTGGGATCATCATGATCACTCAAAGTGCGCCTAGCAGGCGCAAGCCTCTGATTCTCATGGTTTCCTCCAAGAGGAGGAGCCTCTGGTTCCCTCTGATCATCATCGTCGTGCTGATCACCAGCCTTAGTCTCAGGCCTTTGTTGCGGGGCATACACCTGAAAATACCAAAAAAAAAAAGCGAGAAAGAAGATAAGTAACTAAAAATAAAAATTCCTTAGTCTAAGAACTAATCCTAAATCTATAGGCAACGTAATTGGTCCTCGGCAACAGCGCCAACTTGATTACTCGAGTAATTAACCCAAAATTACTGCAAGGGCACGATGAAGTGCGCAGTAATATATTCGGGGTCGATCCACAAGGACCAATGTTATTCTATAAATTTGTGAGATTCATAAATAGGCGTAGAATTTTTGTTTTAGTTTTCCAAGTTGTAAATAAAAATGCAAAGAAATAAACGATGTAGATTATATGATAAAACGCATTGGGTCGTAGGGTAATTCAGCGAAGTAATGATTAACGAGATAAATGAAATAAGAAACCTAACAATTAAGCACCGTTCTTAAAAATGAACACTAAGGTAGATTAATCCTATTTCGAGGCATTAACCTTTAAACTTGACTATTCAATTTTACAAACTGTCGTTTGAGATCTCCTAGTCAAATTTGCATTATCAACCAAGTTCACTAAGTTCACAATACTTCCTAACATCAAGTGTCTTTGGCTAAGAGCATATTGCTCAACTCACATAAAGTCTAGCAACCTATCAACACTTTCATGCATAGATAAACCGAAGATCTAAAACAGGGTGATCAATCCTATTCTAGCATTAAGCGCATGTGAATTAAAGAACCTAAGATTTAGAGTCTCCTAAAACAGTCAAATCATTAAATATCCTACTAGAACCCTAAAACCCAATTAAGAGATTACTCAGACATAACGAAATAAATAGCAAAAATCAAAGAGGAAGACATAATAGAAATTGCAATAAATTAAGAAAATAGGGTTTAGAAATCTTCTCCAAATTATCAGGAAGGATCAATCTCTAATCCGAGAAGTAGCTTACAAGATCAAAAATCTCTCCCGAAAAATAGAAAAAGCATAAGAAAAGCATAAATCAAATAAAATTAGGTCTTCGGGTATTTATACCCTCTTGCAAAAATAAATAAAAGATAAAATAATTTTGAGTTGTTGTGCGATCCGATCGATCGATCATAATTGGGATCGATCGATCATAATTGGGATCGGTCGATCTCATCCTCTTGAGCACATCCGGCAGCATGGACTAATCGATTCTGGTATGGATCAATCGATCCCTTGGTACTTTCTTCATCCGTCTGCATGGACCGATCAATCCTGGTATAGATCGATCGATCGGTCTCTCTTCTTTCATCCGGCAGCATGGATCGATCGATCCTAGTGTGGACCGATCGATATCTTCTTCTTCATTCTTGCTTTGTCTCACGATTATCCTGAAAACAGGTAAAGACTTCTCATTCTCGCGTAACATCCCATAATTTGTAGAAAATTAGAGACTCGACCAAAAAGACACTAAAGGACACTACAAAGACTTAAAAGACTCAGAAAAGAAGCTAAAATGTAAGATGAAAGACGTCAAAAACACAACATATCATGATGCATTCGAGAACCCATGATGAGGGCACTTGGTGGTGTAACCCTTAAAGCGCTCCCAAGCTTCACTATAGCTTTCACCATTCTCTTCAGTAAAGAATGAGACTCATTCCTCAACAAAGCGGTTTTTGATGTGGAAAAGAATTTGGTTAAGAAAGCTTTCTTACACTCATCCCATGAGCTGATGGAGTTACTAGGAAGGTTCTTCTCCCATAGGTGTGCCTTATCCCCAAGAGAGAATGAGAATAGGTGGAGTTTGAAAGCATCTTTCGAGACTCCATTGATCTTTATCGTCCCACACAACATGTCAAAGTGGTCTAGATGATCTAATGGGTCCTCCATTGGTAGACCATGGAACTTTGATCCTTGGATCATGTTGATTAGGCTCGCCTTGATCTCAAAGTTGTTGTTCCCAACCGGCGGAGGTTTAATACCGTTCGTGTTACCATGCACATTCGGTGTATCATAAGCTCCAATAATCCTAGTGGATCTAAGTCTGTGGTGAGGAAGTTGCTCATCATTGTCTCCATGACAATTTCCATTATGGCCTTGATTACCACCACCAATGTTCGGGTCTTGATTCATCATACCCAACCGCTCAAGATGGGCTAACCGTTCTCATTCATGTCTTGCTCTAGCGTTTTCTCTTTCCAACCGGCAAATGTCAACCACTAAATCAACCAAGTTCTCTTGTCCTTGACTTCTCAAGTTCATGCACCTATAAGAAAGAAGAAAACCAAGCCAAGACAACATAATAACAAAGAAATTAAAGGGTAGTCACAAATAGATTCTAAATCCTAAATGGTTATTGCTAAACTCCCCGGAAACGGCGCCAAATTGATTAACAAATCAATTAATACCTAATGTGCATACAACCACAACCAAATGGTATGTCGATGTAGCACTTTAGGATCGAATCCACAGAGAATTTAGAATGGCTACCCTAGGAATACAAGTCTCTAGTTAATCTAAGTAATTAAGCATTAAGGGTTTAATTCTAACAACCTAAGCAATTTAAACAAAAGACACAAGAAGCAAGACAAACCAAACTATAACTAAACAAGAACCAAAATAAGGTTAGATATTAGAACTAACCAAGGAAAAACATAAACAACGCAATAGACTATTCAAATTCAAGACTAAACAAGGCAAGCAAGCACAAATCAAGATTAAACAATTCTTAAAACGATAATTAAAGACGAGACTTCGAGTTTAGGTTCGATTCGGGTGATTACTAATCAATCCAAGATTCTCTATCAATCACACTATGATAATCCTTTAGTCTTAGGTCGCTAATGTAAACTAGGCCACTTCCATGATCCTAATTCTACACTAATCAAATAATTAAAAAAGATTCTCATCCGTAATCACAAGACTAATATGCATTAATTCCAAGCCTAACTAACCACTTAACACCCTAATCATCTATTTCTATAGGCTAGGTACACTAAACACTTTCTAAGTTCTCTCGAGAATTTCATCAAACACCTTCCGGGCATGAAACTTCTTAACATTTGGTTTTAGCTTGATCAAGACTGATCTAGCATTAAAACCACCTAGAGAGTAAGGATCTATAGATATTAAGTCCTAAGCATCTTGAATAAACTCCTATTCACCCTAATCCACTAAACCCAAAGGCCCTAAAGAGACTACTCACTAATCATGTTGAAAAAATAGAGATTTACAAAGATTAAGTGTTTAATCATAATGAAACTTGAAATACTTAAAGAGATTCAAGATGTAAAGAAAAGAAAAATTGCATTAAACTTAAGAGATCATTACAAGGTTCTTATAGTGGCTAAGAGAGTTCTAAAACAAAGTCTGCCCCTTAAATTTAGGTAAAAAAGAGTATAAATAGTGAGAGGGGAAAACCAGATCAACCCGGAACAAACCAGGTTTTGACCCAGAAAATCTGGTTTTTGTGTTCTGTAACGGCCTGCATTTGGCGGTTACAGTTGGCCGCTATAATCTCTGGAATTGGACGAAGCCTTTGTAGCGGTCAGTGTTTTGCCGTTACAGTTGGCCGCTAGGATTATAACGGTCTGCTGTTGGCTGCTACGCTTGGCCGCTAGGATCTCTAGAATTCAAACTTGATCCTCTTTCGCGTCCGAGCTTCCCTACAACTCCGAGTCTTGTCATGTGTCCAATTCTTTCTCTCATTCCTTAATCCATCATCAAGGGTCCAAACTCTAAGAAACCTAGGCAAATGGACCAAATGCGATGCAAAATGCATGGAGTATGCCTAAAATCCTATAATGCAAGAAAATGATCCAAAAATACTAAAACTTATGCAAAGGTGTTAAAACAATGCAAGAATTTATCTTAAAACTAAGAAATACAACCTAAAAACTATGCAAATAACACTAATATCAATCATCCTTCCCTCGATGATACTTAGTAAATTATCAATAAAACACAAATTTGTATTGATACTTACTAGAAAACTCGACAATCGTTCACGGATTCTCATTCCCAAACGTTAGTTTCTCGACAAAACATCGTAGTCTGTCGCAATACCTCGTCATAAACATTCACCAACGATTAGATCATCGTTTTCTTCGATGATACTTTAACAAAATATCGATAAACACTAAGTAGATCGATACTTACCAAAATTATACGACAGGTCCTCGCTAAACCACGTCTATATTCGATCACGAACGACAATCCCTCACAGTTCTTCGAAGATCGGCTGCAGAAACTTGACAGAATCGTTTTTAAGGTTTGTTTCGGAGTTTTTAAGTGTATTTAGGGATAGAGACGATCATGTCCATTTATAAGTTTGGGTTTCGTGATTATTTACCCTAATAATCCACCAATTACTTGAACTTAGGTTGGGCCTAATCTTTTTGCCTCAATCCTTACACTTGGTCCATGAATCCGAACATTGGTCCATCAATCCTCGACATTGGTCCAACATTCCTCGACATTGGCCCATCATTCCTCGATGTTGACCCACGGATCCTCGATGTTGGCTCACGAATCCTCGATAGTTTCTGATTTCATCTAATCCTTATTCGATTCTACCGAAGATTCCTTATCTTCTTTGAACATTATCCATTTTGTCTGAACCCTATCCATATCCATCTTTGTCCGAACATTGTTATTTATGTCCGAACATTTCCAGTTTTGTCTGAAAAAATTCTTGTCCAAACGTGAGTCACTCGACCGTCCTACGTGGATTTATTGGAAATATGTTTTCGGATTTATTTTTCCTCTGTCATTCGGATTTTCGTCGACCAGCTTCGACCAAACTTCGCAATTCCTCGACGATCCTCGGATTGTCCTCGATGATCCTCGACGATCCTCGACAGAATCATCGTCTACAATTCGTTAACTCTTTTATATTTTTCCAAATCTTTAATTCTTTGTTCTTTTACTGTAAATAACATTTTTGATTCGACCAATTTAACATTTCATTAAAAAAAAAAAAATCTTCAGAAAAAATTAAATGAGAAAATAGTAGATGAAGTTACGGTTGTTATAATAGATTCTTTCGAAATCAAGGAAGGTGCCACTACTTACTTAAATATTACCAAAAAATTAATAATCATATGTTGTTATAGTGACTTTTGGTGATTTTCAAATTGCTTGAATACCGTATATATTGATATTTAATAATTTATGAGTTTGTACAATTATTCAGTGAAGTGAAGTATTTCTGATTTTAATATACAATTAAGACTAGTACAATTAGCAATATCATAAATGTTTTTCACAAATAGGATCGCAACATGTCCTTTTTCATACCCTAAAGATTGATGGATGTTGAATTCATACCCAAAGATATATACTGTGCTAATTCATACCCAATGATTAGTTAAATTCAAATCTCATACCTAATATTTCGTTTTTGTGCTAATTCAGAAAACCGTTAAAACGCTGTTAAATCTCAGTTAAATTCGAATGACGTGGTTGGACGTCGTCGTTAACCCATGATGACGTGGCCGATATATAAAACGTCGTCGTTTTGGTTGGTATAAAAAAAACAAATTATGCTGCTAGCTAGGTTCGATCTCGAACACCCGAGGCCAAAACGAGTCTCTTACCACTGGGCTAGCTAATATTATTTGATATATATCAAACACGTTAATTTATAATAATAATGAAGCCAAAGTCTCTTAATGAAAAACTACAGTCACGACGTCGTTACTCTTTTTGCTTTAGTTTCTCCAAAAATTGCTTCACTTCACGCGAGAGAGAGAGGAGATAGGCGATTCTTAGGGTTTCGAAGATTCCGGTGAGTTTCGTGGTGGTTTGATGAGGTAATTTGTTCGATTTTGGTTGATTAGGGTTATCGAATTAGAGGTTTTATTGAAGAAAATTTATGGGTTTTGTAAATCAAGTTTTTCAATTGATTGGGTGGGTTTAATTCGATGTTTGGTCGCGAATGGGTGGATTTTTGAGGTCGATTTCATTTTAAAATCTTGGGGTCGATTTTTTGGTAAAATTCTGGGTTTGTGGAGATCATTCTTTCGTTTCTGAGATTAATTGGGTTTATTGTGTTTCAGCTCTGAAGATGCAATCTTCCATGTTTACTATAATGGGAAGTTTGAAACATCTGAGTCCAATGTAATTACTTATGTCGGAGGAGAGGTTCACACACTTGAAAGCAAACCTGAAGCCATGCTTACTAATATGATGGAGGCTCTGAACATGACTTTACATGGGCAGAGGATGTGGTACAAAATGCCATATGATGATTTAACGGAGCTGAAGATGATATGTAATGGAAATCAGAATTTTGAGAAGATGTGTCGAGCTGTGTTCTGGACCAAAGCTGCTGATGTATTTCTAGAGAAGGACGATCCAGATGATCATGATGATGTGTTGAATGAAGATGATGTTCTTTCTGAAGATGCTCTAGTGAATGATAATTTAGCTGGTTTTGTTGATGAAGAAGAGTCATATAATGATGAAGATACACCTCCGAATTCTGACTGTGAGGGAGCTACTCGCGAGAGTTGTTATGTGAAGGGAAAAAAAGGCAGTGGCAGTATTGTATTAGGACAGCTATTTGATACCATACCTCAGTTTAAGGATGAATTGCTACAATATACTCTGAAGGAAAAAAGCAATGTGAGGTTCACAAGATGGGGGGACATTAAATCTGAAGCTAAGTGTACAATTGGTGGCAATTGTCAATGGAGAATCTACTGCTCATACTCAAGAGACGTGGGGAAGTATGTGGTGAAGACCTTCAACGACCATCATTCATGCACCAAGGATGGTTTCAACAAGTTGGTGAAGGATAAGGTAATTGCGAAGATGTTCTTGAATGACATCAGAAAAGATCCAACCGTTAAGCCGAAGGCAATTCAAGACGCTATTGAGGAGAAATACGATGTAGTTGTGACAAATGATCAATGTAGGAAGGCCAAGAAGAAAGCTTTGTTGATGGTACAAGGTGAATATGATGAGCAGTTTGCAAGGATTAAAGACTACCGGCTAGAGTTGATTCGGTAAGATATAACAGTTTACGATTTGGTTCAGGTTTCATTTTCCTTTACAGTTTTCAGTTTTATCCAGTCTAACATGTGAGTTTTATGTTTTGTTTTTCCGAAGTTCTAATCCAGGATCTACTGTGGAAGTCGAGACTTTAACAAATGATGACGGAGAAGAGGATTTTGACAGGTTTTACTTGTGCTTTGATGCACTGAAGAAAACATGGGTTTCTTATTGTCGGCCAATAATTGGTAGAGATGGCTGCTTCTTAAAGAATGATGTCAAAGGCCAACTCTTGGCAGCTGTGGGAAGAGATGCAAATAACCAGTTCTTTCCGGTTGCCTGGGCTATTGTGAAGAAGGAGACCACAGAGACTTGGCTATGGTTTTTTAAGCTGCTAAAGAAAGATTTGAATCTTCAAGATGGGGAAGGGTTCACCTTTATTTCAGATAGACAGAAAGTAAGTTTTGTTCTTGTTTATAATCTGTTTGCTTGTATGTTTAATTTCCGTCTTCTAAGTCTCTGAACTATGCTTGTCATCTCAGGGTTTGATAGCTGCTGTGAACCAAGAATTGCCTAAGGTGGAACACCGTATGTGTGCACGCCACATATACGGTAACCTAAGGAGAGTTTTCTCAGGAAAAGCACTGCCTAAGGACTTATTTTGGGCTGTTGCCAAGGCTTTTAATGAAGGTGATTACAAAAAAGAGACTGATGCGTTGAAGGCGTTTAATAATGACGCGTATGATGCGTTGATGGATAAGAATCCAGAAAACTGCAGTCGTGCCTTCTTCACTTGTACTGCAGTGTGTGAGGACATCTCCAACAATTTCTCAGAATCTTTCAACAACGCAATCAACAAAGCACGAGAGATGTCGTTAATACAGATGTTGGAGACAATAAGGCGTAGAACTATGCTTCGTATGGATATAAGGAGGAAAAAGGCCTTGAAGCATCTAGGAACATATAGTTTGAAGGTGGCAAAAACAATTAAAGCTGAGCAGGAATACAGGAAGAATTGTAGAGTTCATCCTAGTAGCAATGGTAAGTATGAGGTTGGTGAGGATGGCCCTGGTGTTACTGTCAATATGATTGATGGTACCTGTGACTGTAGGAGGTGGAGTATGACAGGTATTCCATGCCGCCATGCATTGCGCGTCATCCTTTATAAGAAGCTCAAGGCTGAAGATTTTGTCTCCCGTTGGTATTTGACATCGTATTGGAGGAAGCAATACAGTGAGCTCATTCGACCAGTTAATGGAATTAACTTCTGGAAAACAACTGTTGAACCAAGGGTTAAACCACCAACAAGAGAAGAATCTCAAGGTCCAACAAAGAAGCAGAAAAGAATGAAGAGCCTGAATGAGTCACCGAAGAAGAAGAAGAGTAAAGGGAAGGGAATAGAAGAGACTCAGGAAAAGAAAGTTAAATTACAAAGACGACTCGGCCCAGTGCGTTGTAGTAGATGTAGGCTCACGGGCCACAACATTAGAAGGTGTCCAAGTAAAAAATCAAAGAATCCTGAGAATTCTAAAGCCGGTGAAGGAAATTGCACTCAACCATCACAAAATTCATGTGTTGAATGAAGATTAGAATCTGATTTTTCGGTATGTAACAGTTTTTCAAACTAAAGAATGATCTTCACAAACCCAGAATTTTAACAAAAAATCGACCCCAAGATTTTAAAATGAAATCGACCTCAAAAATCCACCCATTCGCGACCAAACATCGAATTAAACATCGTATTAAATATCGAATGACTATCGAATGACTGTAGTTTTTCATTAAGAGACTTTGGCTTCATTATTATTATAAATTAACGTGTTTGATATATACCAAATAATATTAGCTAGCCCAGTGGTAAGAGACTCGTTTTGGCCTCGGGTGTTCGAGATCGAACCTAGCTAGCAGCATAATTTGTTTTTTTTATACCAACCAAAACGACGACGTTTTATATATCGGCCACGTCATCATGGGTAAACGACGACATCCAGCCACGTCATTAGAATTTAACTGAGATTTAACAGCGTTTTAACGGTTTTCTGAATTAGCACAAAAACGAAATATTAGGTATGAGATTTGAATTTAACTAATCATTGGGTATGAATAAGCACAGTATATATCTTTGGGTATGAATTCAACATCCATCAATCTTTAGGGTATGAAAAAGCCCATTTCCCCAAATAAGATAGGATAGTGTTGTTGGTTATTTTCTTAAAAAAATAGAGTCAGGTTTATATTGTGCGTTAAGTCTCCTGTTCTAAAGTAAAGGCATCGATGGCCCAATTATACCCCAAATCGTTTATTCTCTCTTTGAAGCCCATTTACTAAATTGTGATATCTAATTTGATTAAACCGCTTCAAACCGAACCGAAAACCAACTTACAAATGATCCAAAGAGAAATTCGATTCTAGTTATTATATATAAATAAAAATTGTATTAAAAAACCAAATTTTTCAAAACTTAAGTTTGTATAAAGTTCTTCAATTTAAAGACAAGTTTGTTAACAAAATGAATTCCAAACTGAAATAAAAATTACAGTAAAACATTTGAATAGGTAGCTCCCAGTAAAATGGTTGAATTATCAAGGGATATGCATTAATGAACTTCGCTGTGTTGCATTGTAGTAAACCTAAATCAAACTCCAATATTATTTTAATCTATATAACTATATATATATATGACCATATCACAATGTTTTAGGTTATAAGGAACAACTGCAAATCATAGAACCGTGACCCCAGTGATTACTATGCATATATTATGTATACACATACTACTCTTACGTTCTACTGCTTGCTCCACTGCGGAATCACCAATTGTTTCGAATGGTTTACCACTACCATAATTCAATAAAATCGTTTTCTCTACACACTTTCTAGCTATACCAGTTGACCGTGCTTGTAACTAACGATACAAAGAACCTCTATACGAGGGGCTCCAGTAGTCAGTTGCACTGTTATCGCGGTATGCGATTGGGGTGCTAGAAATGGGAACCAAACAGAGCCCTCTACTCCTTAAGTCTAGATGTTGTTTTGGTCCTCTTTTGTTGTGATCTTCTCTGTCCCATCCTCCCCATGGATCCTAAAACCATACATACGAGATTATAAATATATTACTAAAGAAATTTTCTTTTTTTGAAAACAACTTTTAAAATTTCTAGAAAAATCTACCACATTTTCTCCTTTAAACGTTACCTTAATTGATGAATTCTTCATATAAGGAGTGCTTAGCAGCTGCATGGTCGTTAAAATCACCAATCAAAGTGTTAATTAATATATGCTTGCATATGTAGGCAACAATTATTATTTCGTAATTTTTATCGTATATATAAAGCAGATTACCTTTACTTGCTCTTGATAAAAGTTTATATAAGTGATGGCTTCTTGAAGCACAGAAGCAGTGTCCGTCTGAAATGTTTTCAAACCAAATGTTCATTTTCTTCCTTGTAACATATCAAAAAGGAACGTTGAAAGAAAGGAGAACTATACTATATAATAAACTAAAAAAGGTTACAAACTAAATAGAAAAAAATAAATACGGTCTTATCTTTGTAGTACCTTTCCAAAGGGAGACACAATCTGCTGTAGAGTCGTGATCTTGTCTCGAAGCTTGGGTTTAGGTAATTCCTGCCATATATTTTTTGAAAATAATAATGTAACCATAACGTTTTAGATTTTTATTTATTTAACCAGTATAGTTTCATTCAGACAAATTCGCATTAGACTCGAAACCTAAATTCATTTTTTTTTTAAATACAATAGTTACGGCCAATTTTATGTTTCAACAGAAAAATTCCATCATATCAAACAATATTTTTTAAAGAATATTATCAAAACAATTTAACTATCAAGGTAAGTGCTTGTCAACGTACAATTTTGCTGTTTTAAGAAAAGGTACAATTTTACTATTTAAGTAGATAAATTTAGATTCACTTGTTTTGTTTTTAGTTATCCGAAAAAAAACTCATAATTTTTTTGGCATGCATTTATACGTACTTACGTGCACACATAGCATAATATATGTTATGTAGAGATTACCTTCTCCGATGAAAGTGTAGAGCCACCGGCGCACTTGGCCTTCTTGGAGACCTCATCAGAAATTTCTTCACATCTTTTCTTCTTTCCGGCGTTTGTTGTTCCCAACCTCACAGTTGCCTACAAAAATAGCTTGCAAGTTCGTCGGTACATAGACTAATGGAATTTGAATGGTATACGCAGAATGAAAATGCTAAAGGTGAATTTGACACCTTTTACACTACGAACAAAACATGCAAATAGCAGCAGAAGGAAAAGAAAAAACAACTAAGAAAAAAAAACTAATTATGGCCTTTTTGAAACTAAAATGATTTTTTTCGTAGTATTTTAGGATATTTTCAAAACAGAATATATATTTGCCACAAAATGCTGGGAGGAAATTATCATATACATAGTAACATCCGTAACTAAACTTAAAGTGACATGACGATTTACCGAACGTCGTCAATAAGCTAATGTATCACATATATGATGATATGAACAGATTTGGTAGCGTATACGTACCAGTGATGCCGTTTGATGTTCTTTCTTGTTAAACTCGGATAAATTTAAGGCCTTAAAGCAAGGCTTAAACGACGGATTAATATCCGTTAGTGGCCGACTTAACCTTATATCAAGGAAACTTCTAGAACTTTCAATAGGATCATGAAACAACGAACCACCAACCCCATTTGAGCCATTATTGTAACAAAGAGTTTCCTCATTTTTCACTTCCAAGGCTTGTCTGTACATAGAAACATCGTCGTTTGTCTGAGAATGATCATGATCGAAGTGATGATGAAGGTTATGGTTCATGTCGGGATTATTCGGTGGCGCAATCGACCAGTGCTTCCCTACAAGATCTGTTAACTTTGACAGCCGTTGGTCACTACTTTGATCGTACCTAACTTGGGTTGTGTCATAGATCCAACCGTTACCGTTATTGCAAGCTGGCTCGAATGATGGTAATTCTGATGTAGTTGATGAATTTCTTGAAGATGTTAAGTGATGATTATGATGATGATGATGATGATGATGATGATGATCCATCATTTGATCTCCTAAGCTTCTACCAGGCCTGTCCATTTATATATAATTATTAATGTGTGATTATAGAAATATGATACTTATCACTACAAAACTTAAGGCGAACTCGATATCTTTTTTATATAATATGAGTTTATGGGTACTTTAGATGCTAGATTATTGTTTTTGCTTTCAGAATAAGAAACTCTACGTTTAAATACTTTCACTAAAATAATTTTGGAAAATTGTAAACAAATACCAAATGGTAATTTGTTTGCGTTTTACGTTTTCATTTATAATGTTCAAGTAATGCCTACTTGAAGAAACATATTGAATTTATAAACTTGAGATACATAATATTAATATAGTAGACGCAAACAAAAACAAATATATTATAATTAACTACTACAACTTTTATTTTTTAATAAGAATAAACTACATCTCGAGTGGCCAATAATAAAAGTTGAATCATAAGTGCAAAATTATAGGCATACCCTCACCAATCAAACGTTAAATCATTTATTGGGGAACAATAATTCAAAAGAGCTACTAATTTACTTTTGTAAACCAACTTTTAGACCTCTCTTTTGTTTCTAACGTTTTTTATTTTTATTTTTAGGCCTGGAAGCATTCATTTTAAAAAAATCAACAAAAATAATAATAATATGAACTACACGATATCTTTATGGAATGGAGCGTAAAACTTAAAACCTTAAACTGAACTTTGAATCTATAAATCTATAATTACCACTATATGAATTGCAAGTAACAACGCAAAACTCCGAGAAGAATAATTCATACGTGGATAAGATAAATATAAAGTGTTTTGATAGAGATACTTACAAGAAGGCAAGACTCCATAGATGATTATTATGAGAAGAGACAACATGGTCGCGAAGCAACTCATCAGAGGAGGAGGCTGGCTGATCCCTAGCCGAGACAGAGTGATGATTGGAGGATTCAGCAGTTAGGTCCAAGCGATTTGAAGCGTTTACGGTAGAGATCGAGAGATTGTCTTCTTCACATCTAACGTTTGCGTTTGAGCTATTATTACTATTCTTATGGTAAAACGACGTCGAATTAATGGAGTTTGCATGATCATTATGATGATGTTGAACATCTTCCCACCATGATGAACTTGGAGTACATTCTTCCCTTAACATCTTCTTTACTTCGAACTGCTTTTTTTTTTTTTGCTTTTTTTTTTTAATTTTGTTGGTTAAGAGTCTAGAGGATATGTGCATTAGAGAATATAAAGTGTATATGATACGATCGCTGGTGGTGACAATATTATATGCGAGTGGGGTATCTCCACTAAGTTACATTTTAAAATTACACATATATATATATCTAAGCCACCGAAGATGTGTTATATGCGGTCTGCGTAAGATCGTACGTCAATTGAAGATGTGTTTGACCTCTACATGAACTTGTCACATTTTTTCGGTAACTAGACGGATCTCGAAATATTTTAGAACCAGTTAGAACTCTAAGAAGCTAAAAATGCATATCAGTAGGTAGAAAACATGCAGAGTGACAACTAAGTAACTAACTAAAGTATAAATTTCGTGTATAAACAGCATTTGAACCAGTTGAGAGTAGTCAAATGGTTAATGTTTTATTAGTAATAAGTATTTCCTTTTCAACCATGTTAGAGATAACGAGTATAGATTTTGGAGACTAATCTATTTAAGTTTTAAAGATTTTAAATATCACATTTATTTCCAAAGATCTACCAGAATATATGGATAGTTATGAACCGATTTGGTGTTCCTAAATAGTATACTCTCCGGAAAAGAGACATTGTCATAAGACTTTCGAAGGGCTGGATTGTCCATGTGTTTCATGTGTATAAAAAAGCAAATCGTCTAGCTGATGGTTTAGCTAACTATGCATTTACTTTACCTTTAGGTTTTCATTTTCTTGATGTTCGACAGAATGAGGTCAATTCGATTGTTTTAGACGATGCTGGTGGTAGGATGTAGCCACGACATGTTCGTTTGTAATATCTTTTAAGTTCTTAGTAATAAAGTAGGGGAGACGTTTGTCATAATTAAAGACTTGGTATTTGGCCAACCTATAAACCACAATCCGCCTACTACTAAGATGTGCGCCTCCGCCACACTTGAATGCCGCCGGTTCCAAAACTCCTCGATATGAGGCATTGGGTGGGTGGTTTGCGAAGGTACCCCAAAAAATTGTTGTTTCGATCTCTTGTTAGATATGCATTGGCGGAAGAAGGCATGGCCATACTAGAAGCTCCGGCTTCATAAGTGCACAAGGCGTCGAATCGGAGTCCTAGTCAATACTCACTAGCTAAAATTTTATTATGATTAATTCGGTTCTTGAGCTCTATATAATATTTCAAATTTTCGTTCGTTTTCTTTTCAAATAATTCTTTTGAGCTTACATCGAGAGAAGCTAATTTATTTGGCTTGATTCCCTTGCTTCTATTTTTTTTGCTATCCTGCTTTAATAAAGATGTTGGTTTACCGACCAAAAGGTTTTCAAATTTCTTTTATGATCGATAACAAATTTCTAATATTGAAACGAAAAATACATAATTTTTGGCGCAAAATTGGAGGAATTTATGTTAAGACTTAACTACAAAATGATTACGATCACATATAGTTGATTGCTTTCGACATGCATGTTGTATCAATACCATTAGTAAGACTTGAGCTTCTCACACCAAATAAAGTAAAAAAGAACTAGGGTGAAGAAGGAAGGTGTAGAAGGGGCGATAGGGTTTATTTATTTTATTTCTTTTTTTGGGTCCAATTATTATAAAAAGTGGTCACATGATGCCAAACAAATAAACTAAATTAACTTGGATATGTTAATTATATATGCAAGCGTGATTATTGATACACGTTATAATCTTTTAATTTTCTCGTAACAGAAAGTAAGGGGCATTATGGAATATTAAATGTTTATAGTGTAAGGTTTCAAATCACCGAACACAAACGCACTCGTTTTTATAACACATATTTTCATGTAATACTCCATACCAATTCTCAGTGTGGGTAAATCTAGTTTTCAGTTATTTTGAATTTTGATCGACTGGAAAATATATGAACCAATAGCAACATTATCAAGTGTAAGCATATCGACTGGTGTATTTTGGAACATTATACACAAAAGTGAAGCTTTTGAAGTAACGAATTCGGTTGCACAGAAAGAAAAATCACGAATTCAAATACCAATAGCATGCAGAAAAAAACACTAAATAATCTATTGTGATTTACGAAAACTTATTATTATATGTCCGATTGATAACATAAAAAAAAAAAAAAGTAAAATTTAGTAGAAAGTAAGAACAGTAAATGATACGAGGATAAGTGAAAATGTAAGAAAATCGGTGCGAATAACAATACAAAAAATATGAGGATAATTGTTTTAGTATTGTTAGTTAATTTTTCTTTGGTGATTGGTAACTTTTAAAGTTGTATTACGGTTTACCAGTCAAAGCCGTAAGAAAAAAAACTTAATATTACTACAGTTTGAGTTGTTGTTATTTTCTTTAAGATACTATACTGTGCAGATAATTTTTTTCTTTGGGAGAGTTTTAGGTTTTATCACCGCTAGTTGAATTTTATAAATAATTAATACTATATGTTCAATAGAAATTAGATGTCTACCACAACATATAGTCGATAGTAAAAGTACTTAATATTGAATTATATCTTAAGCTTAAATTTGATGCATACTTGTTTGGTGACACGAAACCTAGCAATAAAGGGTTACGATTCCATATTGGCCCTAACTTTTGTTTTCAAAAAGATAATTTAAAGTATTAATCAATAATCACGCCTGTATAATTAATTTATTATCGTTTCTTGGTGCGCTATTTATTTTCTCAGGCATTCATCCTTTTTAATCCGAGTCCAATTCCACTCCAAAAGTTTCTTGTCTTTTGCGACATCTTTTTTTGTTTTGTTTTCTTTCTCATATTTTAATAAATAACAATTTATAAAGAGATTGAGTGGCCAAATTTTCTGAGGTTGACTTTTGTTAATTTCATTATCATTTATATTTGACTCTTTATTTGTAGTCAATAACCAATCGATATCACCATAACCCAAGATGTTTTTTAATGGAAACAATTCAATTGGTGATTATAGTTTGGTTACATGAAACTACATAATATTTTTTTTAGAAAAGAAAACTATATAATAATTAGTGGAAGAGAAAGATTAGGCCAGCAATGAAAGTATACTAGGCCCATTTATTATTGATGTTTGGTCATTCCTCAGAAGCCCATTCATGCATGCAACGATATTTCCTTTGCTTTTTTTTTTTTTTTGTAACGCATGACACAATCAAGTTATACATTAAAACAATACAATTTAGCGGGAAAGTCGGCTTTTTCATATCCCACAAATGAAGTATGTTGAATATATACCCGAACTATATTACCGTGCGAGAACATACCCTAACTAACTATAACTTTGAATTTTATACCTTAAGTTTATGTTTTGTGCAAAGTCATACATGCACCCTAACACCGTTACACCAGTGTTAAATTTTGTCAACGTGGATCACACATGGGCAACGACATCGTTTGGTTTAAACGTAAAACTAAGAGCACCTCCATTTAAAGTCTCTCAGTGAGAGACTTTCTATTAAAATATTTAAAAAAATGAAAAGTTAGGAAACAGTGCATATGCGTCTTTTCCCCGAGAAATCGATGAGAGACTGAGATGCAAGCTTGTCATTTTCTGAGGAAAAATGCTCATTTAATTTTCGAACTGTTTGCAATCGATGATTTTATTTCTCAACTATAACTCGCACACATTATTCCTCAATTTGTTGTTGCTTCAAAAATTTGAACTAATAATTAGTCAACTTTTACAAACTTAACAGTTCCGTTAAGTGGGCGATTAAAACACAAATAAAAAATGCTCATTTAATTCCTGAAGTATTCACAATCAACGATTTTATTCTCCAACTATAACTCGCACACATTATTCCTCAATTTGTTGTTGACTTATTAATTTTAGATAGAAAATTAGTCAACATTTGTTGAGTTAACAAATTTGTTAAGTAGTTGATTAAAAACAAATTGAAACCACAAAATCCTTAATTTTTTTCGCATATTTAAACCTTAGAACCCTATAAAGTAATAAAAAAGAACCCGGGAAAGATTTCATAATTAAATAAAAAGTCATTGATGTGTTAATATTTTGGTGTTTTAAGTCATTTTTCTCACTAGTTTTTGGATTTTAATTCACTAATACATTTATTTATGCATTTATCATATAGTTTAGGGTAAATTTGCAATTAGAGTAGTAGGATTGCATTTGCATTGCATTTGATGTTGATTTAGGTATAAAATTGAGAAAACAGAGCTTAAAAGGCAAAAGAGAGCCCTGAATCATAATTGAGGTTGGTTTGAATCGGATTGGATTTGAAGATTTGCTAGAAGATTCATGAGAAGTACCAAGAAAAGTTCAATCATTTAAGAAACCATCTATTTTAGATTGAAGAGCATAAAAAATAAAGAATGTGGGTCGAAACGGAAGTGGATTTGAAGTTACGGTTAGAAAGTTATGAAGATTTGAAGATCAGTAATGTGACAAAATCGACCCAGACCCGACTTAGTCCGAACCGGGTCGATCCATCTCGGACCAAACCACTATTTGAACATCTTTAACCTATTTTGACTCTAAGTTTTGGTTATATAAGTTTTAAGGATGGATCAAAACATTTGTTGTTGTCTTTTGGCGAATTTGATGATTAAACTTTATTTTTCTTTTGTAATTGCTTATTTTCTTATGCTTTCTTCTTCTCTTTACATATTTTTTGCATTTCTCACCATGATTTATTCCATAATCATGTGTGAATAGATATAATCTATGAGTCTTTAAGCTAATAGTAGAATAGGGAGATTTGATGGTTAGGATTTGGTTCTTAGGGTTAGTATTGAAGGAATCTATCATTAGGAATGTTAGTTTGGCTAGGATTAGAATTGTCCATTCAATCTTAGCAAATAGATATTTTATGCATACCAAGTGTCTGTAAAAATGTCAAATACATTTCTAACGAGCAAAACACATTCTAACCCATGGAAGTTGATGTTTAGAGTGTTTTATAGGATGTTTGAGATAAGACTTTACGCTACTAGTCATCTTTAATTGCATGAGGGATCATAGCTAATTAAGAGAGATTAATGAAAGAGATTAATGCCAAGAAATTGGATTAGTCATAAATTAAGACTTAAACCACTAGATTAAAATTTTAATCGAGCCTATAGGAACCAAAACCTAATTGATGATCTCCCTAATGAAAATCTTTCAAGCTTCAGAGACCCATAGACGTTTATAATCTTGCATTTTCGTCTGACTTTTTGTTGACTTTTAAAAATTGTATTTTTCTCATTCATTTTGCTATTGCTTTATGTTTATGGGTAATTGCTTAGATTAGACACTTGTTTAGTTTGCTAAATTGCATTTAGTTTATCTATTTCACTTGCATTTTAGTTTGTTACCATTCGCATTTTCACTTATGTTGTTAGTCTTAATCCAAACTTTTGAATTGTCATACCTTAGACTATTTCTTGTATTCCTATTGTGTTAATTATATTCCTTGTGGGTTCGACATCTAAATTACTACAACACTTGCACTTGGGTGATTTAGAATTATAAATTTTGAAACTTATGTTTTGAAACAAAATATTGTGGAGTCTTAATTTTTTCCCCCAAATTTAAACCATAGGACCCTATAAAGTAATAAAAAAAGAACCCTATAAAGTTTAATAATTAAAGAAAAAGTCATACAAAAATTACATTAATCGTTCTAATTCATTAGAAAAGTCATAATGAAAAACTGAAGATGGTGAGAACTACAACCCATTTATAATTATATAATACAGACATGAAACGTAATCCGGCGGTGGCAAAGGACCCTCTTTCCGTTCATTCAAGACCAAAAATTGTAAGAAAGAAAATTTAGGGTTCATCTTGTCCATCGATTGTATATCTTTTCCATCAATTAATACAAAATGAATTTAGAAAGAAAATTTATCTTATCCATTGATTGTATTCGATTCTGGGTGGGATTGAATCGATGTATCTGAAACATTCGATTCAAATGAAAAGAACCCTAGAAAGATTTAATAATTAGATAAAAAATCATACAAAAAATAACATTAATTGTTTTAAATAAAAACAGAAGATAAAGAGAATTAAAACCCATTTATAATTCCGTCCAAAATTGATAAGTCAACAACAAATTGAGAAATAATGTGTGCGAGTTATAGTTGGGGAATAAAATCGTCGATTGTGAATACTATAGGAATTAAATGAGCATTTTTTATTTGTGTTTTAATCGTCCAGTTAACAGGACTAGTAAGTCCGTAAAAGTTGACTAATTATTAGTCCAAATTTGCAAAGTCAACGACAAATTGAAGAATAATGTGTGCGAGTTATAGTTGGGAAGTCGACTGCAAATACTTCAGGAATTAAATGAGCATTTTTCTGTGAAAGATGTCTGATTTTTCTCAGGAGAACTAATAAGTTGGATACTTTTCTGGACTTTTTTTGGTGAAGAGTACAATTAAGTAGGCAAAACTCCAAAACAATGTCATTTTGTACAGATTTTCTAGTTTTGAGATGAAACAACCTTGTTGCCCACGTGTAATCCATGTCGATAAAATTTAACGGCGGTTTAACTGTGTTAGAGTATATGTATGACTTTGCACAAAACATAAACTTAAAGTACAAACTTCAAAGTTGCTGTTAGTTGGGATATGTTCTTGCACGGTAATATAATTCGGGTATATATTCAAAATATTTAATTTGTGGAGGAATAAAAAAGGTTGACTTTCCCAGTTTGGCGACACATCGAAACAACCCAACTTGGCTATAATTTCGGATATAGCCTCAGTTAGATATCTTATACTAATTAAGTTTTATCTATCATTATTGAAAAATCTAATGCTGAATATGAATTTTGGCTTCACATTTTTTACGCCTCTCGTCTGTAAAATGAATCAAAATTACCACAAATATATATGTATATACTAAATTACGAGTTTTTGAAATGAATTTTATCCCAAATACATGTGAATTGGTAATATGGTATCAAACACTATACTATGATTCTCAAGATTAAACGAAGAAAGAGAGGAAGAAGAAGAAACGATTACAAGTTGAAGGAAGATAATGATGATCAAACGAGTTCAACGTGCATCATTTTAGCTCCAACCAACTTAAAAACCAATTGATAAAGATCAAACATATTTTGAAAACATTTAAACATAAAAATTAAACAAATAAACTAAAAAAATATATGTTAAATGTGGCCTCAAAAATTATATTGATTTCGGGCGTGGCACATGATTATTGCCCAATTTGCTAGTAACCAAGCACGGCCCTGTCAATATTTAGACCACAAGACTTGGCTGAAACTAAAAAGATTCATAAAATAGAAAAAGGAAAAAAGTAGTGTTGGGTCTAAAAAAAGTAGTTCCACGACATATTTTACTATTTAAGCATTTTTTAATGAAAATGAAAAAAACAGTGATGTTTTTGTAAGATGAGAGATGAGAAAAAGATGGTTTATAGGAATTATCTCGAAGCAGTTGATTATAAATATGCTTTAGGTGTCGTTTGTGTCAATTGATCAACAAACGAATACAAAATGTATGAGGATGAACAAGTCTTTGCAGAAATCATACATATCAATTCTTATAGTACACATGAAGACGATAAAATTATATCAAATATAATTTTCTTATAGCCTAATGAATTCTACATTCAAAGTAAGACGGGTTTGTCGCTTTAGGAATTAGGACTACTTCAGAAGTCCTAAGTGTAAGGTTATATAGATAATTTGATATTGTTTAAGAACCAATCACCTAATAAGGATAAAGTATGATTTATTTTGGTCTCTTTATCAGTCATTTGTAAGTTTTCACTATACTAGATAGCGTGACCAGATTACTTAGTGCCAGGGTCCCAAGTAGAATGTAGCCTTACTCATCCAGTTGTTCATGTCTTTGTATGTACAACAATTTTTAGAGCCGACACAGAAGACTAAAAACTATACTATTACATATGATGCTAAATGATTCACCAAAAATAAGATAGATCATGATGCTAAATGATTCTCACAAACTAAATTACAAACGACTCTAAATGATTCATCCAAGTTCTAGTGATTTTTTTTTCAATCTTGTACATGTCTATTTGCATATTTTTATTAATCTTTAATTCCGTGTTAACAATTACCTAGTTGATAAATTATATGTTTTTATCCTAATTGTCTTATACTCCCTCTGTTTCATTTTAAATGTAGTTTAAGATTTTAAATTTTGTTACAATTTAAGTGTTGTTTTAGATTCTCAATGCATATATTTTTTTTTAAATTCTAATTTTATCCCTATTATTATAATGTTTTGACCAATGAAAATATTTATTAAACATATTAAATAGGGGTAAAACAGAAAATTTATTTGTTTTCTTAATTTGTGTGAAAAAATCTTAAACTACATTTAGGGGGTGTTATTGGTTTGTGTATTTAGAGTGAGTTATAAAGATTTAGATGTTGTTAAGATTCTAGTGTTATTCAATTAACATTTTTCAAAACTCTATTAAAGTTTGGTGTTATTAGTTTATGTATTTTGTAGAAAGTACTCTAAAATCTTTATAAACCTAGAGTTATTGGATTCATAAATTTATAAAGTCAATAAAAGTCTTATGTTATTCAACTTTTATGAAAAAAATCTCATTTTGTCATTGAATTAAAATATTATGTTATTGGTTTATGGATTTTACATATTTTCTTCACAAAATCTAATCACCCAAAGTATTGTGCTCTGATAAGATATTCTCAAAATCATGCACCTATTGAGTATCATTTTCATGTATAACGTTAATCAACATCCAACTAGAAATGACGCTAATGGATGTTGTGATGGTCTTCTTTGGTATAAAGATTTCGAAAACCATGTTGTTGGAGAGTTCTCTATGTCCGTGATTCAATCATGAGTTCATGACCAATATAATTTTTTATCTGTCTTTTTTATAAGTGTACAAAAAGACCTGTTATTTTATAAAGAATAATTTTTTTTTTAACAAAGCATGCATCATCAAAAACCAAAGATCAGACGTCGTAGCTTAGCAAGACAGCACCACTATTTTTGTAAGTTTCTCAACTCGAGTCATTTTATTTCGAGAACGATATAGGTCTCTATAGGCCAAGAACAAGACCCGTTAGTATGTCTGATTCATATGCTTAAGCTGCTTTTATTGGTGAAATAAAGACAGAGACATTTTCAATCCTCCGATGTAATAGGAGTAAAGAATCGATGTATGGAGAAGCATACTTGTGATTATTGTTCGCTCTTTTAAGAATATATATATATAGCAGACGAAGAAAACAAAACAAAATTTTGGCAATATTCTTCATAAGTTTGAGATACTCCATAAAAGTTTATAATTATCTTTGGAGGATTTTATGAGATTTTGGAAAAGCTAATCAAAGAGTATACAAAACTCTCTATTAGTCATTTAAAATCTTTAATTTATCTATTTTCTATATTTTTTTTAAGTCATCCAAACTCTTTCAAAGTTGCAAACCAATAACACCTCTTAAATTGAAACAGTGTGAGTATTATCTATTTCAAAATTTATATACACTGGAGTGATTAAATATTTTTATATATTTATGTTATTAATAATTAGTATATATTACTTAAAGGTTAAAAGAGTTAGATACCACACTAAAGCTGTCTGAATTGATTAGGCCAAACCAAATTGTGACCGTCCTCCTAACTAAGTTTGATGTACCAATTGAATAATCAACTTACCAAATCTTTAAACTCTTTTCACCAGCTTTAGTCTTTTGCTTACATTTTTATGCGATTTTTTCTAATAATTATTTGTAGATTAAGAACAGCACCAATGATTAGTCGATTATAACTCTAGGACAAAATGAAATGATGGGCCAATGTTCTTTTTCATTACTATTATTATTCTTTTTTTTTTTTGCCAACAGTGATGGCCCAATGATCAGAAAACTTAACTCCAGAAATACGTTTAAATATGTACAGTATTCATTATTTTTTCAAATTATTATTTTACTTTTGTTTAGGTGTCTTTGTTAATTAAATTAATATGTGCACTAGAGACTATAGGCCCCAATTCAACTCATACTCGATTTATACCTTCCTCCAATTTCTCCACCTTGAACTAATAGTAGATTAATGAATTAAACATCAACTAAAATTTTAATACAAGGATAAAATCCATACAGTTTCGTTAATATCACAACATCATCCATTGAAAATCCATTTTTTGTATATCCACGTACTTAAATAAAGATTTTTTTTTTCCAACAAATCTCATTCATTAATATCAATCGAATACAATGTCATTACAGAAACAAATTATTGCATAAACAGATATATGCGCCATATGCTGAAGATAGTTAAGAACAACCAAATAATTTGACGATGCTTTTTGTTTAAGTTTTACTCGCAAACGGATTATTAACCCGTTACATTCTTTATTTGTAACCGATCTTCGTAGACGAATGTGCTTAGTCTTCTTTTCTTAATTGAGGTTGGGTTTTGGACTATTTTTTAAACCACACCACTCATTCATACTCCATGAGATACTAGATATGTTGAAATTCAACCACCCAATCTGTGGGTTTTGCCAATATTGGGCCGCATTGACATTTGAATAGGACAAGAAAACAAGGCCATCATCATCTTCTCCACCAAGCATTATAGCAAGATAAAAGAGTCGTCTCCAATGAATCGGAATCTTGAGATCGCTTCGTGTAGAGAGGGTCTTCGCGAAGATTGTTAAATTGTTGCTAGTGAACCCGGTTAAATTAACCATGACGACTTGAAGATTCTGTGAGATTGTTGAATTCGCGAACTCAGTTTTGTTTTGTCTGAGTTCGTCGAGACCCATGTCGTGATCTGTTACGGTGGCGCTAAGCCACGGTTTGAGATCGTTGATTTTAGACGAATTCAGAGTCTTCTTCCCGTCTCCAGTATCCATGGTGAAAATAGTTTCATAAACCGGAACAATCGCGTTGCCAAACAGATCTTTGCAACAAACAAGCACTGATTTGATTGGGTTGCGAAGATTTGTTGAACAAAGAAAAAAATAGAAATAGAGTGAAAATCCGAGAGGTTGATATTGTCATCCATGGTGGTTTTTGGAATTGGTTATCTTGAGACGAAATATAACGAAATATAACGAAATAATGTGATTATGAAATATAGAATCTTTCAATATATTTGAAGTACCGGCAACGTGAACACGAACTCGGGCGAGATCTTAAGTTCGAGCACCATTTGTACAGGTTAAATCACAGTTTTCTTCGAATGTAAGCATAATTCAACTGTACGATGAACACATTACGATATTTTAAACATTAGTTATTATTGATTGGTTCCAAATACCTTATAGTTTTCAAATTGTTGATATGTATCCATGTAGGTATACCCTAATCTCCTTATAATATTTTCAAATATTCACCAGCTGTTTCTTAATAACAAACCAAATAGTATGTAGTTAGATATAAATACACTATAGGGTTAGAAAATCATGAAACCAACCAATCCGTATATTTAATTTTTAGGCCATGACTTAGGCATGGAACCGAAATTTAACCATTTTAGATGCAATATATATCAATATCCAATTTATTATTGAACTACAGAGTATCAATTAAGAAAACAACTCGATCTACTCAGACGACGTATAAATTTTACATCGTGTGATATCATTTGGCAATACATATGCCTAAAGATGCGATATATAAACTACAAACAACCCATAACATTGCACCTTAGTTCCATAAATACGACGCAATTCCCCAGACAATGAGACATATTTTTTTCCATCACGCAATTAAAAGTTCCCCTTAATATGTCGGTCATTCATATTTTAACAAAAAGGAAACATAAACCTACTTTTATATAATCATATTGTGTATTTTGGAATCACAGAATTAGTAGTTCCGCCCAAAATGGGAATGGACTTTTATAATAATATATTTATATTGATTGAGATTTAAAACCAAAAGCATGTACTACAATAATTTGTTCGAGTGAATTAAAACTTATCATACGGATAAAAATTAGGAATCCAATTGTATCGGGTATAATTGGTAACCACTTATCATTGCTGTGCCGAGTGTAACACTTTCGCTGTAACTAACTACACAAATGATATTATAAACGATACAGAAAGAAAAAAAATTTCAGTTTATATATCACTAGCGGTTTGATTTAAGTGTTTAAAGTTTATACCGTTCTATATTACCAATCAGACCTATTAAATATAAAAATCATTGTAATTTTTTCTTTGTTGTTATAGATATTGTAAACAACAACAAAAATAATAATTTTTAATTGGTTTGAACTTACACTCTAGATAGTAACATACAAAACATCAAAAGAACGATTTTAGTAGTAAACATATAATTTTATTATATAAAGTATGATTTTAAAAGTTAGTAATTTACAAGATTGTGACACGTGTTATATGATCGATTCAAGATTCTGACACATGTTAAAAAAAAAAATGCCAAAGATCTTATTATAAGGAAACTATACAAAAAGATAATTAACTATCATTATTCGAAAAATCAAAATTCAATAAATTACTAATTCTTAAAAAAATGAACTTCTATAATTAATAAAATTTCTAGTTATAAAAAAAAAATTGTAAACATTGAATTTTATATAAACAAATAAATAGTATGATGTTTTCTTAAAAAACAAAACACTTTTTTTTCAAAAACACCATGCTACCTTCAACTTCATTCTATTGGTAAAAAATTTATTCCTTTTATTTTTTTAAAAAAGTATTTTAATTTATTATTATGAGGTTGTCGTATTTTTTTTATATTTTAATGATTATTAAAAATTTTTTTAATTTCGGTTGGTTTTTCTTCTAATTTTCAGAAAATGACTATCATCCAAAAGACAATGAATAAAGAAATTCAAAATAACAACATTAACTTATTTTTATGTCAATTTGAAAAAAAGGTCAAATATGATTTAAAATAATAAAAACTTATTTAAATATAAAAAACCAAGCTATATAAAATCAAAATAAATAAATAATTGTAACTTTGTTAGACTTACCTATTGGTGAATGATTTTGTATAGGCATTCTCAATACTTTATTATATTGTTTTTACGGGTGATTTAGTTATAGTTTTCAAATTTTCTATTTTTCATAAAGTTTAAAATATTAGATTATAATCTCGTGTATACGCATGACCTAATCTAGTTAAATTTATACTCTAATATAAAAATAGTAATAAAAATTGTATATTTTATATATGTGTGCCACCAAAATATGTGCGAGATTAGGATTGAGATCTACTCTGGTTTTTTTTAACTTCAGATTTAATTGAGATTAGTTAGAGGTAGTAAGGACATAATGTGATCCCTATGGAAGACTTCTTCAGCAAATCTATCCGCACTTTGGTGTGTAGTAAATTTTTTTTCCTTTTTTTTTTAAACATGTACAGATTATTAATATGAATTAAAATATACAAAATTATCAATGAGATTAGCCAATAGTTTGTCTAACGAAAAAACGATAAAGCAAATTAGGCGCCGTTTTCTTAGTCAAATACTCAATCGTCTTCGTATTTTTCGTCAATCTAATGTGATTTTCTTGCTTGAAAATCATCTTCTTCTGAAAAAAAATACCGATAAATGCATTTGAAAATCATAGACAACATCCATCTGTTACATCGCAAAACCTTCAAATTGATCAAACTCTCGTATAATAAGAGATAAAATAGATTTTGGTTGTACTTAAAACCGCGAAGTAATTATATATAGAAATGGGATCTAAAATGAATAGTATGATTATATATAATCCACAAAAAGAAATCGAAACCCGCTAGACAAGCCAGAGGGGATAGGCAACAAACTGTCGGAGAAGTCTGACAGAATGCATGAGACTTCAAAGAAAGAGGGTAAAACAGTAATTTCAAAACTCCAGTTGTTGTGTAACACGTTGATTGATTTGTTGATTCTTGTCTTGTTCGCCACTGTTTCGCTCTCTCCGCTCGTGTTAAAAACCTTATATTATATAAAGTCCCTTCCAAAAATACTCAGAAACGCTTAGCCAAACGTCACAAATCCAAAACTCTGAAACTCGAATCGTTTTAACCTCCGAGAGAGATCTACAGATAGAGAAAATGAGAGAACCGTCGATGGAGAGAGAGAATGGTACTTTAACGGCGGCGACAACTACGACGGCGGTGACTTCTCCTCCTCCTCCTCCGACGGCTTCTTCACCGCGTCAATCTTTAGTTGAGAGATTGAAAGATTATGGACAAGAAGATATCTTCTCTCTTTGGGATGAACTCTCACCAGACGAGAAAGATTTTCTCGTTAGAGATATTGAGGTCTTGTGATTTCGTTTTCGCATTTTTTTTCAAGATTTGGATCTCAGATTCGTTTCAAATTCGAGTTTCAACGAATTTTACTGACAACACTACATTTTATTTTATTTTAATTTATTTTCCAGAATTTGGATCTTCCAAGAATAGATCGGATCATCAGATGTTCACTTCACTCTCAAGGTTTTTTTTTTTAATAATCTTTTTATGTTATTTTGCTTCCTCTAATCAAATTTGTTTTACATGCATTGTCATTTCAATTTTTTTTTTAATTTTCTCACTAGTCTCTGTTCCCGGTTAATTAGGTTTACCGGTTGCGGCGATTGAACCGGTACCGGAGAATTGGGTTTCAACAGTAGATGGAAGAACAATGGAAGACAGAGAGAAATGGTGGAAAATGGGATTAAAAACTATCTATGAAGGCAAATTGGGTGTGGTGCTTTTATCTGGTGGACAGGTTAAATTTATTAATAATGCAATTTGTCTTAAAGCTTTTAATTAGTTATGTTATTGTTAAGTAGCTACTTAGAGTGCTAAATGATTCTCTTGTTGATGGTTGAGATCGGGTGTTTTGGAATAATGCTGCTACTACCTAACTTAAAAAAGTTGAATTAATAAATGATACTACGACTTTAGTGTGGTCTTGTACTTTATAATAATTGCTCTATAGTTTGAAATGGGAATAAAGTTTTATGTAGATAAGTAGGAGGGTTAGTGAAAGAGATCATAATGGGTTTTATTATATTGGCAAACAATAATTATGATTAATTTCAAACAAATCACTGTCGGTGGTGCATCTTAATGTTTTTGAGTAATTGTGATTTCTAGGAGGAACCTTCTGCTTAATTACAAGGATGATGATCACGTGATCTGAAAGATGCTTTTATAGGATTCCGTAATTTTTAATATATATATATGTATGTATATTTATATTCACATTTGGATGCTCTGTTTCGTGTGATGTAAGGAAGGTTGGAAAAAATATATATCTGATTTTAAAGATATGAGTTGCTTGAAGATTACTTGTTTTCAGTGATTTATATATATATCTCGAGGGTATTTTCTATAGATAATGGTTATTTATTTATAATTCTTTTTTTTTTTGACACATTGTAGTGTTTTGTTTTGTTTAGTTAGTCAAGTGATCTGATAATGAACATGGTTTGGTTATGAAACTAATGCAGGGAACAAGGCTTGGAAGCTCAGATCCAAAAGGATGTTTCAGTGAGTCTTCTCGTTTTAGTTATCTGTTTCCTCTGTTTAATCTTCTTTGCAGTGAAATTCAGAACAACTGTTTAGAAATCTCTTCACTATTTTCATCAATCGCTTCCTTAGAATGCACCTGTGAGTTGTGTCATAGAGCCAGCTCGCCTTTCGTTCTGAATAAGATTGCTCTGATTCAATGTCAGCTCTGAATAGGCTCAGGTCGTTGCATGGCTTGAACCCATGATGGTTACTTAACAGCGTAGTTATTGACTTATTTTCATCTCAGATATCGGACTTCCATCAGGTAAATCGCTTTTCCAGATTCAAGCTGAGAGAATCTTGTGTGTCCAAAGACTTGCTGCTCAAGTAGTGAGTGAAGGTGAGTGAGATTCATGGCTTCTTATACATTCCAACGTATATGTGTATACCGTTACATCATACTTGACACTCTTTTTCACATAATATTTAATTTACCTTCAGGTCCAACTCGGCCAGTTACAATACACTGGTACATTATGACTAGTCCATTTACTGATGAGGCGACACGAAAATATTTCTCGAGTCACAAATACTTTGGTCTTGAACCAGATCAAGTAAGATGCTTCTTATTTGTATGATCGTTCCTTAATGCTGTTCCCTTCTCGTGTCTGAGACCAATCTTGATCACTTTACTACAGATCAGTTTTTTCCAACAAGGTACTTTGCCTTGCGTTACAAAGGACGGAAAATTTATTATGGAGACACCTTTCAGTGTATGTACAGAACTCTTGTAGTCTTTGCTTTATCTTCAGTTATTGTAATTTGTAAAGAAACCGGGTATATGAGTTTAGTTATCTATCATGAACAGCTAGCTAAAGCTCCAGATGGTAACGGGGGAGTCTATGCAGGTATGTTTACCAAATTTTGGTTCTGTTTTTACTACTCATACATATGTTCTTCTTAAACCGATGCTGATTCTGATCCGAGATTTTTACAGCTTTAAAGTCTTCAAGGTTATTAGAGGATATGGCTTCTAGGGGGATTAAATATGTGGATTGCTATGGCGTTGACAATGTTCTGGTTAGTTTTCTAGTACAATCTTGAGTACTTACATTTTCTTGATTTTCTCAACGCTGTGTCGGTTATAATGTGGAATCTTCAAACAACAGGTTCGAGTAGCTGATCCTACTTTTCTGGGATACTTTATCGACAAAGGGGCTGCTTCGGCTGCAAAAGTTGTGCGGAAGGTATCTAAGATTGTACATACTGACTAGTTCAAGATTAAAACTTCATCTTCTTGAATTTCTGTATGAAAAAAACAGGCATATCCTCAAGAACAAGTAGGAGTATTCGTAAGAAGAGGCAAAGGCGGACCGTTGACAGTAGTTGAGTACAGCGAGTTAGATCAGTCTATGGCTTCTGCTATTAATCAACGTACAGGGCGGCTTCAATATTGCTGGAGTAACGTAAAATCCCTTTCTCCCTCTCTTCTTATGATTTTCGCAACTCATCTCAAAGCTTATGAATCGTTTTCGCTTTACATCTTCTATCAGGTGTGCTTACACATGTTCACATTAGACTTCCTTAATCAAGTCGCGACCGGTTTAGAGAAAGACAGTGTGTACGTAAACTCCTCAATACAATTGATATCCTGCAATCAAAATGTTATTAAATTGTTGTTTGTGGCAGCTACCATTTAGCGGAGAAGAAGATACCATCTATGAATGGATACACAATGGGACTGAAACTAGAACAATTCATTTTCGATTCGTTTCCATATGCTCCTTCAACTGCACTCTTTGAGGTATATAGTATCAATTCATTTACACAAAAACACTAAATAAAAACCAAATATTAAGAAATTGGATTGAGCAATGGGTATAGGTGTTAAGGGAAGAAGAGTTTGCGCCAGTGAAGAACGTGAACGGGTCGAATTTCGATACACCGGAAAGTGCGAGGCTTTTGGTTCTAAGGCTACACACTCGTTGGGTCATAGCAGCTGGTGGCTTTCTAACACATACTGTTCCTTTATATGCAACTGGTAACTCTCAAAATAAATCTTCTCATTACGGTTTTTATTTGTTTATTTTACTTTTCTCCCATATATATGAATATATTCTTTTTATATGCAAATATACATCAAATAAATTATAGGTGTCGAGGTTTCACCTTTGTGCTCGTACGCCGGAGAAAATCTTGAAGCTATTTGTCGAGGAAGAACGTTTCATGCACCTTGTGAAATTTCACTCTAATGGTTTTTGTGTTGGGGTATTAAAATGTTTCCTTCATTTTCATGTGCTTTGTTTTTCCTTCTAATTTTTTTCCCCCGGCTTTGGTTTATATGTAAACTTAATATCTTCCAATGAGAGAGAGAAAGAGAGAGTCAAAGAGGTCTTGGCGTTTTGTATCCATTGTAACATATCTAATAAAATTTTCTGTTGGTTTTTGAATCTTTTAGGTATAGTTTTGGGGATGTCTCTCTTAAGAGGAGTATCCAGCCAATATAGTTATCCAAAAGTAAAAACTGATTTCATACATACAAAAAAAAAAAACTCATTTTAGATGATTTATAATTGAACAAAAAAAACAAAGAAAATTACTTCTAGCAAACTCTATATATATGCTCGAAAGCCTTAAACATTACATAAAACCTAATGATGGAAATGTACAACATCCATCATAACCTGTCAATTTGTTAATTGCGTACGACCCACAAAATGTCAAAATGAGAAAAGGATGCTGCTCGGTTTTATGCCGAAATCAAATAGAATAAACCAAACCTTGATGATTTGGTTAGGAATAAAAACCCTAGGCTCCGAACTCTATATAATGGAGTCTCTTGGTCCGATCAACAAATGCAACAATACAACGATCATGATTACAGAAAAAACTCTAGATTCCATCCCAATCGATCTCTTTCTTGAGATCTTCTCGAGATTGCCTATAAAGTCAATCGGAAGGTGTTGTTGCGTGTCGAAGCGATGGGCATCCATAATTGACCGTCAAGATTTTAGAGACTTGTTCTTGACAAGGTCCTCCACTCGTCCACGTCTCTTATTCGCCCTCCGACGATACGACAACTATGAATGGCTCTTCTACTCATCACCTCACCCTGAGAATACATATGAGAAGTATGTTGAAGTAGATTCTCATACCAAGTTCCATAGAAGCGAAAGTAGAACTTGTATCTATGCCTCTGGTTTGTTCTATTTTCCTGATGTGCGGATCTCAACAAAAAAGGGTGAGGATCCAGTTCCTAACCCACTCACAGGACAGTATGCGATCTTACCTAAACTGAGAACGGAGAGCGAGCCGAGCAGATTTTTCGGTTTTGATCCAATTGACAAGCAATTCAAGGTATTGCTCATGAATGCTGAAGTTAATAATGAAACGGTTCATCATATTCTGACATTAGGAGCTGAAAATATGAGGTGGAGGAAGATCCAATGTCCCTTTACCCATAACTCATTTGGTGAAGGGATATGCATCAAAGGGGTTTTGTATTACTTAGCTCAAGCAACTGATTTGAGGTGTGATGTGATAGTTTGCTTTGATGTTAGGTCTTTAAATTTATTGATACAAAAGTTGTTATCGTCAATTAATAAACTATAAGGATAAATTAGGTATTATTATGTTGAAGGGTGACTATAAGCGTCCCCGTGAGTTGTGTTTGTGGGTTCTAGAAGATGTGGAGAAACAGGAATGGTCGAATTATGTCTACCCCTTTCCAGAGTATGTCTACCCCAAACATCTTACCGTTGTTGGGATGACTGCTGCAGGTGAAATTGTTTTGTCCGAATCCTCGGTATCTAATAAGTTTTGGGTTTTCTACTTCAGTCCCGAGAGGAACACTTTCCAAAGTGTTGGATTTACTTACGGTCATGAATTTGCCTTTGTAGAGCATATAGAGGATCTAAGTGTTAACGATGCAAAGCAACTCAAGTCAAGCATCTTTGATCTTAGGAACAAAGGATCGTTTGAGAGCATTAACAAATTTGATGCTTTGTGTCGTTTAGATGATGATTAATTAATATACAGGTGTCAAAACTCCTCAAGTCAGTTAAAAAAGCTATGTATTTGATGCAAGTTGTATTCTCTCTCTCTAAATATCAAGTTCTCAAAGAAGGTTTTAAGAAATATTAAGTTTTTTATTCAAGTCAGAGCCATGGCTGAAGTTGCTACATTTTCACGTGAGTATGAAAAAATAGGTTTACAGGTCTTCACATTCACATGTTTCTTGTGAGCTTTATAAATCTGTTGGCCTTACTGTCTCTCATACTAGATGAAATCAATCAAATAATTTGAAGCTTGATCGTTCTGAACAAGGGAGATTCGTGAACAGAGGCCAGAGAGATATGAGATGTGCACTTATTTCTTTTTCTATCACACATCAAGATTAGTTAATAACATAAATTGAATCAAAAATTTGTTCAGGGATTCAAATCATGATCCCAAGGTCTCAAATGTTACAATATCATCTACCATTATTTTCATCGAGATTCTTTCTTCAGAATCTACTAGTAAATGTTTTTATATGTTCTTAACCTTTTAATATCATTTAAATATAATGTCACACTAGTGAAGAGCAAGGACGAGACTCCTTACTAGTTGGCAGCAATCAATGGTGTTTTGAATCTCTCATACTTCCTCCTGGTTCTGCAATCACTCCTAATTTCAATTATTTTGAGGAGAGAAAAAACGGTTTTGAATACCATTAAAAAGGAGTATTTTCTTAATAGGAGAGATTCGTGAGCTTTCTTTGACTGTGACATGTCAAGATTCATATATACTTAAACCATTATTCTGCAATCGATGAAGAGATGTGATAATTGCCACCATGGCACCATCAATGATCATAACAGTGTAATTTAGGTCATTACTTTTGTTGCTAAACCAAGCAGATACTCCTCACTTACGAGTTGATTATGTTTCTTGAGGTATAAGAAATATCAGTATCCGCTACATCCTTTAAGGGATTATTATATCAGAGGAATCCAAACCACTCTAATCTATAAAATAAGTACCAGTAAGATAGCATAACCATATGAGAAACTCATTTCTATTTGGACTAGATTAGGTCTCGCGTATATATTTCATACGCATTGTTACAATGCAATATTTTAAAACTCGTGAAAAAAATCTAAAAAAATTAAAAAATAAAATAAGAAAAATACCCTAGAATAGCATCACATTTGGTTTATTTTCTTAAACTACCACACACTCCCTAATTTTCCATTAATAACATTCATTAAACAGTGAAATGACATGTTTACCCTTATATTATAAACTCAAAATCTCCCAATTCCTAACTCGCGATACGCTATTCCTCTCCATCACCAAATCTTCATCGTCGTTTCTCCGGTTACTCCACTAGCTCCGGCGAGGTGGTGAGGTCTCCTTCGACATTGTCATTGCTCTGGCAAGGTCTACGTCAACCTACGATGATGAAATTTTCCTCTCCGACGTGTCCTTCTTCCGTTTCTGGTGATAATGAGGTTGACAACGCAAAACTCGCTCAAGTTGTCTCCTTCTCTTTTACTTTATATGGCTTTTCAGCTAAAATCTTAATTTCAGAATTGAGAGCGTGAATATTATTTCTGAGCAAGATGATGTAATCAATCGAGAATGAAAATTCATGTTTCACGGTCTCCTCTTGATCAGCTTTTGATTTGAGGAAGTAATAACAATTTGGATTCGAGTTTTTCCAGAATTGAAGTTTAAGGTTTTAGAGTGAAGAATCAATATCTAGTAATTAAGAGGTTTAAGATGCAGATTGTATTAGGGTGGAAGAGAGATTTTAATGAGTATTGAGTGGTTTCTCTTAAGTTGCCAAGAGATTGGAGAAGACTTCAAGGCTTGGGAGTATTGATTTCTTGGGGCAGCTAGTGCCAAGCGTTGTGGTGGTGGTGATTATATCCTTCTCCATTGTTGTAACAAGGAAACTCACTTCACCTGCTACTTTTTATATATGCTAATGCAAGTGGGATTATGTTGTGTTTGTCTCAGTTTCTGGTCGTTAGGGTATATTCAGCTCTTGGAGAGGCTTCGTCGAACTGCGATTGACCTTGCCAAGGTAACAATGTCTCTCTCTTTATTGTAGTTCAATCCGACTCACTTAAGGTTGATGCTCTCTGGAAATAATGCTTTTAAAGTTGTACTACTAATGACTACACTAATGAAAAGGTTTGAATTATCTAAGTAGAAACATTAAGGATCCTGTATCTTTAAGTTAATTTACTCAGCTCTCCTGGTCTAAGTGTCGTTGTGTACTATTAAACGCCCATTCAATAATGCTTTTAAGTCCTTAAGTGTGTAAACTTAGTTAATTTTGTTTCTTAAAGACCAATTTGTGTACCTTATATGTAGTAGTAGTAGTTGTTGAACCTTTGATCATATTTAAGTTCATAAGCTGATTGTATGATCTAGTCAAGTTTCACATGTCTTCCAATTGTTGCTACTGCATCCTTGGGTCCTTGTTACTCAATTGTGTAGTTGGGTTTCTAAGAGTGAGAAATCCAATGTTTAATAAAGGTTTTATTGTTTCAGGCCCCACCTCGTGCTGATGTTGTCAAGATTTAAAGAGCCGAATTATGGGAGATCTTTTGGGAATGGGGGTAACACTTCTCAGGATGCAAGCAACGATTGGATTTTTAGTTGCAAAGGTTTTAGCAACATCAACTTACCCTTTCTACCAGGGAGTCTCCCAAGGTCATAACGCCGTTCTTGTTCTTAATGTCTTCCTAGTTCAGGTGAACAAAGGATGAAATTCATGGCATTCATGGCTTACGTTTGATTGTTGACAATGATAAAGATTGTTACAAGGCCTTAGGAGTAGTTCAAAAGCTATGGTTTGAAGTTTTTGGAAAGTTGAAAGGTTACATTTCTAATCGCAAGTTCAACGGGTGGGTTCTGCAAACTGGTTGTATCTTAAGATGATGCATTCTTCTTTTTTCTCTAATTATCTAATTGACCATCTCTATTAGGAAGGTATTCCTAGATATGTGTTTACCTTTCCCAGTTTTCAAGGATTGCTTCCTGAACTTAATATGTCTTATGTTCTTTCTTTAAATGTCATAACTTAAAATTTTTAAAGGCCACTTGCATACATTCATGTCTTGTAAAGCTTCATGTTGAATATGTGACCACACAAGTTTTCAGGTTCAAATTCTAAGACTACATATATATGAATATATTCCTAAAATTCAAGAACGTCTTCCTAAAATTCAAAGACACGATGTTTATATACATTTGTCAGACATTTAGGAAGGGGTCCTAATTATTATGTTTTGCTTATTTTTACTTCTTTTGATTATCATTCATCAATTCATCATTGAGTATCAAATTCGTTTTCATTTTGGTTTAGGTAAGTGAAAAATTACCTGCTAAAAATGTTGGATGCAACATTTAGCCGAAGAAGGTAGATAATGAAGAGGATTGTCGACACAATTCTGTGTTATAAAATTTTAGATGAAGATACTAATGTCCATTTTGTGCCTACAAAGTGTAATATCAAATGCTCTGATTTGGTTTTTGTCTTTGACCAAAGCTAACATGAGCGACATGTCTAACATATGTGGGTACTCCAGTCTCCATCGAACAAAGATCATTTTCACCAACACAATCCTATTTTGGTATATTAACGTGTTTCAGACGATTTAGGAAGACTCTATTGAAATTTTAATAAGTCTTCTTGAAAATTCAAATATGTTTCCTAAGTTGCCATGCATTGCATAAACCCATAAATAAACGTAATTGGGGTTACAATACCAATCGTTTATCCACATGTTTTCTTATAATTGCAATATCAATCACACATTTTACAATGTAGTGTATATTGTGCTTTTTCTATTGATATATGTTTTTAAAATATAGTTAGGAAGACATTTTACATTTTAGGAAGGCATTCCTAAAATTTGTATACTCTTTCCTAAATGATTAGAAGCTGAAAGAATCATACACATTATTTTCCCATCGCCATACACATATGGAGCTCTATAAGATATTCTTCACTCATAAGTCAAAACTTTTTTTCGTCCGCCTTAGTGAGAGGTCCCATAAATGTACTCTTCATGTGGTTGAAAACTTTAGTACCAATTAGTTTTTGTAGTCTTTACCACACTGAAAATGATGCACTAGTTAATAATAGACTAGTTCTTGAGCATTGGTTCATCACCTTACTTAAATTTATGGACACCTTCCTAAATTTTCTACAAGGCTTACCAAATCACTAATAACATCAAAACACATGACATGTTCAGATAATATCATCAAATCTATGAATGTAATCATTAAACCAAACTTTTAGAGTATAAAACCTAGACTAGTCTCGTTGCCTAACAAAAACAATAACAAATCGGACATAAACTCATATCAACATGGTGTATTACTTAAAAACAGGCTAAAATCCAATGTAATATTCTATCAAAACAACATACCAAACTAAATGATATAAACAAAGCCATTGTTAACTTAACAGTGAACATTTCAAGTGTAGGGCCTCACTTTAGACAATAGGAGAAACAATCATCATACCTTAAACATACTCCCACCAAAGAGAACATGTAACACATCCTCTATTCCAAGTGTCAATGTTAACCTATGAAAACATGTTTCAACCACAAAAGAAAAAAAAAAAAAAAGAGGAGAGCATGAGAGTACACAATTAGAAACTCGTAGGCTCACCTTCTTAACACCACATAGTTTTTTCGCCATGTTATACCTTTCCTTCATTTGTTTCCTTGATCTCTCAATCATAGTGTCAAGTCCATTCTACCAATCACAAAGGCATTTTCAGTATAATAATCCAGAAAACCAAAATGCAATAAGATAAGGTCCAAAACATATCTTAAAAAAACCTCTACGGATCATGGGTACTGATAGTAATCAATAGAATAACTGGAGAGATGATGTTTTTAAGATACGTCATTGTAGGCGGTAATATTTCTTGGAAACAAGAGTGGAGAGAGCATTTACTCTGATAAGCCTGTATTGGTGTTCAAATTTCTTTGCACTCTCAACAGAGTCATAGACCAAACCAAACCAGGATTATTTACCACTTCCAAAGTGGGTTCTGAATTTGAAAATGAAGATTTCCTACAACTTAGCCTTGAAGTGATAAAACCAATTCTCCCATTATAACCTCTCACGGTCTATCTAGTCTAATATAATAAGAACTTAACATAGATGAAGTAATAAGACAATAAGCTTAATAAACACACCTTTGAAAAATTGGCTCTTCCAGGATGAAAAACATCAATAACCTACATCCACAAATCCACCATAATCTTAATACTTCATCAGAATCTATAATGGAACTATGTGATTATGCAAAATGAATAGAAACTACATAGTTACAAGGCATGCTATGCGAAGATTCCACAAATAAGTTAACAGCCGGTTACTCAGATTCAAGGATCACAAGTGAGAAGATCTCAGCAAGTTAATTTGCTTCCTGGAGAGAAGTCTGTTGGTCATGAATTTCCTGGTTAGGATGGTAACGACCTTTTCCGACATTGTTGCAATTTATTAAGGATCACAAGTGAGAAGATATCAACAAGTTTGAGTGTTCAATTCTCACAGACATTTTGTCGAACATGTTTTATGCATATTCGATCCACCACCATTTATGTTGATAACTGCAAGAGAATGAACAGATTCGAGATCCAAAAAACAAACGCAAACACGATGCAACAATGATTAGAAGTGCACAAAGATGTCGATAATCACTGAAATCACAAATTAGGGGGGACATTTGTTTCTGTAACTCTAAAACTTAGAAAGAAAAGACGCGCATAAGATAACTCTATATTCCGGCGAGACGATCTCCATCTAGAGGAACTCCGACTAGAGGATCTCTGGTGAGACGAGCTCTAGCGGGACGAGCTCCGGCGGGACGAGTTCCGACGAGACGAGTTCTGACGAGATGTTTGTGGCGAAATCAAAACAGTGTCTGTTTCGTTTTTTTGTTCTAAAAGTGTGAGGTTAACATAGGGGTTTTGTAGTCATTTTGTTACAAAACTTGTGGCATATGTGGAAGTTTCTAAAGCTTGTGGTTTTTTTGGAACTAAAACATTGTTTAGTGTTAGTAGTGAGAATTGCCTTTAAAATAAAGTGCCCGATAAAAATATATTTACTATATGTTAAAAAGAAAATATTTTAAATAAAACTGTTGTTATGTACTTAATTACACGATATACCATTGCCCTATAAACATTTTCTAAATCCTGGTATTTATTTATATTCTAGAAGAGTTTTAAAAGTAAAATAATAAACACAATCACAATTTACAACATATCTTTACCAACATTTAAGGAAAAAAAATATTTTAAATTACTAATTTTGTTTTGTAAATCTTTGTTTTTACATTTTTTTGTTAATTAATTTATTTTATCTATGATTAAATTTCTCTAGTTTCATTATCACAAGATAACCAATATAAAACGTGAAGGAGGACTAGGTTTTAGAGATCTCGCCAAATTTAATGATGCGTTTCTTGCTAAGCCATTGTGTCGTATTATACGCTATCCATAATCTCTTTTGGCACATGTGTTAAAAACTCGTTATTTTAAGGATGTTTCGATTCTGGAAGATACACCAAAACGTTCTCAATCTTTTGGATGGTCGTCTCTACTAGCTGGTCAAGATGTTATTAAGAAAGGATCTCGGTATCTACTTGGAGATGGTAAAAAAATCAAAGTCGGATTGGATAACTTTGTTACCACTCATCCTCCAAGACCAGCGATTCGCTCTCGCTTATCTTCGACACTCACATTACATGACTTCATGTCGTCCACTGGCAATCACAGATTTTGGCATGACGAAATGATTTTCCTCTCATATTGACCCCGTTGATCAACAATTTATTCTGCAAATTTATATTCCACAACAAATTAAACTGGATAAATTAATATGGACTTATTTTAGAATGGGAGAATATACATAAAAGTCTGGATATTGGTTTCTTACACATGATCCAAGTTACCAAACTAATCGCCCATCACCTCCGAAGGGGTCATTGGATCTTAAACATAGGATATGGAGATTACCTATCCTACCTAAGATTAAGCATTTTCTATGGAATATGTTATCAAATGCCCTAGGTTCGACTACTCGGTTGAATACGCGTGGCCTGCATCTTGATCCAACTTGTGTACGCTGTGGAAATTCGGATGAAACAATAAACCATATTTTCTTTGAATGCCCATATGCTCTATTGGTTTGGCGTCTTGCTAATATACCATCTTTGGCTTTCAACCACTCATATGATGCAATGGAAGATATGATCTTGAGCTTTTTTGATCTACCAAATAATTCTTGTCTATCGCCGGAACAATATCTTATGCCGTTCTGGCTCCTCTGGAGAATTTGGAAATCGCGGAATAAGCTTATCTTTAATGATATCCGCAAAATTTCCACACGACTAATTATACAAACAAAAGCGGAGGTATTAGAATGGAACTGTGCTACCGTAGTCCTCTCTCGTCCTGTGACGGAGTTGCAGGATACATCCACTTTGCCACCACGGCTTCAGTGGTCACCCCCATTAGCCCCGATGGTAAAATATAACTTTGATGCTGGGTATGATAGTTTGTCTTTTCAAGTGATGGGTGGTTGGATTGTTTGAGATTTTGGAAGCCGTCCAAAAATGTGGGGATCCGCTAGACTTCCTGCGGTGCAGTCTCCCTTGGAAGCTGAAGCTTTGGCGTTACTAGCGGCTATGCAACAAGTTTGGATAAGAAGATTCTCTTCCGTTATATTTGAAGGAGATTGTGAATTGCTTATTCACTCGGTGAATGGTTTATATATGGATATTTCCATCGAAAATCTATGTTTTGATATTGTTTCTTGGGCAAAGAAATTCCGATCTATATCGTTTTGGTTTGTTAGACGCAGTTGTAACAAATCAACTCATAAGATAGCTCGATTTGGCTGCTCTTCTTCTACCTTTTATTCTGATGTAATTAATCTGCCCTCTTGGCTTCTTCGACAATTGTATCTTGACAATTCATTCTAAGTTAATATAATTTTTTTGTTGAAAAAAAAAGCCAATATAATGCTACTTTTCAATAGTTACACTTTAAATATAGAGAAATACCCTCAATTAGCATCAAAACTAGTTTATGTTCCTAAACTACCACACACTCCCTAATTTTCCACAAATAACATTCATTAATGAATAGAAAGACCAATTTACCCTTTAGTTATAAACACCAAAATTAGATCTTGTTAAATCTTCTTCATCATCGTTGTCGTCTCAATCGTCATCATCTCTGACATCATCATCGTCTCCATCGTCTCTGATATCATTTCTGGCGACTCCGTATAGCTCCGACCTCGCCTCACCATGCTCTGATTTTGTCTCCTAATCGTTCTGATCTCAGATCCATTTCACTCCGATCTCGTCTTCGTCTCGCTCCGGTTTCGTCTCTATCTCGCTCTGATTCAGTTCTTCATCTCGTTCCAGTCATATTCTTTCAATCTGTAAAGTTTCAGAGTTCAGATGTTCTCGATTTTTCTACTTGTTGTGAGCCGCTCAATAGACCAATCTATATCATGTTTCACTTCTTCTCCTTCTTCTTTGATTGTGAATTTTCATATATGTATCATCTGTTCCTGGATTGTGGAACCGATGAGAATAAGGACAAATTACTCATTAGTTTACTATGACCATATTCACTACGTCCAAGAGAATAGATGGTCCCTTACGATAACTCAATTTGGTAGTAGTAGTGTGATGTCGTTAGTCATGGTCATAACAAGACATCGATTATTAGTACTGATACTGATGTTTTCATCAATTATGCAATTGATTTTTCTGTTGATTGAAAGCTATAATAGTCATGTAATTGAGGTTGTTTTCTTAATTATAGAACTTTGCCCTAACTTTTATTTAATAAATGATAATGATGAGCTGTATTGAGTTGTTTCTCATAGGTTGCAAGATACTTCAAGGTACTTCAAGAGGCTGGGGAGTATTGGTTTCTGGGGCAGCTTGTATCAATCGTTGTGACGACGGTGATTCTATCCTTCTCCATTGTTGTAACAGGGAAACCCACTTCATTTGCTACTTTATATGCTATCTTAAGTGGGATTGATGATGCGTTCTACCAAGGAGTCTCCCAAGGTTACAGCCTCGTTCTTGCTCTTGATGTCTTACTAGTTCAGGTGAACAAATGATGGAAATCATGACATTCATGGCTTACATGTGATTTTTGAAAATGAGAAAGATTCTAACAAGACGTTAGGAGTAGACGAGTAGTTCACAAGCTATGGTTTTAAGTTACTATGAAAGAGTACATTTATAATCCTAATTCAACGGGTGGGTTCTGCAAACTAGTTGTAGCTTAATCATGATGTAGGATTTTTGGGTTCAAATCCTAAAACACATATATAGGAAGGCATTCCTAAACATTATGAAACCCTTTCTAAATTCAAAGTATGTATTTTTAAATTCAAAGATATATATAGGGAGACCTTCCTAAAATTCAAAAACGTATTCTTAAACATTATAAAACCCTTCCTAAATTCAAAGATATTTCTTCCTAAAATTTATGAATCCTTTCCTAAATATTCAACAATGCTTCCTAAATTTTTCAACAAGCCTTATTCTCAAAACAGTTTTGGTGCATTTAAAGACGCAAACACCTGCTAAGTTGGGAACTCATGAGCCAATTTACAAGCAAAAGTGCCTAAAGTAACAAGACCCAAAAAAATGATCAAAAGGTATGATTAGCTAGAAATGTTTCCAACCCATACAACTAAACCGCAAGTTTGAACAAACGAGAAACAAAACTAAAAAGACATGAGCTGAATTGCATGTTATAAAGACATCCTCCTAGGGAATGACGTAACTAATAATGTAATGCAAGACTTACCTACTCACCAAAGACATTCTCTCAATCTCTGATCATTGATCAAATCATTAAAGTAGTTAGACTTCAAAAATGCCGTTTTATGTGAGANGTTTCCAAACCATACAACTAAACCGTAAGTTTGAACAAACGAGAAACAAAACTAAAAAGACATGAGCTGAATTGCATGTTATAAAGACATCCTCCAAGGGAATGACGTAACTAATAATGTAATGCAAGACTTACCTACTCACCAAAGACATTCTCTCAATCTCTGATCATTGATCAAATCATTAAAGTAGTTAGACTTCAAAAATGACGTTTTATGTGAGATAGCAAAAATTTGAAAAAAAAGACCTGATCCATTTGATTCATTTGAGACAGCTAATGAGCTAAACAAACACCATTAGGGAAAAGAAATTGAAGAAACTATCGGACGATGATAAAATAAGCTTAATCTCCAGCTAAAAATTCCATTATTAAGTCAACCGCATGAGAGAATTAAGTTAACAAAAGGGTTTATATGCTGAGCAAATACAGCATTACAGAATTTAGGGGAATGGAATAAGGAAACTTCACGATTCCATTGGTCACCATAATCCTCTTTCTGCAGGTAAACAATGCATGAAATAGGCTTTTGGTTCAGCTACCTTCATAAGAGCCTCATCCACCTGGAATTGAACAGACGATATTAGTATGAATCAGTGTACTTTGACATAGATTATCTTGGATGTGAAGATTTCATGCACTAATCATGCGTTTGTTTCAGTTTCCTTCATGTTTTAAGTGTGATGGATGTATAAATGTAACTTACATCTACAACAGCAGGCAAAATGGTTAACTTACATCATAATATCAGTTTTAGGAAGGTCTTCCTAACATTTACGAATCCTTTCCTAGATTTTCAACAATGCTTCCTAAATTTTTCAACAAGACTTACTCTCAAAACAATTTTGGTACATTTAAAGATACAAATACATGACTAGCTGGGAACTCATGAGCCAATGAACAAGCAAAAGTGCCTAAAGTAGCAAGACCCAAGAAAATGAAAAGGTATGATTAGCTAGAAATTTTTCCAAACCATACAAATAAACCGCAAGTTTGAACAAAAGAGAAACACAACTGAAAAGGCTAAGAAGGCATTAACAATCCCTTTGGAATAATTAGGCCATTAAACAAGATTGATGATCTCTTTGCTTGCCACTAACAAACATATGAAGAGATTTAGGAATGACTTTAATGGTTTCATAATTTTTTATATAAGATTGAAGAAATTAAGTACAACCAAACTTGAAACAATTTCACAAGGTATCCCGCAAGACTCACCCCAGTTTTTCCTGCTCCCAAGAATTCCATGTAGGAGAACCGCAATAAATGTATCTGGAACAAATTTGTCCTCCTTCCATCTCCATTTCACTTGGGTGTGTATTATTAACGTTCACAATATATCTAAAACATATAAAATATCTCACTTATGTTAGCTTCTCTTAGCTTAGTAGCCTGCATTTTCAAGTTCAATATTTTTTTTCTCGAAAAACAAGCTTCACTTAAGATTATACTCTCCAATAAAGAAATATACAACGGAATGGCTCTCAGATGACTTACAAGTGCCCCTTGAACAAGATCATATGCCTATAAAACAATGGCACATAATGAACAATCATCATAGTCCAGAAATTTACATGACTCACGTCAACATTACAACAACCAAATCTCTAAAAAATCCGATTTTAACAATCCAAAATAAGTATCAATTTTTTTTTATTTTGTAGTTGAACAAATTAACTAATGAAAACACATACCAAGATCCGAGGAGTCTCAGCAATATACTTTCCCGTTGATTTTCTCTCATCAACTAATGCCATATGTACAAATGTTCCTCTCGCTTTATGAGTTCCATTTACCAATTCATTTATGAGCGACGATGAAAACTAAAGTAAAGAAGGTGGTGGTGGCGGCGGCCGATGGTGCGTTACGCCCTTAACGGCGGAGAAATTGGATTTGACTCCTAACTCCTAATCTCTCTTCTCCTTTGAGTATTAGTTTTATCGAGGACTATCCCATAATTCGATTCCCGATCTGATCTATTTCTGCTTAGATCGAGAGCAATCAATGGCGGAGATGGCGAACATGGACCCATAAGGTATGAATGGAGTTCATAAGACTTGGATCGAGAGGAATATTTTCCCGACTCATTACCATATGATCTCGAAGACTAATCTATCTAGTGAGCTTTCTCCTTAGTACACCACTTTTGAATACACGGTACCGCCTTCTATTGCTGCTGGTGGTGATCAATTCGATCCGAGAACCGGTGCTGTTGGTCCGCCATACGTGCCTCCGCCGGTGTTTTGTGTTTGTTCTATGATTGAGGATAGATGAAGCGTGAAGTTAAGAAAGGGCGTTATGGTCATTTTGTTATAAATTTTGTGGTATATGTGGAAGTTTCTAAACCTTATGCTGTTTGTGGAACTAAAACATAATTTAGTGGTATTAGGGAGAATTGCCCTAAATATACTACTCAATGACATACATTATCACATATTTACTTATATACTTATGTATTTATATTTTCTCAAATATTTTATAGTTACAATTTAAATTAATATTTTAATTTATTAAACTTATTTTGTGCATAACATGAGACATCATCCTGATTAAATAATAATGAGAATGCTAATATATAAAATTTATTGGTATTAATCTTATAGCAAAAAAAGAGAGACTAAAGTTACAGTCCAATTGTTTGATTTTATTATTTTATTTGGTTTTAAATTAAATTTTGTGAAATGTTTCCAAATATTTAGTTTATTTATTTATTTATATTTCAATACTAGGGAGCTACCCGCACCTTGTGCGGAGAAAAAAATAGTAAGAGATGATGTCATTTTTGTTTTTGAGGATAGTAAATATGATATCTTAAGTTTTCAAATTTGTTTTATTATTGACTATTCATCTGTAACTGATAAAAGATTAAGAAATCTTAACAATTGTTTATTGATTCAAATTTTTGTGTGTTATGTTTCGTTTTAATATAACAAATGATGTTCAAGATTTTTCATATATGGTATAATCTTTATTTAATATTTTTATATGTTATTATCTTGATATTTTTAAATCTACAATTTATAACGACAAATATACATTACAATTATCTCCATACAATAGTTAATATTTCTGATATTTTTAATAAATTTTATTTTGTTCATTATATCAAATATATATATATATATATATATATATAACAGATGATTTTTTAAAAACATAATATTGCAATATTATAATTTTCGTATTTTATTTTTGGTAGAAATATAAATTTTCAGTTTCTTTAAATATATTTCATCACTATATATTTTATCTAACAATAAAGTTAAAATATTTTAAAAAGCAATATATATATGATATAATAAACTTTATCTCAACTAAAGAAAATGAAAGTTTAAGATATTAACAATAATTTTAAAAAAGAACTTTTATAGTAATTTAACTTTTATACAAATTTTTTTTTATTTTTTTGTAAACTTAAAAGGTAATCTTTTTAATTAAATAAATTTATTAAAAATAGAGCCGTAATGAACCACAATAAAGTTTGCTAAACTTATCCAAGTGCCTTCGATAACAACCAATGAATGCAACATCTATTAGAGCATCAATTTTTTTATCCTAAAATATAAGAAAAAAACTAAACAGATCAATAATTGCATAGTTTTAAGAACTGAAATCTAAATCTCAAATTTTATCTTGTAGAAAGAAATATAAGTAAGAATATACATTTTCATCTACAACGATGAGATGAAAAAAAATTTCAAACATATTTGATATTTTGAATTTCTCGAAAATTTTGACTCGTGTAGTCCACTGGTGAACAAAAGAATTCAGTTCCGGTACACCAACAACGTGTGTCTTTTGATGAATCGTTTTTCATAACATTAATATGTAGCATAGGCAAAATATTTGAATAATTTAGCAAGAAAATATATGTTCTTAAAACTTGTATCATTAAATAAAATTTATCTAAAGTTGAATAATAACTAAATTTTGGATTATAATTAATTCAAAATTATCAAAGAATCTTTCATATGTATTGTATCATTTTTTATAGAAAATAAACATTTAAGAAAATTATTATGTGTTAGAGTAATTTACCTTTTTTGAAAACAATGTATATTTTATTTTTATATTAATTTTATTTTTCATAATATATTCAAAATATTCTTTTATAGTAATTTAAATTTTACTCAATCTTTTGAAAGAATTTAAAAGAGTAATTCTAATTTTTTGAATTTTAAAATTTTTTTAAAAATTATTATAATTTTTAAAAAGTAATTAAATTTTTAAATTTTAAAGAATTTCAAAAATTCTAAAGAGTAATTATTTTCTATTTAAATATTCAAATTTTTTTTAAAAAAATATAATAATTTGATATTTATTTGTGTTTTTAATATTTGTTTTAAAGCAAAATGACGAAATATTTAAATAGATAAATTGATTAAGGACAGAGTTGAAAAAAGTAGTAGTGGAATATAACATTTTTTCTAAAAAGTTGTATTGTTTAATAAAGTTTATATAAAGCTGAATATTAGCTTAATTTGAATTTGGATTAGTTTGAAATTTATAAAGAATCTTTTATATATATCATAATATGTTTTATGTATAAAATAGTCATTTAAGAAAATATTTTTAATAATTAAAATAAATATAATCTCCTTATCATATAAGTTTTTTAATAAAAACTTAAAGTAACAAAAATATGCAAACTTTATCTCCACAAAATTATAAGAAAACTACCTAAGTAGTTTTGTTTTAGTTTCAAATTTTTTTTAATAGTTTAAAATTTTTGATTTTTAATTTTAGAGTAATTTAAAATTTTATTTCAAAAAATCATTTAAATAATATTTCTTCTCTTAATTTATTCAAATTTTTAAAATTATTTATGTATATTAATAATTTTACTCGAATATTTTCTAGTATTTATTTATTTTTATTATTTTCTCTCTAAATATATTTAATTTTTAAAAAATAATTTATAGTAATTTAAAATTTACTTGAATATTTTATATTTAATTTTTTTTCTTATAAAAAAAATGACAAAAATTTTAAGTAAACCTATCTAAATACAATTTAAAAAAATATATATATTAATTAAAAAATTTCGAATTTTAAAAATATATTTTTTATTTTCTTTTAATATATATGATGTTTAATATATTTTTATAGTAAATTATATTTTAGTTAGATAAATATTTTTTTTAGATCTTAATGGCAAAAAGTTTAAATATGTAAATTCATTAAGGGTAGACTTATAATCAATCATTCTGAGGATGAATGTGAGCATTCTGTACTTTTCTTTTAATATATAAGATGATTTATTCATACTTAACCCTTTTTCTTTTTAAAATCAACATTAAAATTAGTTTTTTGGTTTTTAAATCATTTTTTTAACCTCTTAAGATCAATAGTTGACACGTGAAAATTAAAAATAATACTTTTTATGTCTATTTGAAAAAGATATTATTTTTTTATCATATTTGAATTTTCTTTTTTTTTTCTAAACTGACATAAAAATAAATAAATTAGTTTTACTTTTACTTTTTCTTTTAATTATTTTTCTTGTCCATTTTTAGTCAAATTAATATTTTATTTGATAGAAATATTATTGTACAAATGATTTATCATGAAGGAGGATTTGAGAGAACCGAATAGAAGTTAGAAGAAAGACAACCATAACGAGCTAAACTATGAACAACATTATTACACGAGCGATTGATAAAAAAGAAATTTAATAAAAGTAAATTTGGACGCCCAAAAATAAATATCTCGAAGTAGTCCCACGAGCACGATGTTCGTGATACCAATAAGAACCGCATAATCGCCTTCAAAATATACATTAGTGAACCCTCGAATCCAACACTGTTGCATAGACGCTAGTAATGCTTTTGCTTCCGCTTCCGAAGAAGAGCTTGACTTAGTTAATACAGTAGAACCCCAACCTTTTGTACTTCCAAGAGCATCATGAATCACCCATCCACCCATCGTTTCATTGCTAGTTATCTCATACTTTGCATCAAAATTGCATTTTACAAAATAAGGTGGGCGTTTCCAAGTAGAGATCGGAACATGGGAAGTACAAACTTGTGGTGCTAAACTTTTACGTATAATATTTGTACTTACCCATTCTTTAACATCAGCCATAGCTTGTAAGACAGTGTCTGAAGGCCTACATCAGATTTTATTAAAAGTAAGATTATTCCTTGCTTTCCAAATTCTCCGAATAATCCAGTAAGATAGAAATAATTGTTCTTGTGACTAAGTAGGAGGATGTAAATTAATGGAGTAAATAGGAGATATTATCCTCATTGTCCTCAGAGAAAGATTGTAATATTTAACTTTCATTTTTTCTGAATCAACAAATAAAAATAAATTGACTTTTTGTCCTTTAGAAAAAAACATTTTAATCCTTTTATTATTTTACTTATCTTTTTAACATCAGTAATTGATTGCAGAATTTACTTATCTTTTTCATAAGATATTTATAAGATATATCAATTTACCATTTTTAATTCTAAATACATATTTTTGGATTTGAAATTTTCATATTTATGTTAACATAATGTCTAACACTAATTGATTAAACTTTTTTACATGTATTAAAATCTTATAGATAAACTTGACACAACTTTGAAACCAAAATTTATATAATAAAATAGTTAAAGCCCATGTTTCTTGGGCTTTAGGTTACCCAAACCCTGAACTTTGCGAGAATGTTTCCATATATAAATTCAGAGTCCCTGCGATTTGTAAGGACGATCATGAATAGAGAAGAAAAATCAGATTCCATCTCTAATGATCTTATTCTTGAGATACTCTCGAGATTGCCAGCAAAGTCAATCAGCAGGTTTCGTTGTGTGTCGAAGCTATGGGGTTCCATGCTTCGCAAGTCATATTTCACCGAGTTGTTCTTGACCAGATCCTCGGCTCGTCCACGTCTCTTAATTGGGGTCCAACAAGACGGTGAGTGGAGCGTCTACTCATCGCCTCAGCCTGAGAATCTATATGAGAAGACGTCTCTTGTAGTAGCCGCCGAGTTTCATACGAAGTTCTCCAAAGACATAAGCTGCGACATTTGTGGATATACCTCTGGTTTGCTCTATTTCCCTAGTATGCAGATCTCAAAGGAGAGAAAGGATGCATCGCATGTGATATGTAACCCTATCACGGGACAATATGCGAGCTTACCTAAACTTAGATTAACGTACAGAAACTACGGTGGCTTTTTAGGGGTTGATCCGATTGGTAAGCAATTCAAGGTTTTGTTCATGAACAATATAGTCAATGATGAATGGGTTCATTATATTCTCACATTAGGAACTAAAAACGTGAGATGGAGGAAGATCCAATGTCCCTTAAGTCATGATGATGTTCAGCGTGGACGTATATGCATCAGTGGGGTTTTGTATTACTTAGCTTACGACAAGGATGATCAGACATATCTTATATGTTGCTTTGATGTTAGGTCTGAAGAATTCAAGTTTCTGAATCTGAACTCATACTGCTCTTATGAATGGTCTACTAATTTGATAAACTACAAGGGTAAATTAGGTGTATTTAATTTGAGGTATGATGAGACTGGTGGATTTCCCCTTAAGATATGTTTATGGGTTCTAGAGGATGTTGAGAAACGGGAATGGTCGACATATGTCTACACTTTGAGGGCTGATAATGAAGTCGTTAAGGTTAACCACAATCTTTCCGTTGTTGGGATGACTAATACAGGTGAAATTGTTTTGGTGAAGGAGAAAGCATATATACCGTTTTTTGTTTTCTACTTTAATCCCGAAAGGAACACTCTTCTAAGTGTTGAAATCAAAGGTGTTGGAGAAGACCATGAATGGTTTAACTTTCATACCGTTTGCGCCTTTGTAGATCATGTGGAGGATCTTCAGTTTAATATTATGAATACAACATCCATAAAAACCCCACCTGAACAGAAGCGTAAACCCACAGGCACATCAACATCAACTAAAAAAGATCATCATGTGAAGACATCAACATCATCCAGAAAAGGTCATCAAGTGAGCTCATTAACATCATCCATAAAATGATCAAGTGAGGACCATTGCTCACCCGCAACAAGATCGTCCTAAGTATAATGCTCTGTGTCTTTTAGATGATGATGAATTTTCAGGTGACAAAACCTGATTCCTTCCCTTGCTCCCTAAGTCAGCTAAAAAGCTCTCTATTCCTTACAAGTCTATTTAATAAATTATGCTTTTTCATTCAAGTTGTGTTCTCTCTCTAAACATCAAATTCTTAAGAAATTATGTTTTTCTTCTAGTCTGCAGAGCCATGCTGAAGTTTTCTTTATCACTATATATGGTGGCTTACCATTTTGTTCTAGTTTATATCATAGAGTCGTGCTATTTTGGTTGTGAGTGACTCTTCTTCTACTGGTCTCGTTTTGAGTTCTATCATTTTGTTGGTTTTATCATAAATATTTTCAGGTTTCCATCTTCAAGCCCTAATTGTGGTTGCACGTTACTTGATAGCAAAACGATGTTTGATCCCAAATTAACTGGGTTTTCATAAAACTCTTTTTTTTTTTAAGTTTATGATAACTAATGTTTAAAGTTCTTTTAAAACCTCTGTAGTATCATACTATCATTAAACCACACACAAAAAAAATCCCACAGTAATGGAATGCTTTACAGTAGTCTTCCACCAATTTCAAGCATAGTGTGTTTGTAGGATCTATTTTATACGACTTTCCTTTGCTTTTCCTAAATTACTTCATACAAATACTTAGCTGTGGTAATGGAGAAAATTACTTGGTCGTCGGAGATCAGTCCCAGTCACAGTCCACTTAGTGATAAAAAGTTGAGAACGTAACTACAACAAAAGTTTTCAATTTTTGTTTTTGTTTTTGTTTTGACCCCAATTGTTTTCCTAAATCGAAACTTTGTTTTATGATTTTCCTAATTAAGTTTGAACTCCTCTTTTCCTTGCATTCCACGAAAATTTGTTTTTAAAATTTCTTTGAACATGAACAGTGGCTATGAAAGCATCAACTTTTGGAGCATCGATGGTGGCACCAAGAATCAGAGCCCCAACTGTGAAACCCGCATCTTCGTTTGATGTTAAGCTCTGCATCGTCTTCTTCATTTTTCTTCTTCTTTCTCTGGTTCTTGATACTGATATCATGCACTCTTTTTAACCAAAATAAATAAATAACCTATCAAACATTTAACAAAAATGGCCTATTAGCTCAGTTGGTTAGAGCGTCGTGCTAATAACGCGAAGGTCACAGGTTCGATCCCTGTATAGGCCACTTTTTAAATATTATTTGACTTTTTAACTTAAATCCAGATAATCAATCAATCCATAAGACTTATAAAAAAAGCCATAAGCAGTTAATACAACATGTATAACACGTTATTTTTAGGTGTTTTTCATTTTTGTATTATATTATATGGTCATTAACCACAATTAATTTCTTTAAAGAGCTTCAAAGAACATAACATATAATCAAATCAATCATTCCTAACTTTAGATGATATATGCATCATTTATTACACATAGAAAATCTGGCCGACATTTAAAAGGCTCTCCTGAGGAACATTGAAAATGGCACTATTTTCTCTACAGATCTTCCTAAGAAACGCATAAACATAATCAATGGCTATCCTCTTGTAGAACCTCGCCTCTCTCCTGGCTCTAACCACTGTGTTCCCCATTATGTGCACCACTCCTGCGTCTCTGCACCTGTTTATGAACTCCACCTCGTCCCCTTCTCCGCTCATCTGGCTCGACCCTGTTATGGTGTGGCTTGTCCTTTTTGTTGAAGTGGGGGCTATAACCGACTCTATAGAATCAACTGTGTCAAAAGTCCACACGTTCCTACTCTCATTCCCATTCCCGACCACGTCTCTGGACTGTTGTTGTTGGCTTCCGCAGACACTGTAATCGTCGGAATCCGAGCAACCTTCCATCATTGATTCGAGGCGGACAAAAAGGAAGAGGCTTTCAAAGAGCCGTTTCTCAAAGTCGTCGTCTTTCTTGTGCAAGTCTCTGTATCCGTACCTCGCGACGCAGCGGAACATGTGGAAGCTTTTGGGTCCGATTCTTTTTACAAGGAACCGTTCTTCCTGGGGGACGGTGTAGACTGGAAGGTTCTTGACGCAGACAAAGACCACGACGGAGTGAGTTGCCGGAAGGTTTGTGATGAAATGAGAGAAAATGTGAGGCACTCCGCTAGCTAGTTCGGTGTAAACAAGGCCAACCCCAGGAACACGGACAAGACCAAGGCTAGGACCGAGCCCGAGAATCCAAGCCATGGAGACTTTACTATGCATTTCAAACTCATACCTCTTGAGGGTTCCATAGTGCCAGACGTACATGATGATGAGAAACGCCGCCGCGATGACGAGCGGGACCCACCCGCCCTGGTTAACCTTGAAGAGCACTGCAGAGAAATAAGTGCACTCCACGACGAGGGATAGAACGGTAAATAAGAGGACTAGAACCCAATGGCATCGCCAAACGAGTATCATGATCAGCATCATGAGAAGCGTTGTCACGAGCATGACAATCACAACTGCGGTCCCATAAGCATTTCCTATCTGGTTCTGGTTCTTGAATCCGGCGGTGACAGCTATGCAAAGGACCATGAGGATCCAATTGATGTCTGGAACGTAAATCTGACCCAGGAATTTTTGGGAAGTATGCACGACTTTAACTCTTGGGAAACATCCATGAGCCAGAGCTTGCTTGATCAACGAGAAAGTCGCCGATATTGTGGCTTGGCTTGCAACTATTGCAGCAGCAGTTGCAATTACGAACATTGGCCAATATACTTGCTCTGCAACAACGAAAACAAAAACAGAAACTTTCATCTGAATTTATTGACCAGAGATATCCCTCTATAGAACAAATATTGATAAAAGGTATAACAGACTTGGAATGGATTGATAAAACGCGTCTTCCACATGATGAGGGTACTTTCTAAGGTATGCAGCTTGTCCGCTATACGCCAAAAGGAGGCAAGGAAAAACAATAACAGTAAACGCCAATTGCACAGCCGAGACTGGAAAATGCGATAGATCAGCAAAGAGAGCTTCAATCCCTGAAATTTGATAAACATAACAAAAAAAATGAATAAGAAAAAGGGTAACAAGACGAAGAAGACGATAAATATTTGATAAGTTTCTTTACCTGTGATACTAAGCATAATGCCTCCAAGCGAGGTCCAGCGATCTTGACCTCCTCTTTTAAAGTATCGATATATATAAACCGGGGAAAAAGCTTTCAAAACGCTTGGGTCATGTTTCCATATATTGAATATACCAATACTTGCAATAAAGAGAAACCAAAGAAATACAATGGGCGCGAAAAGCCACCCAACCCTGTCTGTTCCATAATGTTGTACGCTAAACAAGCTCACTAATATCACAACTGCAACAACAACAACAACACCTGTAACAACAATCAAAACCTAAATTAATCAATTATCAACACTCGCATAAATTGGCACCATACAAGAAATAAGAGATCTAACGTAGTAATTAATACCGTTGTTTATATGAGGAAGGTTTACCCTGAGCCCACCGGCAGCAGATAGGACTGCAACAGATTAATAATGAAATACTTACCGGATAGAGAAAACAAAATGTATATATTTGGAAGGTCAGTCATCAGTGAATGATACATTACCCGAAATGGCAGGAGTAAGGATTCCATCACCGATCACCATGCACGTACCGACAAGAACGAGAATAAGGAGCGAATTTTTCCTAGAGGTACCTTTCTCTAACCATCTCTTGGTTTGTGCAGCAAAAGAATGCTCATGAAATATAGTACGGCTGTAAGTTGTTAGCTCTTCATCAGTACGGTGTTGGTTCGGAATTGTGCTCACTTTTGCATGTCTACAGAGTAAAGAATAGAGTGCAAATGTTCCACCTACTCACCAAACAAGAGATAATTCAACTAAACACAATACGCATAGCCAAAAACCCATATGAGAATATAAGAATACGTAACATGTTATACTACCTTGACCATTATCGTTTGCTTTGCATACAACGAAAACGTATTTGAGGAGAGGGATGATTGTGAGGGAATATATGATTAGCGATAGAGCTCCAATGATATCTTCGGGGTCTTTGATCCCTCGAGGAAATGTATTATAGAAAACATATAGAGGAGAAGTTCCCAAATCTCCATAAACAACACCGAGACTCTGAAACGAAAGCTGCAGAAGCAAAAACGCCGAGAATTTCTGCACAAAACCGAAACTACATTATATTCCCAAACTAAAAGTTCTCTCTTTATGTCTCTAAACCAATGCAGGAAGCAACGATCTAAGAGCAATTAAACCACCAAAACCAATATAATTAAACACCCCAGGCAGCTGAATTTCGATATAAACATGGCGATTTGGGAATTTGTGATCCACATAGAAACTAAAACAACACAAGATATAAACAGAATCATGTATTTAACCTTTTCTCTATACATGTTCCTGAGCTGGCCAGCTTCTTCATCCATAGGTTGATCAAGTGTCTGATCCAAATTCCACATACTACCTCTCTCACCACCCTCTTCATCAATCTCACCACCACCAATTGATGCTTCTACTCTTGCCGCCATTTTTACTTTCCCAAGAAAAAAACTTATCTTTGATTCTAAAACACAAAACCCTTCTTTGCTATAAACCCAGAACCCTAAATCTCCTCTAAATCCTTAAAGCCCCGATCTTCACTACCCAAACCTAAATTTTCCCCTCGAATTAGAATCACGAGGTTTCAATCGTAATTTTGGATTTGATCAAGTAAGCTACAGATCAAATTCTATCAACTAAACAGAGAATCTACAAATCCCTAAAGGAGAAATAAACAATTATACATAAGGGTTTACACAAAAAGGTAAACATCTACTTCTGTACTGCATCCCAATTTGAGTAACAAAAAATCGATCCTTCAAGACTACTAATAGACAAATCAAACGATTAAAAGGTCTAAACTTTTATCTGAATTTGCAAATCAAATTTTTGCAAAAACAGAAAACCCAAAAAAAAATTGTTTTTTAGTTTTATTTAAAAAGAGAACCCCTAAAAACACAAGCTTTTTTTATCTATGGAAACTGAAACAATTTGAAAATCCTTCCGTAAAGAGAAAATTGTTTTCCACGTTCTGGAGCATTTACGTTGGTGGGCTCGGTTCAATTCGTGACCAATGAATCAAATTCACACAAAACCTGCGAATTACACCTAACCCAAGCTGGAGAAACAAAGAAGATTAAAGTTATCGAAAAGAGCAGAATTGGGTTTTTGAAATTTTTTTTTTTTTTACAAAGGAATAATCTCTTTTTTTTTCAGCTGATTATAGAGAGAGACAAAGAATTAACTGATTTCTAATTATTTTATCAGAGAAGATTCTCTGATTTACAGAGTAAAGAAACCAGTTTTTTTTTTTTTTGTTCTGGTGAAAGAGAGAGAGGCAGGGAAGAACTGGGGAGGGGATATATATGATTACGACGAAGACGACGACGACGAGGACGTGGCGATATTAGATAATTAGAGTGGTTTTTTAATAATTAGCGTTAAACTTTATAAATTTTATATTTCCTTGTATGGGAATTGTATATATTATACTAAAAATGTCCCTGTCTTTTAGCAACATTACCTAATTGTAAAATTTATTTACCAGTTTATTTCCCTTTATAGGGTTAACTGAGCTGGAAACTAGGGGGAAAATGAATAATTAATGACTATATTTTTAAGTTGTAAAAATATTACAGAAGTACAACTCATTCGTGTTAATATACATTAATGTCAAGTATTGTATAAACTATGACTATAAAATTAAATACACCAAAAATATATTAACGCAATTCATTTCACTTTTTCTATGAACTATGACTACTAATGCAGTTTCTTTACATTACCGTGCATTAAACAATTTCTTTAGTTGTTGTATTTGGTGGGTGCGAAAAACATTTATATGAAATGTTGTTTGTACTTAAGGTAGTCTTTTAACGGACAGAACCATAATAATTTATTGAAAATAGTATATTAGAGGTTATAGTAATTTTAAATATAAAAAAATTTATGTAATAAGAAAATTATAAAAAAAAAAGGTGAGGCTAGTGTATTTGAATCAATCCAGACAGAAGAAACAAAAATAATAATATTTTGATAATATATATATCTAAAAAAGTAAATATAAGTTTGTACGGAGGAGAGTCGCCAGTGATCGTTTCTGCGACTAATCAATAAGACGATGATGATGGCAGTCAACAAAGCAAAACGACGATGGCAGAAGCAAAACGATGATGAAAGTATCGCTTAATAGAGAGAAAAATGTCGATGGGGAGAAAGAAGAGTCGCTGAAATTCGAGGCGACAGTTGCCATAACTCATTTTAACAGTAACAGCGACTCTTTTTTTCAGTAGCAGCGACTCTTTGATGGTTATGACTCCGTTCTTATCTATTTTTTTGGTCGTTGTCGTTCGTCGAGCGACTCTAAAAAGAACATGGTTATAATATTTGTTTGGTGATATCATGACTGTGAATCCAGCCATGACACATTATATACGCTTGATCATTAGAAGGTAAACGAATTATTCAGCCTCATGCACGACTAATTAGTAGCATGTGGTCTCGTACTTAACCATTTTGGGTAACCAAATAAAAAAAGATATCAGCGTCCACCATAATTTAATCTAAACCTTCATTTTTTTTATTTGTTTATCATAATTAATTGTTTATCGAAACCGTCATTTTTTTTAGATTGATCAAGTTTGATGGTTACTTATACCTTATATTTTAAACAAACCCAAACTGTTATCATAAAATTAAACAATTGATTTTACATATACGTACCTCACTTATATACTCGAAATATTACAATGACGTGTGTGCATATCATAAATTGTACGTTCAGATTATATGTTGCGCGCGCATGTACATGTGGATTAAAAAAATACGATTAAAACTGCTTGAAATTTCTTTTTTCTTATGATTTAGAATTGAATTCCATAAGAAAATTTAAAATCTATATATAGCCGTTGTATAAGAGTTTGTGATGGTTTAACAAAAAGTCTACTAAAACGCGATCGATCTTAGATATATTTCGATTAACAAGAGACTGTAATGTTCATTTAGTTACCACCACTAGGTTATGTAGCTAAAAAGTCAAAATTTTAAAATGACATTCTCATTAGAAGATCAATATATCGCTTATAAATTGTTACAAAGGACACTAATTCTCTTTTTCTATTCTAATAAAAAATGGCTCAACATTAACTTTATGACCATGGACTTAGGCAAAGTGTGATTATAAAAAATCTGGCCTTCACTGCTGATCATACCTCTAGGTGTTTTTTTTTTCTTAACCTCGAGGTGTTTAAAAAACAATGGTTGTATGACTTATATGTTACTACGATATGTACAAGCACGTGCTTGTACCCTAAATTTAACAATAAGACAGCATGATACGGTAACCATAAGTGGTCCTTGCGCTGAAAAGAAAGAAACAAAACCAAAGCTGGTCCAATTTTTATATATTATTATTATTTTTAAGCCAGGGTTGAACCCAAGCCCCCTAAAAAATATAAATTGAGTTTCCTTTAGCTCATATATGTTTATGTATATATAAAAGTTTTTGGACTACATTTGACAATTAACGAAAAAGTGTATTATTTTTTATTTTAGAGAGTGATAATATGGTATCAGAGCATATGTAACAAACTTTTTTCTCTCTCTTATTTTCTTTTCATTTTCTAGAGAAAATCAATTTTTCTAAGCTCAAATCTTCTTCATTCATGGCGATATCAAGTCATTTCTTCTTCGATTAACTTCATTTGAGCTTCGATATTTCACTTGTTTTGAACTTCGATTAGCTCAATTTTCTTCATGAGCTCAAATTGATATATACTTCTTCTTTCTCTTGTGAATCTGTTCTATCTCGTTCTTGAGTTCTTCTTTTCCGCGCTATCTCTGATTGTTCTTTACACAATTTCATATTCTGATTGATTGATCGATATTTCATTATTTGCAGTCATGGTTACTCAATCATTGAATCTTGATGCATCACACTCTTTGCATCTTTCTACAGATCAATACGACAATCCATACTTCTTGCACATCTCGGATCGTGCGTAGTCAGTTCTTATTTCAGATAGATTAACAACAGCAGCAAATTTTCATTCTTGGAGACGATCGGTTTGTATGGCTCTCAACATTAGAAAAAAACTCGGTTTTATTGACGGTATGATTCCTAAGCCTTCTAAGAATTATAAAGATTTTGGATCATGGTCTAGGTGTAATGATATGCTCGCTACTTGGCTTATGAATTCAATATCAAAGAAGATTGGTCAGAGTTTGTTGTTCATTTCTACGGATGAGTATATTTGGAATAATTTGATGTCAAGATTCAAGCAAGATGATGCTCCACGTGTGTTTGAGATTGGACAATGGTTAAGTATGATCCAACAAGGAGCTATGGACGTGAGTTCATATTACACTGAACTTGTTACGTTGTGGGAGTAGTATCACAATTATGTTGAATTGCCTTTGTGCACTTGTGGTAAGTGCCAGTGTAATGCAGCTAACCTGTGGGAAAGGTTGCAGCAGAGAAGTCGTGTTACCAAATTCTTGATGGGACTTAATGATTCATACGAGTCCACTAGGCATCATATCTTGATGCTTAAGCCCATTACAACTATTGAATATGTTTTTAATATGGTCACACAAGATGAAAGACAAAAGAACATCAAATCAATACACAAAACTGACAATGTGGTGTTTCAGGCTTCAGAAAACAAGAACATGGTGGAGAATATTCAGAGTCAGCCTGCATTTGATAATGTGGTTTATGCAGCTATGCAGAATCAGTTCAGGCCTCAACATTCATTACGACCAGTCTGTACGCATTGTGGTCAGATGGGACATGTGATACAAAAATGGTTCAAGTTACATGGCGATCCTCCGAGTTATATTCCAGAATTCAAGAGTAATTCCAATGGTTATCCATCATCACAGTGTAATCAGAAGGTCTTTGCTCAGCCATATCAACCTAGAGGATAGTTTAATAATCTGAAACCTCAGTCTCATACAGTGGCAAATGTAGTGACTACTCCATCAAGTTCTTATGTACCTCCTCCAGTAGTGAATGCTACCAATCCAAATCTGAATCATATGGATGATGATAAAATTAAAACTCTGATTCAACAGTAGAATGCTCATGTCAAGGTTTTAGAGAATTCAGATCCTTCCCCACAGACTTCTTCTATCAGTGAACATGGTGTTATGGCTGCTCAATCATACTCTGGTACTGTTTCTTTCCCAGATTATTTTCCTTCCACTTCTCTCCGATTTGAACAACATAAACTTACTTTTCAACATCAATGTCTCCTAACATTTTACTTAAAAACTTCCTCATGATAGTTGGATAATTGACAGTGGAGCCACTAGTCATGTCTGTTCTGACTTGGTATTTGATATATCATGGTTTTTACCCATTTTTAGCCATGATATAAGTCCTTTTTGTTGAGTCTTTTCTTTAGTTTTAGAGTCTTTCAGGTTCTTTTGAAGTTATAGATGCGTATGGAGCCAATTGGAGGATTTGGGTAGCTTTTGAAGCAATCTGGAGTTCAAGCCGTTCGGGAACAAGCTCAGCATTGATCGACACTGAGGAGCATCGATCGACACCATTCGTTTGGAAGAACCAAGACCAAAGAACCTGGCATCGATCGATACCACTTACAGCATCGGTCGATGCTAGTGACCGGAACGCCAACAAACCCAAGATTATCCAGAAGTTTTCCTTATTTTTCGAGATAACTCCAAAACGTTTTGATTAGCTATTTAATTAGGTTTTACAGCCTCCAGAAGAACACCTTGTGATTTCTGGAGATAGAGTTTTCTGCAATTGAGTCTTTGGAGAAGAACTCTTGAACCTCTTTGTATTCTTACTCCATTTCATTGTTTAATATGATATCTATTCTATTCATGATGTTTATTGCATTCACCATGTCTGAGTAGATTCTCTGTTAGGATTAGGGTTACTTAAAGGTATTTGATGAATTATTAGATCTGGATTGATTGTTAGGGAATAATCTATAGAGCTTTTCACCTAGACTTGAGATTAATGCTGATTTTAGCCTCGTGAACTAGAATCTGATTTTAGGTTGTTTGATTGGCACGAAAGTGTGATTGATTGTCTGATCTAGTGTTTGGTGAGCAAAAGCCCTATTCGCAAAGAAATTTGGTTTAGGGATTTTGTGAACAATTGAACTTGAACTTTAATGCTTGTTTAAATTCATAGAATTTGCAAAGAAATTTGGAATTCTAGGTTTAGGCATAGATAGTTTTCGCAACGA